>VYXF01006147.1:379471-428529 GCA_013397295.1 Polioptila caerulea | reverse complement strand
TCCCATCCCTTCCCAGAAGGTGCCTGATGAGCAGGGAGCAGGTCACACTTGCCATCCTGGCACATATTTCTTTTCTGGATTACTGGAACAAAGCACAAAGATTCCTGCTCCCATTTTACATTTGAGGTGTAGGGCAAGTTGGTAAGTGTTCTGCTTGCTTTGAGATGCTTTTTTGTCTGGTGGGAGTAATCCTCTGATGTTTATTGAGTTAATTTGAAAGAAAGCAAAAAGACAAAGCAGAAATTCTGTTTGCCAGAGGAATGTTTGCAGAATTCTGTGACTGTAGATCTGTACCAGATAGAGTCTGTGATTCTTTGATATGAAAATGAAAGCAGAGAACTTTAAGCAGGACCATGCTGGTTATACAAGCAATAAACATGCCCCACTGGGATTACAAATGCCTACTACCACCAGTGGGATCCTTTGTGGTGACAAAAAGGGAACTAAGGCTTTAGAATTTGATTTCAAACAACAATTTGTGATGATTATTATGTCACTGTAACAGAGATAATTAAGTAGTGCTTTCAATTCTAAATGTAGAAATTAAAGTATTAATATAAAAATGAGTGAGAAATTGCATACATTTTTATAAAAAGCATTAATCAACATTATTATAGAAAAAAAATCTCAAAGTATGAATTCATTTTTTTTTTTCTTGTCACTGGAACAGTAGAAGTTCTTAATGGTAACCTGATATTTGTTCATTCCATACTAACATAGCTACTAATACAACTGCCTCTCTCTCCTACAGTTACATTTAAGAAAAAAAAAATTCAGCTAAGAGAAGCTTATTCCAGAGATAACAATGCTTTTTCCCTGAAAGAGGAAATGCTGAGCCTGATCTTGCCTTGCCTTCTTCTTTTATCTGTGTGTGTTTGCACAGATTATAGCCACTTGTCTTCAAAGCTTTGAAAATGGCTACACAGAAGACAGGACACTGCTGGCTCTGTATCTGAGGGTTTCAGGGATAGTTTCCTTTGATGCTGTTTACCATTCTTGTTTCTTGTCTGACTCACAGTTGAAAGAATGGCTGATTTCCAAATGTTCTGCGAGTAGCAATCAGAATGATACTATAATATCTTGTAGGTAGTACAATTACTGAATTCTTACAGCCTTTCTATGCAAAGGATGTATTTTTTACTTTTTTGTCCACAACATAATTTCTCCAATTCTTAAACTCTACAAATAAAAAATATCACTTACTAAAACTGATGTCAAACAAACATACATCTGTTTTTCCCACTCACCAGTGATCACAAATCTACTGTCCCGCTAGTTCCCATTTCTGGCAGTGACAGACCGTGCTGGAGAAATCAACATGTGCAATACATAACTGAAATACACCACAGCTCTGGGGTAACTGCACAGTTACAGTGTGTTTGATCCACTTTTTGATCAAGTGGATGCTCAGCCTTTGCACCCAAGCTGCCTGTATCTAACCAGCCCTACACAACTGGAGCTTTTCTTCAGTCCTCAGCTTCAAAAGCAACCTTCAATACCATCAAACCTCTAACTGGCCCGGGCTCAAAAAGGGGGTTTCTGCAAAAAAGGGGAGAATGGCAAATTCAAAACTCACTCCTGGACTTTTCAGCTAATGAATTATTCAGATTACATGGAGAAGAATAACACATTGTGCCATTGCAGCTCTCTGGTGCTTTTACACTTCACATTTTAAATAATGTTCTCTTGGAGCTTGACACACGAACAAAAAGTCCTCAGCAGGAATCAAACTAAAATGGTGAGGGAGAAAATTAAATAGTCCTAGCCTCTGAACACCTTGAAACAAAATTACTGAGGACTACATCATGAAGTCAAGAGAAAGGCAAGGGCTGTTATCCTGGCCCAGGGATTGACAGGCAGGGAAGCAGGAATAAAGGACTGCACTCAGGCTGCCTCATTAATGAGAGCTGGGGCAACAGCAGAGAATAATACCAGCTGCTAATTTTGTTCACATCTGTTGGCAGAGAGAGGTAATATGACATGGATGGGGCCAGCTCAGTTGTTAACATCAATCATATGATCTCCCAGTAACGAGAAGAAATACTGGAGAGGTCAGCCAGAAGTCCTGTTGCAACACTTATGGCTCACACTACTCCCCTCAAACAGCTTCCTGCACTTAAACTGCACCAACCTTCCTTGCTGCCTTCCTGGCCTTTACCCAGGAACATTGTTCTCATCCTGTAAGTGTCCATCCAGAAGCAACCACCTGCCATGCTCTCAAGTGGTTCAGTCAGACTTTTCCCAGCTCTTTTTGCCTCACATAAGAGGCAGCGTACAGGTGACCTGCTTTCCCAGTTCTTTTTTATCTCCACTATGATATCATCCTGAGGGGTTCAGTGGGTCTGAGCATGCACAGAGTGTTCAGCTCTTGGTCCTCTGGTTCAAGCAAGTAGGTGGTGACCCTGTCCAGAAGGCTGTTTCTCAGGTGGAGTGGGTGGGAATGGACAACACACTTGTCAGGGGCAGTCTGGGGAGAATTTAGTGGCATTGCAGCAGAAGTAACATGTCCCCCAAAGTCCTGTCAAATAACATTCTTATGAAGGACATTTGTTCTGACGTGTGGCACAAGCACTGCAGCTGTGTGATGGCCCATGGGACAGATTAATTCCGTGTTTTCAGCTCGGTTGTGTTCTTCCTCCATGTATTATTGTCATATTACTGAATAGAGATTCTTGTAACAACTGCCTTTGTCTTTCAATTCCTGCAGTTTTCTGCCATATTTTCCAGGATAATATGCACTGCAAAACCAGAACCATGTGAGACATGAATTTCAATCTACAGTCTGTTAAATGCTGCCAAATTGTTTTAGGGTAAACCTAATGTGATTTCATTGACGTGTTCCAGGATGGAAGGAATCTGGGGGATGGAAGAGATGAAAAGACAGTCTCGCATGATGAAAAAGAAAGGAATAAAATTTGATGCAGCAAACAGCTGTGATGAAGGGTAAATCTGTGAAAGCAAAACATTTTAGCTGAACATTAGATTTTCAGCCTCATTTTACGTGGTTTAAATGTTAGCTGCAGTTGCAAAACATCAAGTAGTAAACAAATTTTAACACCCTTTACTAAACAAACCCTAACTGGAGGCAGGAGGCTTGTTCCCTTCCAGACAATCTAAAGACATGATACCACCAAAATGGGGAAAGGAGATGCTGGTGCTCCCGCCCACACTTTGATCTTGTGTCCCCCCACTTGCGCTTATTTCAACTAAAGACTTTGATTTAGCTGTGCAAGAACTGGAAGCAAATTATATGCACAAAAGAAGGATTAGTGTTCAGTCAGAGTAATTAAATGGTCAAACTCATAAGGCTCTGCGATCATGTGAATGTAGAGTCACAGCCAGGGAAAGTGTGAAATCGTTGGTAGCAGCATGGTTTTAGACCAGCTTAGACTGTCTGAAAAATATGCCTCTCATGCTCATAAGAAGAATGTAATGCACAGAGGATACAGAAAGAAATTCAATTTTCACAGCAAGGGGTATTTTCATCTGGAAACAAGTGTTACATTGATTTCCAAAGCATGTGAGTAATCTGCTGCTGGGTAATGTCTTCACCAGGTCACTGGCCATTAGTGCAGCCTTCTTGTGAGCTGCAATCTGGGGCAGTCGCTTTGGTTATACAGCCTGGGAGGATGAGCATCCTAGTCCAGAACCTCACTGGGTGCACCAGAACAAGCAAAACTTGTTGGAAGTGAAAACTGGGGCAGGCAACCAGCAGTCTGTACTTCCATGAGATAACAGGAATAGATAGCAGTGTAAGACCCAAGTCTCTGGCAAATAAATTAATTGAATCTCTGTTTATTCCAAACTTTGTGCAAATAGCTGTTCCTTACTTGTTTCTGTGACTGTCTTCAAAGTGAATGGATCTGTGTCTCTCAGATAATAGATGAGTGCAAATTTATCATCTCCTCTGTGTATTTTAAAAACCAGTATTATGAATAATAAATTCAGCAATTACATATACGGAATCTTATTGTCCCATTTGCATTCACCATAAAATTGCAACAGCAAAAGCAATTTCAGCCATGTGGCAGGTTAACAATTCCTATTCCCAGACATGTGTCTCCAAATTTATCACAAATAAATTATGATCTGGAACAGGAAAAACTGAACATCGGGAAAGCCCCAATCCAATGGCATTATTTTTATTGAACCAAAAATATTGCAACAATTAACTCAGTTTGCCTTATGCATTTTATTAATTAAGTTTTTGAATAGTCTTTAATTTCTTTCCTTTTAGTCAGTGCTATTAGTTTTAATGTGTTTTGAGCTTGGATATGCTCTGGTTCTATTTTTCTTTTCATTTCTGTTTTGTTTAGACAGAGACTAAAGTCTCTAAAAGTTAATTTTCCTCCCTGTAACTTTTGTGGGTTTGTTATTAATTTGTAACTTATCTTTGAGCGCTCTTTAACATTTTCTGTATGTTTTATTTGTACAAAAATATTTTCGCAGGGCTAATAGCACCTCAGGTTAACTTTCATTGAATTTTGTGCTCCTTTTTTCAATCACTAGCACAAAAAAGGGGTAACTGGAGAGGAGCAGCTAACACAGCCAGTTGAGCTACAGTTTTTGCTTAAAACTAGTTTGTAGGAGTAGATGGTGGGAGTTCATTCTTCTGTGTGGAATGAAAGAAGACCTCTTCAAGATGTTGATCCCTTTGCTTGATGCCTGACTTCAAACATCTAAATGATCACATTCAAACAATTTTAGAAGTCTATAGAAAGCACTAAAATGTCAGAGGCACTGATAAAGAAACAGGATTGTCAGAAAACCTGGTTCCCACTACTACTAGTTATTTTTAAGTGTTGAATGTTGAAAAGAACCCGGACTTTAAACATTTCTTGTTTGACTTCCAAAAAAGAGACCTCTATTCTGCCAGTTTGTCTTTACTGCCCCGTCCCCTGCACTCCATTCTGTGCATGTCATTACTGTCTTTGAATTTGAGTAAAGCAAATTCAGAGGGAATAAAGTCTCTTGAGAACAAGGGTGTAGAGGAGATTAAGGAGATTTTTTAAAGCCAAATCTCAGCATAAACTCCCTTTAGGTAGTTGTCATCCATGAAACTGAATTTTAAAAAATCCTGGCTTCTGCACCCACCATTGCCAGCTTGTTTCTGCTGGGGGACTCAAAGGTTTGAAATCATAAATTGAGTTAAAGGAAGTGAACTGGAAATGACTCAAGGTTCTGCAAACATTTATAAATACCTTATCTATCACCTGTGGCCTTTGTATGAGATGTGAGTTTCTTGGCTCAGAGACCTACCAGCAGCAGATCTGTGAAATTAACTCATCTGTGTTTTGATTCAACCCTGGATTAGCTGCCAGTTTAGGAGAGTTACGGGAACTGGAATTTTGTGACTCACCGTCATCATTTATTGACTAAGAAAGATCCAAATATGATGTTTGTGACATTTAATAGCCACTGCTTTCCTGTTGTTTTTTTTTTTTCTCTTCAAAAATTATCAACTCCAAGCAACAGGGCTGTTGCTGCTTGATCTTGTTGATGTCATCTACAAAAGAGGTAGCCCCTCAGCAGCAGCACCACCCTGAGAGCTGTGCCAAGTTTCTCTGGAGTGCTGCAGTGTGTTGAGGACAGCAGTGAAGGCACTCTAAGATTTCAGCCCCATGTCAGCTGTATCCAGTCAGCTGAAGCTGTCTTGCCAGAGTTAGCCCTCGTGAGGAACCCGGCAATCAACGACATGTGAAATTATCATGGAGACAATCCCTTATTTGCTGGAGAGTGGAGAGCAAATAAATGCAAAGGCAAAGCTAGCTTGCCAAGGACATTTCCCTGCAATGCTGCTGCAGCTGCCAATGCAAGGACAATGGGGTGGCAGCAGCAGCTGGAGCAGCACCATTGCCCCTGCTGGCCTGTACCTCATCCTTCCTGGGGAATGCTCGACACTGACAGGGTGACTGACAACCTGGAGAGCCCAGATGGGTGAATGGCAACCTCCTGCTGCTGCTGTGGAGCCTGCTGCTGTCACTGTGACAAGCCATGGTGTGCTCCTTTGTGTGTGCATTAGAGTTATCGTACCTCTTCCTTTCCCCTTGCACTGGCACACTTACAGCCAGTGAAGCTGCAAATTTGAAAATCATGCTCCCACAGTGACCACTGCCACGCTGATGATGTGGTCCCAGAGTAATCAATCAGATCAGTGATCTGCACTTTTCTGTTTCCCAAGAAATGCTCAGCGCACTGCATGCTGAGTGGAGAAATGATGGTCTTTTTTCCTTAACAGTTTGTCTTGACTTTGGGCTGCTTAGGGGCTGTAAATTCCTGCTGAGGGTGACATCTACTGAGGAGTTATCAAAGATCTCAGGCATTGCCATATGCCACACATGCCTGTCTCTCTTGACTAGCTAACTGGACTTGCTTCTGCTCTTGCAGTGCTCCCTCCTACCCTGATTACCTCTCCTGTCAAATTCAATTAATAGTCCTAACTAAGGGTGCTCCTTTGTCCTTGTATTCATCTACAGCTTGGCTAAAATAATTGTTATCAAGCATGTGTTAATGAAGGGAACTATTCTCACCATGGGGAATGCAAAAATTATGATGTGGTGCTTTCCCAATGCCTAAAGTCTTAATATCATCAGTAACATCCAGAACAAGACTCTTAATTTGTGGTGTAGGGGGCACACTAACTAACTTCACTTTTCCTATTTTACATTTTAGTGTATTTTTATTTTCTTTCCATAAATACAACTGATTCATTGGATCCTAGTGCTTGTTTTAGCCATGAAAATTATGAAAATAAGAAGATTATTTGGATTGTTTTTTGTGTCTCTGGAAATTTTTATTCCTGAATGACAGTAACCAACCACTGACAACTGCAGCAGTATGGATATTTCATAGAAGCACCTGCTACAGAAAATGAGCACAAATGCCACGTTTCGTTGCCATACCAGCTGATCAAGCAAATGTAGTCTGTTTGTAAGATAGCTGGAGAATGACAGAGATAAAAATATCAACCACCAGTAAGAATCCTGAATATGGCCTACTGTGCCACTCATGGGCTATAAAATCTAGAAATTCTCCCCTGTTATCAATTATACGCATATATGCAATAAAATCTTCTTCAGTGTCTATTAAGAAAATTCCAAAGTTAATTTCCTGGAACAAGGAAATAAAAACTTGGATGAGGTAATAATTTATCTTGGGTGTTTGGTTCTTGGCTCTACAGAGCTAAACTCTGTCGGAGTGCTCTGAGTTTCCTATCTGTGGTGCTGTCCAGTGCCACAGGTCAGCCTTTAGACCCTTCAGAAGTTCCTCCTTTGGTAGCCAAGGCATAATTTTGTGTTAGCAAGAGTTAGCTACAGCTACAGTATTTTTCTCCTCCTCCCCTCATGGTTTGTGAGCTCAAAAGAAGGATCAGGATATTCCCAAAATGCGGAGTCACTTTGGAGGGCACGTTCCTGCTCAGGTGTTGCCGTGGGCTCTCTCTGCTGTGTCCTGTTGTGCGATGCTGCGGAAGCGCTGTAGCACGTCCCAAGTGACCATCTGCAGTGTGTTGGGTCTGAAAACACACCAGCAAAGCCACCACCAGATGCTAAACACTTACACTAGGCTTGTTCCAATATGCTGGGTGTGCTTATTTGAGTTTGTTGTGGCTGCCATTGTTTCCTCCCCTCTCCAAATGACGCTTGTTTTCCATTTGTTTTGGTCAAGGCAGGTTTATCTTCCCTACACAGTTCCAACATTTAAATCAATGCTTGTAGGGCTGTCTGGCACTCCCAGGTGGCAGCATTCTTAGCTCACCTTTCCAATTGTGAAATATTTCCTTTCCACCTTTCCACAACAAGATTGTACCTGCAAACCTTTTTCCAACTGGCCCTACACACCAACAGCATTTAAACAGCAGTAATACAGACGTGGTATATGCTAGTCATTTGGAATATTAGGTACTAACACTCTTTACTACAAATATATTAATTTCTGTACTTTCAGCATATTAATTCTGAGATTCCCCAATAGATGAAAGTTACCTGTTTTGCATTTCAAAAGGCACTAATTTCTAGATGAAATGGCAAATTATGAGGGTCCATTTCAGAAGATTGATGATGACTAATTACTAAATTGACTTTCTGGTATATATTTATTTTTCAAAAACTTCTGGTTTAAATGCCATCCTGATGTTTTCTGGTGTCATAGACACTCATTTTAAATAACTGGAACTACTCTATCATCACAAGAATAACCTGATAGCTAAAATGCACATTGAAAAGAGAGGAGCTCTTCGACATCTTTGGACAGATTAGCTGTACCTCAGAAATAATTGGATGAAACATATTGAAAATAACTACTTCATAGCAAGGTATGCAAAATACTTAGGGATTATGGATATCTGCAAAATCTTTCGAGGACTGGCTGAGGGAGTTGGAGAAAAGGAGGTTCAGGGGGACCTTATCACTCTCTAAAACTGCCTGAAAGGAGGGTGTGGCCAGGGGGAGGTCAGCCCCTTCTCGCAGATAACAAGAGACAGAACAAGGGGAAACAGCCTCAAGTTGCATCAGAAGAGGTTTAGGTTGGACATCAGGAAAAATTTCTTCATAGAAAGGGTTGTCAAGTGTTGGTACAGGCTGCCTAAGGTAGAGTCAGCATTTCTGGTGATATTTAAAAGATGTGTAGATGTAGCACTGAGGGACATGGTTAAGTGCTGAACACTGCAGTGTTTGGTTAAAGATTAGATTTTATTATCTTAGGGATCTTTTCCAACCTAAATCATTCTATGACTATATTTCCTCTCCAAGGTGTACGCAGACCTTTCAGCATTCCTGAAAGCCTCTGAGTTTATCTTGCCAATATAGCTGAGGAAGGTGAATTCAACACGGAAAAATGGGCCGTGTGTGACTGTACCCCCATGGACAAAAGGTTTGTCCCATTGCAATCGTAATAGCAAGGCATCCAGTGATGCCACGAGGGAAATTATTTACAGGCTTCACTCTGTTATCTCACAAAGTAGGTTTTGGAGCAGAACAAGGCTCATATATGTCGTGGGATATGAACATATCGTGTGTTTTCCTCTTATAGCAATGGAGAAGTCAGAGTGCCCTCAGACGCTGTGCTGTGGCTCTGACACTGATGCACTGACCATGACCATCAACCCTCATGCTGCTCCTGCTTCACCACGGCCAGCCAGTGTGACACACACTCCATTAGTACCCTGGATACAGATCAATTCACTGAATGTACTGCTTTAAAATTCTGCCTCCTTTTTGATGCATGCAACAGAGCCTTTCACACCTTCACTTGCAGCTGGATTGCTGTGACAATACACCTCACATAATCAGATCCTGAATAGCTCCATATGCTGTACCCCTGAGAGAGATGTTTGAGACTGAAATTATTAAATGGCTCAAATATTGCTAAAATCATTCAAGAGCAATAGGTCTTGCCCAAAGATGGTTCACTGTGGTGCTCCCACAGCCCCCGTGGCCTCAGCCTGGTCAGGTCAGGTGAGCAACGGAGTGGGAGAAGGTGTTGGGAAGTTTCTGAAGAACAAGCCTGTATTGAGTTTGCTTGGGAAGGTTTTGGTAGCAGGGCAGCTCCAGAAGTGGCTTCTGTGAGAAGCTGCCAGAAGGTTTCCTGTGTCCAACAGAGCCAAGGCCAGTCGGCTCCAAGATGGACCCACCATTGTCCAAGGCTGAGTCCATCAGTGTCAGTGGCATCTTTGGGATAACAGATTTAAGAAAGGGGAAATAGTCACTGCAAAACAAAAGTACAGCCAGAGACAGAAGTGAGAATATTTGAGAGAAACATCTCTGCAGACAAAGAGGGAGAGGCAGGAGGTTCTCCAGGTGCTGGAGCAGACATTCCCCTGCAACTTGTGGTGAAGACTATGCTGACCATCTGCACCCCTGAAGGGAGGGGGATGTAGAGGACCCCATTCTGGAGCAGGTGGATGCATGAAGGAGGCTGTGATCCTCTTGGAACCCACATTGTAGCAGGCTTCCTGTGGCCCCTTGAGGTGAGGAGCTGTGTTAGAGCAGCCAGTTCCTATGGACTGCAACACGTGGAAGGGCCCCAAACTGGAGCAGTTTGTGGAGAACTGCAGCCCTTGGGAAAGACTCACATTGGAGAAGGTGTGGAGGACTGTGTCCAGTGGGAGGAACCCCACACTGGAGCAGGGCAGGAGTGTGAGGAGTCCTCCCTCTGAGGAGGAGGTAGCAGCCACAATGTGTGATGAACTGACTGCAGCCCCCATTCCCTGTGCCACTGCACCTCTGACAGGAAGGAGGGACAGAAACCAAGGACCAAAACTAAGAATGGAAGAAGGGAAGTGTAGGATTAAGAAGATTTAAGATTTGTGCTTTTATCTCATTATCCTACTCCCATTTGACTGGTAATAAATGAAACTAATTTTTCCAAGTGAAGTCTGGTTTCCTGTGACAGTAACCAGTGAGTGATCTCTCCCTGTCCATATCTTGATCCATGGGCATTTCATTATATTTTCCCTCTCCTGTCCTTCTGAAGAGACAAATGATAGAGTGGCTTTTCTGGGAAGCTGGAGTCCAGCCAGGATCAACCCTTCACACAGCTGATTGCCAGGGAAGCTCTGGAGGGATACTCCTTATGGCTACAAGTTGTCAGATATTTAATCAGCTAGTCCTTAATTGAAAGAGTCAAATGAAACTGGGCAAAATCATCTCAGAAATTACTGTACAATAAAAATAACAAGACATATTTTAACATTTCTTCTTATAACATTGAAACTATCATTTTGTTACAACATATGGAGATAACATTATCCTAACTGTGTGTTATTATGCTTAGAGTCTATCTGGCTTTGTGGAGAATGGAAAGAAAGAGCAGCAGCTGCCTGCCCTTATCAAAAGAGCCATTCCTTCATCAGAACAAAAAACTCAAAGTTTTTAATCTGTAATCCATTGAATCACTTATCTCTGTACAAATATTGGGGCTTACCTAGTGAAATACAGAATATATCTTTTTGTTGAAAAAATGTTTCACTTAAATCTCCCTCGTAATGACATCAGGATTACTATTGTCATCAAACAGTAACTATGAAGGCACCTTTTATGTCTATCAGGACTCCTGGTGTTGAAATACATTAATTACCTGGTTTGCATGTGTTTCAAACCTAACACAAATACCCAGCAGTGTGATGCTATTACCATGAAACACATGACCTTTCTTTGCACGTATATCGTCTACATACATTGGTAAGGGCTTCCCTAACTCATACATCCAAGACTCCAAACAGTCTTATATGTTGTTAGAAAGCAAAAAGTTAATCCTCTCACAACCTAAAATCTATTTCCACATGCATTCTGACAAAATGCTTGGAAAACATATACCATAGTATATGGTATATACCATAGTATATAAAATAAATACCATAGTACTGTTATTTATAATTTTAACTTCTATGTTGGCCACACTTTAGTAGTTGACGTGTGACAAGGTTAGAAAGTTGAAAAGCTCTGTCTTCTTACCCAGTGATATGAAGTTTCTGGCTGCCATTTAAATCCATTCCCATTCTTATCATCATGCCCCAATGCAATCAGTCTTTACACAGCGTGCAGGATGAAGCAGTTTTAGTCAACATGCTGCTGGCTGTTCTGGCATGGTTAGATATATTATTTAGGCTTCAGGACATTATTATAGCAGCAGGCAGTTAGCATCCACTTGCATTTGTGGAGTCTTTTTATAAATAAACTCAAACTCTGCATCAACATCTATTTTAAACAGGGAATTTTTCTATTAAAATAAATGTTAGGAATTTCTCTCTCTCTCTTTCTCTCCCTATACTTACACACCATGAACTAGGAAATGCAAATGGGTGAGGGCCATAAGTTTGAAACAAATCTTTTCAGAGGCTAAAGATAGCCCATTTTGTGCTGCAAATATGGCAGAGAACTGGAAAACATCCTTACTTTGGGAAGACCTATCTATCTTGGTGCAGTTCATACTTTTAAAATTGCAGTTCAGTGGCAAGATTCAGTGTCAGCTTTCTGATTTTTCAAATGAAAGACATAAGCTAAAATTGAAATTTCTCAGTGAAAGACTCAAAAGTGAAGCAGATATGGCAGCTGCAAGTAGCTGTTTTGAAGCATCTTCAGAAGCAAGGGTGGTTTCCCATCAGACTTTTAAAATGTGAATCCACAGAGATGAGCATTCAGAGGAGTGAGCTTCAGAGGATTTTCGGATGAACCACGGTGTGTATACACACACACCAAGGACTGTACATGCATAAAGAGAAACATTTTGTTTTACTGAAGATCAAATTCGCATAGGCATGGCACTGAAAAATATGCAGCTACATATTCTAATGCTAATAACCAAAGAATACCTAGTCTGCAGGCAGGATCACAGTAATGAAAGGGAGAAGTCAAGGTCAGAATAAATAGGGTGAACAGTACCATAGGAACAGAAAGAAGGATTTGTTGGATGAGTTCTCCAAACTACAGCAGGACTCTGGAAAGCCTCCTAGAAAAATAATGATTTACTGAGCACAGCTGAGAAATCCATCAGGGGCCTGCTGAATGGGGGGTACATTATTTCTGCTCTTCTGCAGGGAAAGTTTGCTGATGAGCTCCCACAATATTTTGAGACCCATAAGACCAGATACTTGCAAGTGAGGAAATAAGTGAGCTCTGGGATGAGCACTAGAGAATGAGAAAAAAGCCTGTAGTGCATTGCATGTACAAAGGGTAAACATATTTTGAAAACACTATTCATTCTATTCAGAATCTGAAAATTTTAATGTAATGCAGCTACATACTTTTTCAAGAAACAGCATATCACAAAATCCTCTCATATTTGCTTTTGGCAATACATGCTAAAGTTGCTTATCAAAGTCCTGGCTTATTTACATATAGAATATTATTTGGGATTTTCGAGGGACATTGATCTTCCCTTTCACTGGAGGGTTTAAATAACGAATTAATGCTGCCCTCTGCAGTTATCTTGGAGTCAGAACCTCTTTCTACTGCTCTTACAGCAGTGGTAACAATGCTGAGGTTACTACAAAGGTCTCAGGGTATAAGAAAATGATTTCTTAAATTAAAATATTGTAGCTTGGAAAAAAATATTAGTTTTGGGGACGAGAAAAGATTTCCTTTCAGGCTAGGAGAAAGGTTGCTGTGCTGAAAGCTCCTGTGTTTCTTCAAACCTATATGACTGGAATTAATTCAAGATAACACCACTCCCTACAAACTTTTCCCACCTGAATAACTGAAAAAACACAGATCACATATTGAGTAAATGTGTAAGGACACCCAACTCTGCTGTGTAGCTTTCTGAGAGATTTCTGAGACCACCTAAATATTTTGTCTACGACTGCAAAACCATAGAAAATCCTGAATGGGAAGAGGAATTTCCAGAAGAAACATTGAATATAAATAGTGACTCAGACATAGAAGAGTGAACACTTCTTGTAGAAAAAAATGATAGAATTTAGGGGGAAACAGTAAGCTTTCAGGTAATTTTACAAGGAAGATGAATGCTTTATAAAGTGGAGGAGGAAATAGCAAAAGCAGGCATGTTGATGCCACCACAGGAGCAGGTACTGCTCCTCGTGTCTGTCGTTTAGATCTGCAACCTTCTAAAAATATGGAATTATAACCATAAATCTGCTGATGTAGATTAAATCTTACACAGTATTTGAAGCAGAAATCATGTTTCCAGATGGACTACTAGGATGTGTTGTTATGGAGAGATTTTTGGACCCTGCATTGTCTCATCAGTAAGGACTGAGCAAGACTTGAAACATGATGTGTCTTGCTAGAATTTCTCAGACTTCAAAGTCCATGAGCACTAAAAGTAGGATTTAACAGGTTTTATTTGAAGTTTAAGAATATTACTGGAGTTGTACCAGGCATATCAACAGCTGCTTGGCTGTTATAACAATTACACAAACTCTATAGTTTTCTCTTTTTAACTTCTTTGAAATGAAAACTCATTTATTTATGAACAAAAGTATTGCAGATAGGATTAGTGCACTGCACATTTTACATCTAAACATCTGAAACTAGATGAGCATGTAGTCACAGTTTCTGGACAGCTGGCATTGTCAATACTGATGAGACAATGAGAAAGCCCCAGGGACAGATAACTTTAAGGACCTGCACCCTAAATATGTCTCAGAAGCCAGTGGTTAGTTTTACCTGCTGGAAGTTAGATTCATGTCAGGATCCTTAGTAAAGTATTGCCACGTTATTGATGGGGCATACAAAAGTATGACACAGAAACATAGAATCATCACTGACTTAATGTTAATTCTTCATATACTAGGTTGGTAATTTGAGGGTTTTAAAGACAGTGGCATCTATAACATCGATTGCATATAACACAACAGTTTTCACATATGAATTTACTTTTTGCTAATCTTTTGATTATGGGTCATTCTTTTTAATTGTGAGGGATTGAATTTATTTCAGCTCCACTTAGTCATGGATGTTTCAATTCAAGGTTGGTTTGGTTTTTTTCCAGTTTGATATTGCTTACCCTGAAAAAAACCCAAAAAATTGCATACTAGCTGAGTAAGAGCTGACCTTTGATTTGTCAGCCAAGTTGTCAGTGAAAATACTGAAGAATATCACCCAGTAATCTGTGATCCCCTCCCTTACTTATCCTAGTGTTCCCATGGAGTGCACCCATCATATTCCACAGTGCTTACACCTGACTAGGAAGAAGTAAGACACCAAAGAACTTATGTTCATACTGGTATTTAACAACACTTTATTGCTACAGATATGTACACACAGACAGCGTGACGAGAAGAAAGAAGCATTCCCTTGGCTCATTCTTTTTTATGAAAAAGCAAAATACAGGAATGTTTAGGCCTAGTAAGTATGACATTTCAAAAAGCTGCATATGTATATATATCAGAAAATAAGCGTAAATTCAACATTTAAACAACAAAACTGTTGATTTGTTGAGCTCTTTGGAAATCCATTGTACCAGGAGCTTGTTGTCTTACATGCAATTTTTAGTCTGTCTCTCTAATGACTTCGCTTGCATCAGTTAAGGGGAGAATACTAGCATTGCATACTTTGTGAAACATCCAAATAGAGAGAAATTTCTCAAAGGTTTGAATCCGTAGTTGTAACTGCAGGGAAAAATCGTTGCTCGATAAAAAACAATTAAGGGGGGGAAAAAAAGAAAATAAAAGATAACAAAAATTAGTGTGTCTTAGAATTCTGGTTACAAGTCCAGGATTCCCATCTGTGTAACTTGCAAGCTAGAAGATAGTCAGAAGGAGCAGAACTGATGATAAGCAATAAAAACTGCTGTGAGCTTTGATGAATGCCAGGCTCACAGAGTATCCAGCTCCCACCATTTTCCTGTGTTTTGATCAACAGTGCTCCATAACTGAGCCAACCTGAAACTGCAGTGTCACTGCCATAATTCACACAAGTACACTTTGAAACAGAAGCTTGTAAGCAGACTCATTAAATCAAAGATGTCAAATATAAAGCACTCGTCATTCCTTTCAGGTCTTCCCCTGGCTCTGTTTTTCACTTCATCCCCTCTGTTGTTTGTCACCATAAAATAGTTATTTCCCATCCGTGGTGACAGCTTCATCAGCTACTTGTCTTTCTATAAAAATTTACAGAAAATGTATATCTTCCTTCCAATAAGCTCCTTCACTTACAAGAAAATTTACAACCTCTGTAGGCAATGTGAGCAGAGTGTCAGGAACGCAGGGGAAATGATTTGTGAAGACACATGTAGTCAGGTCAGGATTAAAAGGAGGTGACAATCCAGGTTTGAGTACCTGTGCACTGATGTGTTTGCTTTCCTTTCACAGCAGCACCCTCCTCAGCAGTCTCACATGGCTCACTTTGTGATGTATTCTTTAGGGGATATTTTGTTTCCTAGTTTGGCAAAATCTGAGTGTTAGTTGACTATTAATACTTCAGTTTTTGCTTTGAGCATGTATTACACAGATAACACAACCTTATGGGTTTCTGATAACACCAGTGAGCTTTAATGTCATTTCACAGAAAAAAAAATATTGCAGGTTTGGTGTGCTGGATGAAGCCCTGTGCTGTGTTTTCCTTGAAACACAGATGAAATGCTAAGAAAATTGAACACCACAGGTGGCATTAAACTGACAAAATGGGAACAGCTGCCTAATATTATTAATTGTCCTTTCCCCTTGTCCTAGCTACTATTTGATAACTTGCCTTGATTGAAGTCCCAGATAATCCTCCTTTTTCCTCACCTCTAAATCTGCTTTGCTGCTTTAATTGTGTAGGGAGAATACAGATTCTATGACTCAGCCTTACTTCATTTTCTTGAGCAGAGTGAAAGCAAAGATAAAAGTTAAGTGGCTCGAAAGAAATATTTATCTGCAACAATTTAGCATGCACTGGGAAAACATCTTTCAGACAGGGAAAATTGAAACAATTTTGAAGGACATACATCAAAGAGTTTCAGACACACTTGTCTGTACTTCCTTTAATAAAAATCTTCTCCTGGTAAAAATGTCCATGCTCCAGTGGTTTGGAGAAGCTGTTGAGCAGAAAATTTCAATCCCTTCTAATACGTGGCATGGCTTCCCACAAAATTTTTGGTTTATTGCTATAGATATGTACACACAGACAGCATGACAAGAAGAAAGAAGCATTCCCTTGGCTCATTCTTTTTTATGAAAAAGCAAAATACAGGAACGTTTAAGCCCAATAAGTATGAAATTTCGAAAAGCTGCATGTGAGGCTTTATGAAGGCTATTCTATAAGGTAAAAGAAAGCATCCAAGACAAGATGGGAGAACATGGACTTTTGTATTAGGCTTTTTCACCTCTAAATTAACTACAGATTGCCTAAAATAAAAGGAGAATAGAGTTCTTCTGACTTTTTTGTAACATTATTGTCAATGTGTTTTACATGGATTGTTTGTCACTCATCACCAATGCCAGCTCACTTAAAGGAAATAACAGAGTGCTAGGAAGGAAATAACATCAGTATTTATTGTTCCTTATCATCAGTATGGATTTTAGGGTTCAGGTATCTCAGAAAAGCCCTAGGAGGTATTATAGGAAGAGAACATAAGCGTAAGACATACAACAACCAACATGAACCAACGTGAGATTAGTTTGCCACGGGAGTTTCACAAAGCCTGCATCTGTCCTCCCCTAGCTTCAGGAGCCAGGGTTCTACAAGTGCAACTATTCAACCAAACTGCCACATTTACCAAACACTACTCCAGGTTCTTGTAGACACACTTGGAGAATTTGATTTCATGTGAACTAACCCAATTAATTATAGCAAACACCATAAATATCTATAATTCCCACTTGGGAATTGATAGCAGGTGACAGCAGTGAGCTCGCAAGTAATGAGGGCCGTGCTTATGCTCACACATCCCAGGATGTAACTGGCTTTCATTGCTGCCAGGGCACACTTGGCTCATGCTCAACTTGCTGTCGAGCAGGACCTCTCCTGTGAAATTGCTTTCCAGCCTGCTGCCCCCAGCCTGTTGTCTTGCATGGGATTGGCCTATTCCAGATGCAGGACCTTGCATGAGCTTTTGAGATTTCTTATGACATTTATCTCTGTTTGCATGAGCCTTACTCTCCTGCCTATCCACTGATACCTGCAATTTGATAGCTGTGAACATGCTGAGGTTCACTTCACCCCATTGTCCAGACCCTTCATAAAGGTGTCTAAATCTTTAGATTTAGATCTGGTGCCAATATTAACATGTGAGGGATACCACTAGGGGCTGGCTGCTAGTAGGAGTTCATGCCATGAATTCTGCAGCCCTTGGAGTCTGGCAAGCCAGTTGATTTTCCATCCACGTATCAAAAACCGTATTTTGGCAATTCAGTTGTAAAGTTATTGTGTGAAGCTAAAAATCTTCATAGAGTCAAGGTGAAAAAACATCTACTCCAGTCCTCTAGTCACCAGAACCTGTCCCTGCCTCACAGAAGGTCATCAGGTTGGTCAGATCAAACTTGCCTTTAGTTAAGGAAATTAGGATGTTCCCAGTCACTTTCTTTTTTTTCTTGCACTTGTACAGGATAGCCAGGAAGATTTTTTCCATAACTTTCCTGGTGCCCAGAAGCCCTCTGTAGCTCCCTGAAACCTCAAAAAAAGAATAATTTTCCTGCTCATATGGAATAAAGGAGACTTCAGTAGTTACTCACCCATTACACCAGCAACAAATGCATCAGGAATGGGACTCTCAGCAGCCTGATCTGGCACAGGTGTCCCTGCCCATGGCAGGGCCATGGGAACTAGATGATCTTTAATGTCTTGTGCTGCTGTAGAGCCTTCATCATTTGCTCTAAATATATGGGTGAATGCTTAATTTTGTTCCCTTGATGCTGTCATGTTGTTCTCATTTTTTTCTTCAGCAGCTTTGTCATAGAACATGCTTTTCCTGTCTCTGAACCTGCCACCTTATACAGGCAGCAGCTCTTCCTGACACTGCCACAGGGCCACATTCGGTTGCATCACCACCAGCTTCTGACCCTGAAGCACTTAAATTTGTTCTTTCTTTAAAAATGGTGATTATTGAAGTAAATTACAGCTTGTCATAGGCACAGGGTGTAAAGTCACCTCTCACCAGATAATCCTCATCTCTTGGTAGGAGTTTAGGGTCTTGAAACTGTTTGACTTTTGAAACTGTGCTCATCTTTCTCCTCATGACTTTGCACAAGTCTCTAATGCCTTGTGTCCTCCTTATTGCAGTTCAGTTTCTGTGGTAGGCTTTCGAGAGGAATTGGAGAGGGAAACTGGGCCTTTCAGACATTTTTCCAAATATAATGAAGATGTATTGAGCTCCAGGCAGCTGAAGTTACAGGGGAAGGATTTGAAATTATTCTGAACACATCTTCCTTTTTCTTTCAGAAACAAGGTCAAGAGCAATTATTGATTGATTAAATCATTCTTTACTCATCCTTGAAGTAGTCTCAGGTTGTCATGACAGGAACTCAACTGAGTTCAGAGAGCAGAGAAAGTGGAGGAGAAACAAGAAGAGAGGAGAAAAACTTACTAGGATTTCACCATGGTAATTTCACAATTGCTGCTTTACAATTCATCTATTGTCCCCAAAATAACTTCCACATATTCTGCGCATCACACAGCAAGCAGGGCAAAAATGGAATGAATTGCTGGCTCCTAGATTAAAAGAAATAGAAACTACAGGCTCTGAAAGACACTCGGGAAGGAACTGATCTTCATGAATACCAGAGATGGTATTAAAGTAATATATTACATTAAATCAAGTAAGATCCAAATGTTCAAACCAAACTCAAGTCCTTTTTGTGTTAAGTGCTGAGAAAATGGGGACAAAGAGACAGGGCATAGTCTCTGTGGACACACACAGGCAGCTCTCGTTGGAGGATGAGGCCCTAGAGACAGTATTGTGAGCTAAGTAATGCACATGCAGCTCAGGAACCTCTGCAGTCAGCAAGAGACCATAAATGCAGCAGGCAGTGTCATTGGAAACAACCCATCCACCTTCTCAGGCTCCCTCTGATGGCATTTGTAGTCACACTAAACCTCATGTCATGTCAGTGATCTGCACAATATGATGCTGCTGCCTACGGAGATTTACAGATATCATCTTTTGCAGTCACTGCCTGGCATCAGGTTCTGAAGATTTATATCTTCAGTTTCAGCTGCAACCACAGTGTAGTACACTTCTTTATTTCAGAAAGAGGACCTAACACTTTTATTGTGTTATAGTTTGACTCTGTGGAGTCTAAGAGAATGCCAAATACAAGATTTCTGATGAAATGGAGAATTAGCAACACAAATATGAAAATAAAAAAGCTTTTCTTTGTATCCCAGCTTATGCATCAGCAGGCACAGATAATATTTGCTCAAATGTTTAAGCTTTCTGATTGCTCAGGGCTGCAATTAAATCTGTTTTAACTACCATTAGCTTAATAATGCCTTTCTGCTCTCCAGCCCAAGACAGAACAGACAGTAATATCTCCCTAAAGTGGTGTAATAGATGCAAGGTATTGCATGTGTTTTTACATGGCCTTAAATAAGGCATTTTAATATAAATACTTTTTTTTTTTTAATTTTCGTTTTATTTAGAAATTATTTTTTTAAGCAAATTCTGAATAGATGCTAAAAATTTTGGATACAAACTGTATGTTAGCACTGAAGTAATGCTAAGGAATATTTACTCCTTAAGTAGTAAAATAGGTAAAGTCAGCTGGAGAAAAACCAGTCTGTATGGAGACAAAACAGCTGTTATACATCCATGTGATACTGTGGGACTACTGCCATCTTCTGGAACATGAAAAAAAGCCACTGGAACACTAAATGAAATACTTCTGTGAACCAGCAAGGTTTAGGGCTTGAGATACAGAATAAACAAAAAATCTTCAGGGATGACTCATTTGCCTGTTGTCTTTTTTACATATCATCTTCCAGTTCTTCACCACTTGCATATATGACTTCTAAAAAGCAGGTCAATATTGTTTTATATGCACAACAATATTATGCTCCTTTAATTTAAGTTGTGATGAAGAGACATATAAGCATTTGTTTTATCCTACTTCTGGGAAGTTTCATAGAATGATCACAGGGGAATAGTGCAATTTTTTCATTTCTATCATACTGATTGACATGTCTTGTCATGGTTTGCTATTAGGGTTTACTGAAGAGTTGAATTTTATAACCATTTATAATTCAGAAGATCTATGTTTGTGTGATGCGTTTTGTGGTAACTTTCTTGTACATTTCAGGCTTTTTCTGCTTTGGGAAGGACACAAAACACTGAGAGAGTTGGATTCATCATGTAGCATCAGACTTCTCAGAGACAGGTTAGACTTTAGGATCACTGAAAATAAACAATTAATGATTAATAAACAATAAATTAAAGTGGAAATAAATAAATGAATAGGACTCTTTATTCTCCTTGACTGGTGTAACACTCACTTTTCAAAAAAACAACAACTCCCACTCAACCTTAAAATCTCGAACAGCCACCTACAAGATGGAACTACTGAATGCATACACCTGATTTGAAGGATTGTAACACTTCTCTTTAACCTCTGAATTATTACCCTGTGGCATAACTATTCTTGGGATTTTTTTCATTTGTTTGACCAGTTTCTCCCCATCTCTATCTTATTTTGTGTTGGATGTCTCCCAGCACAGAATTACAATTGACTCCTGGCTGGTTTCCCACAGAAAAACGCAAGCAAACAAACACAAAACGTTGCCTTTTCGAGGCCTCTGCCTGCTGGGGATGTGTGGCAGGGGCAAAACTGTCTGCCCACAGGCCAGCAAGGCACAAGAGATCTCAGGTGGCCTTTGGGGCAGGGCTGCCAAACTCCGCCGTGTGAGTTCTGCAACGCTCGGCGCCCTGCCTCGGGTTTATCTCGGCTGGCAGTACCAGCCATCAGTCTGGTTCCTCCCAGGGCTGGCTGCTCCAGAAGGAATCTGCTTTACCTCTGCCCACACATTGCCCCTCACTCATTAATGACAATTTTGTGCTCTTGGCACAGCCAAGACCACCAGCCTGCTGGCTCAGCAGAAATAAACTCATTATTTCTGAGTATAGCCACGAAAACACCTTCAGGCTCAGGTGAGATGGGGGAGGAAAGAAACTGCAGAGCCTTCAGGTAATCTGGACATGAGTTCAGGGTAAATGGCGAGTGAAATGTGCCATCCTTGAATAATGATTAAAATAAAAATCTTGGACAAGATCTTTAACTAAGATCCCATTCTGTGAATAATCCTGATTGGCTTCTTCATTTTATCATGCTAACCAAAATGAGTTATAACCAGGAAACTCTGAGTGAGTGAGTTTATTTGTTACCTAATACTGGTTTTATTACGTGAAACTAATTTTTTAATGTTCTGGGGTTACAGTATTCTTGATGAGAATACTGTAATTTTTTAATGTTCTGGGGTTACAGTATTCTTGATGAGAAGAATGTAAACATTTATTTACTATGAAAATCCAGAAGAAAATAAGCCCTATGTTCCATCTTTTTGGCCCCTGATTGAGTAAAAATTTGCATAATTTTATAATAGTGAATTTACATTACTTGCTCCATTTTTATCTGTGTTGAGTTGGAGTGCTTTAATGTGAGAACCTTGGCAAAATAGGAAAGAAATGTTTTCATCAGTTTTTATCCTAAGTACTGATTTTGCTGGTAGTGAACAGTATTTTGCAGAGCATAGGTTGCATAAAGCAATGGAGACAATCTGTCATCTGTCAGTAAGTGTTATCCAAGTTATGTTGTGTCCCTAGGAAACACAAAATAGTTCTTAAATAAGCACGACAGTGTAAATTAGTTATTGACTTGTTACCCTTGGATCTTGTGCAAAACTGTATTCTGCATTCTAGTATTAATGTTTTGAACAGCTACTACGGTGTTGGCACCAATTCTCCTTGCAGGGAGGTGGGGGATTTATTGCTTCACGCTTCTCTTGCCTTTGCAAAGCAAAGTTACTTCTCACTGTGCCTCTGTTTTCAAATGGAAGCTGTGCAGTCTGTCAGAGCACATAGACATGACCTTTGAGCTGTTCATAGGCACATAGTGCTCAGCACATGTATGCATACAAATATGCCAGGTCCTAGAAAGCCTTCTATGTTCCAAAAAAATGCTGAGATACACATTTAATGAATAAGTAGACAAATGTGTGTGGTCTTCCTTTTATTCACTTTTGTATAACTGGAAAAAATACTGGAACTGGCAAGCCAATTAATTAAAATTTACTGAAAAACTAGCAGTAGCCCAGAAGCAGTAAATCCTCAGGATGCCACCCTTTGGTTGTCTGCTGCCCTACAAAAGCAGCTTTACTTGACAGGGATGATCCATGTGATGGAGCCTGGACTGCACTTCCAGGAGTATTTCCCAGCAGAGACCCTCGTTGTCACTACTGTGCATCCAAGATGGGTCATGCTCAGGGAACACTTCAATGTCTTCACCCAAAAATATTGAAGGCAGGGTTTTGTAAACAACTCCTGCACTTGGTCTACTTGTTTTTTCATAAAAAACCAAAACCAAAACCGAAACAAACAAACAAACAAAAGAAACCCAAACCAAAAAACCAAAACAAAACTCTAAACCCAAGAAAAGTGGCATGTGGTAGGGAATGGATATAATGGCATTTTTTCAGACTTGTATATCTGTTAAGCTTCAATCCAAGGTATTTATTTAGTAAAGTGGAATATTTTAGCTAAATATTACCTAAAGAGGTTTCTTTTTAAAATTTTGACAAGTTAAAAATAAACCTTAATTTAACTTCAATGTAGTATATTTTTTCAAGTGAAGGAAATTTTGACAACATCTAATTTGATACTTCTGGGAAAAAAACTTTAATGAGAGATCACATTCATAAGCTGCTCTAAAAATTATTAAAATATAAATTCACTGCCTATTAGATTAGGTGGTAAAAGCTCCAGTGCACATCCACAAAAGAGCATGGAGAAACAACGGCAGCACGAGGAGCCTGAATAATAACTTGCCCTTGTTGCTCCCAGGCCCATTGCAGAGCCCTCCTTGAATATATTTTTTGTGGTTTGTTTAGAGCACAGATTGGTTACCAGATTGGTTTAACAAATTAAATTCAGTTTCATGGCTTCCAAAGCCATTGAAGCCATGCTGCTCTTTCTTCAGCAGAGTTCTTCAGGGACTATCAGGAGACCTCTCGGCCCAAGAACATATTCTCTATTACTAGCAGGTCCTGGTTGCACTCCTTTTGAATCCTGCTAATTTCAGCAAAGTTATTGGTGGCTGACTCAAGCAGGATTTACAGGGACACCTCCCTTTCTTGATCTGCTCAACTGCATTCACTTGTGTGACTTGCTCGATGACTTCCAGCATCCCTCCAGTTTTGCAGAGAATAAATCCATTGTCTTTCACTTGCCAGCAAAGACCATAAAAGAAAGTGACATATAATTTCTGTAGCTGCTGAAGTCTTACCTTCACTAAATGTATAAATATTACTTACACATTCTGGAAAGTTTAAGTATAATTTGTTATCACTAGGGTTGGGAAAGGCAGCTTGAGTCCTGTGCCAGAAAGGCTTTTGGCTTGCAGGGGAATTCATCCTGAGCATGAACTCCTAATGTCCCATGGGACATCTGCTGGGTTGAAAGAGCTCTATGGAATATGGGGGTTTCAGGTCCTGGGGGATTCTAGTGACTGCCACTGTACACCCAGAACAGTCTGACTAGCAAAAGGCTAGCCTAGAGGCTGGGGATACATTGAAATTTGCCCAAGATGGCAAAATCGAGTTTTAATATTGTCATAACTGTATGAAATAGTAATTACAAGCATTTTAGAGTGATCATCAAGAGAAATCTGACCACCACTTATTGATAGTACATTTATTCATATATGGCTGCCTTCAAAATCAAGCTGAGCTACACTGAATTTAATACAATTGCAAATACAACTAAAAGAGAAAGTCATGTTACTACTAAGTGATCAGGAACTTCATGGTCTGATTCAGAAAGGTATTTAAATCTAATTCTAACTGAAAGTGGCTGCCTTGTTCTATTGCATACTCACAGATTGTAGTAAAAAGAAGTAAATGAGGCTTAAAAATTATCCTGAAATGAAGTCACTCAGCTGTATTTATGCTCTTGAATATGTAATCATTTTTGCAAATAATAGAAAATTGCTCTGAAGATACGGAAGTTGTGTTACATCAATATGCTAATTTTAAAATACCTTAATTAGAATAATTATGCAATATCTGATGCAAGAAGTTCCTCCTGCGGCAATATGCAGCATTTCTCCATTTAAAATATATATCTGCATGCACCACATCTTTGTTTTCATTTATGAAGTTTGACAATTTATGACAGGGCAGAAAAGATATTTAGCAACAGAAAACTAATTTCTCTTTTTTTTTTAGTGTCAAGCAGCTGCTACAAAATTAGCTAAACCACTATATCACAATTCTTCACCATTGTGATTCTTTAGATCATCCTCAAGGGTCTTCAGTTTTATTATGTTTAGAGCTTGGCACTTGGCAATTTTCAGAATCAGGAAATAGAAGGAAGCAATATATTTTTATATATTTTTCTTCTGAGAAGGATTTTTCTTTATTTAAGAAGAAAAAATATCAGTCATGTGGAAAATATTAAAAACCAGAAGCTTGACTAATAACCACAGCAAGGTCAATGCTGACTTTGTTTATCAAACTTTGGAATGAAAATGTTCTGAATGAAAAAGAAACCTTGCCTAACCCTGAGAGAAGTTGTCCATGTACAGGATAATTTGAATTCCTTGTTCAATAGCCAAAGGAGCTTAAAAAAAAGTTATGACAAGACACTCAGGATTATTATTCCTTAAAAAGTTCTTGCTGCTGCCAACTTCCATGGGCTAAGTTGGTTAAAATGAAAAAAAGATTAGGTAATTGTCTCTCTATATAAAATGGTATATATGATTTGTACACCATTATTAGTGCTATGATCTATCATCTGCTGTTACCTCCTCAGAAAAATCAGATATTCAGAGGAATATTTGTATTGAAAGGTGAGAGAATGCCACCTACAAGGATCATACAGCATAACAAGTCTAAGACTATGTAGGGCAGGACTGATCCTTCTCAAGTTCAAAGCAGATTTAGAATTTTCATACTGTAATGAATTTACAAGTATCAACTATTCTTTAAAAAAAATTATTCCGTGTTTAGTTTTGTTCTGATATGAGTGGATGGATTTCAGCCCTGAATCAGGGATGTGATTCCTTAACATGATTTGGAGAGATTTTCTTAACCCGTCTGGATACTCTCTGTGACTTTGAGAATCACTCATGTTGGTGTTTGCCTGTAACATACACACACACAGAGCTTAAACCCCATCAGTTACTAGTTTGGCACAAAAACAACACCAAAACTGCATGTTATTAGCAGGGTTTTTTCAAAGTTGAAATCTGGAAGAAGAAATCCAATCTGTCAGGGACTAATGGCGTGAACCACAGTGATATTTTTCCATTGCAGTTACAATGCTGAGTAATTGATTTTCTTCACTGAGATGTAATAAACTGTGTTTTCAGAATATTTTTTTTTTTAATTCAATCTTTATAAAAGAGTTATCAGTGTATTTCAGAGATGTTGCTATGCTGACCAGTTGTGTAGTCCATTGGGAAGCCTTAAGAGTAAATATATCAGGATCTTAATGGTCATTTTGCTAGAAATGTGTAAGTGGTTTTATTAATCTCAGCAAAATACAGGCTGGGGGATGGCAGGGCTGTAGGTGAGAAGCGTAGCCACAATCACTACTTCTATGTAACATTTAATTTCAAGAGCCCTGATTTGAAAATTAAGCAGTTGAAAGGCTGCTGTTGTTTTGGGTGTCATCTCAGCAGAAGCCCAAGATTTGTAGCAAAGCACACCTGCCCCCTTCTTCACTATTGTTCAAAAAGTCCTGTAGTTAGTTAGCTGGCTGACTCAGCTGTGCAAGGACACAGCTCATGTAAATACACATCGGATCACTAGATGTCCTCCTCCCACAAAATTTCTTGTCATTCTCAGCTAGCACACATTTTCTCTTCAGAAGGACCTACAGCCATGTGCAGCACTAGCAGATTGCCAGTGCAGCTTTTGGTGTTCACAAACAGCCTGTGTCCAGAAAGCAGCCTCAGGGTAGGTCAGAGCCTCCAAGCCCAAACACAGAAGCACTGCACTGGCTGAGGATGGGAAATGGTGCCCAACACTCCTTCCTGGCAGACTCGTGCTTTACCACACCCATCTTGTCGTCATTACCTTCAGCGTGTTAAAACAGTGATGGATCTCATTCTAATGACAAAGGCCTAAGACTGGAGTCACCTGTACGCTAGCTATGAGAATTTCTTGACTGGAAGATGAGGAGCAGATCATAAACTTCAATGTGGAAAGTGAGGTTACTGCAGTCAGGCACCAAAAGCTTGATGAAAATATCAAGTTGCATCATCATACCTACAATTAAAGTATGTGTGGTCAAAATGCTGTATAGCAGAGCCTGGTGTCTTTTCCAACCCGAGAAATTATGCAAGGTATTAAGCAGAGTGAAGAGTGTATTTTGGTATTAACTGACTATATATTTCACTTTATTGACTTGCTAGAAGAAAAGCTGTTTTACTTACAGGCCAAAGTTTGCCCTTAATTTTTCCTTCTATGACTAGCAACTTCAATGGATGATTGCATCTATGGCAAATGTTGTCTCCCTGCCTTGCCTGAAAACCTGAGCTTATGATTAGGTTGGGGTTTTTTTTCTCTAGAAAGCATTATTTCCTTATTTACATGGCAGATACATAAATGGATATGATATGAGAACAAAAATATTTTAATGAAATTTTACTGCAATCTTGCAAAGGCATTTGATTCTTTGAAGAAACAAATTTTGGCCAGGATTTGGATTTTTCAGTGCAGTTTTTTGTTCAGATTTCAGGCTTACAGAAATGTCGGATTTCTTTCACCCATGGTTGTCACCATTCAACTCTAAACTTTAGCTAAGAGCTAACACTTTGGCTTGAGGCCACTGGGAAGATCCTATTCTGCAGTTTCTGCTAACACAAGCCACAATATCATTAAATGCCAAAGACCATCTGTAGGTCAAGGTCAGAGAAGAGAAAAAACTGGGAAGAAGGTAACAGAGAAATCAAGCTGAAGAAAGGAACTGAAAAACCCTATAAACTCTAATGATCATGTTTAATGAAACAGTCCTACTTCTAATCAAGTAGTTTTTCTATTAATGCTTAATAATTGGTAAAAATGCAATCCTGTCTTCTCTCCTTTTACTTCCAGGTATCTTACACAGCAGGACCACTTTGATCAAGTAACTCCTTTTGCACCTGAACTTGCACAGGCAGGAGTCATTTCACAGATAGACTGCACGAAGTCTGCCTCATTTTCACTTCAGAATACAGCAATTCAGGATATAATTGTCACTTCATATCATTTCACCCACATAAAAAGTGTCATTTGAGACAACAGAGGAGGAACTCTATGACGTCAAGTCCATGTTTGCCTCATTAGTGCACTTTTGTGGATATTGGTGTCCTGCTGGTAAATCTGACCTTGTGAGAACAAACATTATCAGAGAAAGACAAAAATAAATGTTTCCATGTAGCATCTTTCCAAAACAGACTAAAGGAGTTAACTTGTGAGAGATAAAGTACCTTTGATTGGGCCATCTGTGCAAATAGAGTTTGAATGTTGTTGTCATTTTACACCTTTTGCACTAAACAAAGTCAAATAGAAAATTGTTCTTATTGCTTGCTACTTCTACACTCTTTTTTTTTTTTTTTCTCTAGTAGCTTCCCCTTCTAATTATAGTAAGTCATGTGCAAATCACAATTTAGAAATGTGTTTTTTTAAGTAGCTATTCTGGAGACATACATACTTCAGATACAAGCAATCAGCTCATGAAGCACCTCATAGGTTTCTGATCCTAGGAACTAGGGGGGAAAAAAGCATAGAAGTAACTCAGATGTGTGTTCATTTATCTGACTTTGGGTTTGCTTGTACTACAAGCTCTAGGAACAAGACAGAGATTAATTAGGACCCACAGTATCTTTTCCTAAATGGACCTGGATGGACTTGGATGG
Organism: Polioptila caerulea; assembly: GCA_013397295.1. NCBI lineage: Eukaryota > Metazoa > Chordata > Aves > Passeriformes > Certhiidae > Polioptila > Polioptila caerulea. The sequence goes on along the minus strand of VYXF01006147.1, from coordinate 400,043 downwards.
TGTTTTGTAAGGGACATAACTTTGTCCTCACAAACTAAAAAAGAAGAAATTTATATATATATTTGGCACAGTGAACTACATTTATAGATAATTATGAGGTCAACATTGTGTGTGGAGGTGAAGCTGTATTAAATCAAGAGTAATCTTCTCTAAGGACAGGAACAGATACTTCAGACTCTTTGGCAACTGCCTTGTGCAGGGGCTGTGACAGTGACCTCCCCATGGCAGCTTCCCTGCTGCCATGAGAAACCTGAAAAGGAGCTGCAACAGCACCAATTGATTTTGAGCAGTTCATAAGAAGACAGTTTTTGAGTTCAGCTGATCCTGTCATAACACATAAAGGTGCTGCAGCTCACAAAATACAGCATGGGGAAACATGGCTTTGAAGACTCACAGCATTTTAGAAGGGTGTTATTTTACTCTCTCATATGCATGTAAACTTCAGGTGACAGCTTTCCTTCCAGGCTGACCCAAGTGTGCTCAGAAAAAGAAATAATGCAGAACAGGTATGAGGAGACAAGGCTATGGTGAGAATATGAAAGCACTTTACCAAAAAGCTCTAATTCTCCTGCCTTTTACACTGGTGTCACACCAGTTTCCCCTGAGCATTACAGCACATCTACACCTGGCCTAGGCAAGAGCTCCAGCTGAGTCCATAGTGATGCCACATCATTTGTATGTATTTGTATGTATTTACCTTCCAAATTTCCTTGGGCTGAGAAACTGGTCAAATTACTGGACCTTACACAAGAAATGTTTAATCAAATTTAAGTACAAAGCAGGCAGTGGTCATAATTAGATGGTAGAAAACAAAAAGGTAAAGCTAAACTTACTTTTATTTACCTTCATTTCTTCTCTGTTTAATACCTGACCTCAAGGTAAGTTTGGGTCACGATTGTAGCAAGAGGGTTTTTTTATTCATTTCTGGATAATGCTGTGCTAAAAATTCTTAGGTTCTGCTTTCTGGTCAGATAAAAACTGATATGGGCTGACACTCCTGCTGAACTGTGAAGTAAAAGTCTTTTTTTTTTTTTTGGAGCTTGCAGCATCAGCAGTTTCAGGATGAGATGTTTCCTGTTCTGTTAAATGGAAGCCTGTGGTGTAAAAATAGACAGTGCTATATATTGAAACTTAAGCCTACTGAAGTTTTACGGATTTAGAAAGTTTGCTAATCATTATCAATTAAAAAGGCTGCTTCATTCTGCATAAATTAATCATAATGATGCACTTAACTGCAGGGCCTGCTGAAAATATTTATTTTGAAAAAGTGGTACCAAATTTAATCCAGAAGTGGTGCTTATAGTAACAGTCAAGGCTTTTAAACTGCTATAATTACAAAGTTTTTTCTAAGTACCTTATAACTCAGCAAGACTGTGCTACCAGTGTCTTTGCATCTGGTAACTATCAAGCAGGTTCTGAAAGGCAAGAACAGAAAAGCAGGACTTACTTTGAGAGTCTGGAGGACTGGAAGTACACAGTGTTCCCATTAGACTGTCTTACATTCAAGATTATGGCTGAGAACAAAAGTATTGATTCCACATTACATGAGAGAGAGTAACACAGTCCTTACCCAGTATCCTGTTCCTGCAAATGCTTGGATATTAGAAGGGTATCCTGGGTTAAATTCCTTCCAGGTCCATGCCAGTAGCCAAGCTTCTGTTATGTGTTTTCAGGTTTATACATATTGTGTATAAACCTGAATATTTTCAGGGGGGGAAGCCGCATGCTTTAGCTCTGTACCAGCAACAGCAGCTTCACACAGAGCCCTAGAGAGGTGTGAGCAACTCCCTCTTTAAACCTGCAATGTCTGACTTGGTGGGTTCCCATAAATCATTACTGCAAAGGCTTCTTAAAGAGTGTTGGAGGCAGGAGGGTCTGTGTGCTCACCATAGCACAGCTCATTAAAGCAGAGACAGTACACAAAGACCTACAAGCTGATCCAGGAAGTCAGAACTCATTAACTCTCACTGGATTCATGACAAGCATCATTCTCTAAAAAAACAGCGACCAGCTGACGAATAGTCGAGAATGGGCTCCCAGGAAACACAACATGAACAGATGGAATTGTTTTATTCAGTGCAAAGTAACACAAACAAATGAAAGTATCTGAGATACCGTAAATATAGCATGGACTTACTATTATGATAAATTTGATATTTTTATTTCATGAAAAGTATCTTTCCTAGTGATTGTGATGCATGTGGCATATGTTAATCACTAGCTCAATGTTAAACCAACCATTGTTAAAACATCATCTTTACTCATAAACATTTATTAAGTCATAAGCATGTTGTTCTCACTATTCAAATAACCAGTAATCAGTCATTAGCTGAATAGAATTTCAAGTGGAAGCACTTCTAAGCTCTTCACCTTTTGTGATAAATCCAAGGTGTTCCAAGGAGCAGACAATGCTGATAACCTTCAACACATGGCAGTGACTAGACAACATCTTATTTTAAAAATTCAATGCTGTTTTCTTGTAACAATAAAAAATTTATTGAATACTTTCAGTTTATATATTTACACTGTGCCTAATATAAATATCTTGGTAAGTGATGTAAAAATTATCTTTTTTCTCTCAAAATGGCTTTTCTCCGGATTCTCTGTAAGGAGCATAAAGGTTCTATCAAATCAAGCCAAGTCAAGTTAAAACCCCTTATTTTGCCTCAGTCTTAGCAAAATACACATGCAAGGAAAATCACCTGCTTACTGACTGTGAGTCTGTAGCTAGGAAACTTCTGCCTTTATCAGAATGAGGATTTCTCTGTATCAGTCCCACAACAAGTGCCATCACTTGCTTACAGTTTTCATAAAATCAAGAGGCAGATCCTACTATCCTTGCATTAGAAGCATTTCTTTGGTTTTCAGTTTAAAGTTTTGCTCGGAGACATATATGAAGATAGATCACATTTGCTGTCAAATGCTTTTATATTCTGTGAAGCTCATGAGTACCTGGTTTAAGTACTAAAATAGCTTTTCTTTTCAGTGAGGCTCAGAGAAAGCATGATATTCTCCCATATTTTTGAACTGTCTTCCTTGAAATCCATAGACTACACTGTATTTAATTTTTTGTCATTAACACCACAAGCCAAGTGCTAACTTTATCAGTTGTGCTAAATTAGTAGTGAAGATAAATAGTCGGTAACTTTCACCTGAACAGTATAGAATTAAAGCACTTGCGTGGGTTTTGAAAGTACTATTCCACACAGAAATGATACTGTGTTCAGCCCTCTTGCACTGTATGTTGTATTTTATCAAGAGGAACAGAACAAATCAGTACAGGAGAAGAAAAGACCACAGCAATTCATTCTAGAATTAGAACAACTTCTACCTCTCTGAGAAAGAAATATGGGTTACTGATTCCGTGGTGTTTCATATCTGCAATGAGACTAATAATAACTGACAGCTCTATCCAACTGGAAGTTTGTCCAAAGCCACAGGATTCCTTCACTTGAAATACTGCATCCAGGGAGTTACATGCTTGGATGGAGTATAAATTAGAGCATCTCTGCATGTCTGAAGGCTCTTTCCCAATGACCCCACCACAGAATTGCTTTCCATTTCCAAATGGCTGGTCTGAGCTGAAGAGCACCAGGTTTGTTAATGTTCTGGGTCTGGCTGAGCTGGAGTTCATTTGCCCACAGCAGCCCTCACCAGGCTCTGCTCTGTGCTGATGCCTGGAAGGTGTTGATAACTCACCTGTGCTTTGGGTCCTGCTGAGCTGGGCTGGCACAGCATCAGCATCGTCTCTCAACACTCCCACTCACCAGTGGGCTGGGGATGAGCAAGACCTTGGGAGGGGACAGAGCCAGGACAGCTGACCCAGCTGACCAAAAGGGTATTCCATACCATATTGATATGGTTTGCAAATAAAACAAAGGGTGAAAGTGGGGAGAAGAGAGGGGCATTTGTTATTACAACATTTTTTTTTCAGAGCAATCAGTATGAGTGTTGAAGCCCTACTCCCTGGGAAGTAGGTAGGCATAACCTGCTGATGGGAGGTAGAGAATAAATCTCTTGTTTTCCTTTGCTTCTGTATGACCTTTACTTTATTAAATTGCCTTTATGTTGTCCCACAAACTTCCTGCCCTCTTTCTCCCCCCATTCCTCGTCCTGCTGAGAGCAGGAGTGATTGAGCAGCATGGTGGGTGCATGGCATGTAGTCAAAGTCATTCATCATAATTACCAACTATATTCCTCAAATTGCCATTGGTAACAACCTGAAAAGTCTACTCAGCTACTCTGTGGAAATCCTTCTTCAGGGCACTCTGGTATCTTAATCTTCTCTTACTCTCACAATTCAATTCCAGAGACTTCAGCTTTGAATCAAACTAGCTTGGCACATTGTGGATGCACAATCCACATGTTAAAACATATATTTTCTAAAAGAATTAATATTTTTTCAAAATCTGTATATAAAAACACATCATTAATTTTATTCAGGCAAATAGAATTAATTAAACTCACTGACACTGAATTGATTATAAAAAATGCATTGATTTAGAAGTTTTATGACTCTGGAAATTCACTAAAAGCATTGTACAATCTCTTGTGTAAGTGATTTATGTAGTCTTTTATTCAATACAATATATTATGTATATACTATTGATAGCTTCCAACATAAAACAGCACATACTGGTGCTTTCATTCAATATTGCACACTACATACCCACTAAGTGCAAAAAGGGGTGGTTTCTACCTAGCAAAATAAGTCAGAAACTGATTTATAGAACTAGTATAGAGTAGTAAATATTTATATTCTAGTAGTTTGACTTAACATGCTTGTTTGTAAAATCAATTATTTGAAAGACACTCATTATATACAAAAAGTACATCCATAAAAAAGACATTGTATCTGAAACATCATGGGCTCATACAGATAACACATTTTTACTTAGAATGCTAACTTGTAAATTACAAAAAAGACACTCATTATAAAAAAGACACTGGAGCTGAAATATTGTGGGCTCATACAGATAATACATGTCATGAATATAAGCATCAAAGCTGCTGCTGTCTTGTTCCTGTATCTTACTGCAGAAAATACTTAAACACAAATATTTAGTGCAAGACTACTAAATTCTCCAACCACATGTAAAATATTTCTGAAAGCTTTTTCCCACATTAACTGTGCCTTAGAATGATACTCACCTGTATCACTGCTGCACCCTGAATGTGTTTGGGGCAGCTCTTGAGTAGTCTCAAATCTCACCATCCAATTCTTTCTTTGGTAATCTTTTACCATCCACTCTTTCAAAAGTTAATTAAAACATCACTCGTTGCTGGTAAAGAAGAAGGCTATGCCTTTATTTCTACAGTCTAATGATAAAGTAGTAGCCTGGATTTAATTACAAGCTATATAGCAAATTATGAAAAATAGTATTGAAGTATTTATCACCAAATAACATCCCACAGAGGAATAAAACATTACCTAATTGCATCTGTCAGAACTTTCACCCCAAATAACTTGCAATCTCTCTGCTCCTTGGATCCACTGTCCCACTTTGTCTTTGCTTTTATTCAGTGGCCCATTTGAAGTTCTGACATTTAATCTCTTTAGGACTAATACAAAACAAAACAACAAAAAAACCCCAATAACAAAAAAAACCCAACCCTATCTAGTAGCTCTGTTTGGAGCTTATACCTAGTTTAATAACAATAAACATGAAAACTTCTCTTTCTCTGTGCCAACTTTTCTGAAGAATGCATTGTGGTTAAATAAACAGGTAATTTTTGTTCACTAAAAGTGAAATATTAACATATCAAAAGGGCCATTGACACCTGTGGATTCTCAGCACTTTTCATTTCTGACATCGTTTTTGATTGTCATATGTTTTCAATTTGTAGTTATTTAAAACCTTGCCTCTCTTTGCAGAAGAATGAAATTTGGCTTCACTGATTGCCTCAATGTTATCAGTGCTGCCCTGATTTTTCTTTCGAAAACCCACACACTGCTGGTGCTTTTTTATTTGTCCTGTGCTCAGACAAATAAACAAAATTCAACTGAAAGGATCAGACTAGCATTATTCCATGTGCTTTTGAAGTTGAATGGCATATTTATTGAAGTGACTCATTTGCTGGCAAAGCACAATGCTGCTAGAGAGACAGGAACAACTTCACTGAATCCTCAGGTCACTTAGAAGTCTGTGCAATATTGTCAAAATTAGGCTTGGAGAAAAGATAAACACGACTTTTCAAAAAATCAGAGTGTTTTTGGAAAAGCATTCTGATGGCTAGAAAAGGTAGACTGTGTGTCTCCTCTTGGTGATACATTTCTTACCTGATAAAAGAGAACCTGGTGATAGCCTGACTGAAAAGGGCTGGCTATGCAAGATGGCCTCATCTAATATTTTTACAGTCATCTCATACAGGTTCTCAAGGGCAGTATCAGTCTCATTGTTACCATAAAGCTGATCGAACAATTCCTTAGGGATTAAATTTTTTTTTTCCCTAGAAAACTGCAGTGGGAGAGAACATAATATAAAATACAGCCTTTCACTCTCTTTTCCCTCACCTGAGAAGAATGAATAAGAAAAACTGCCTAAATGTGAGTTTCAGACATTTTGTGATGTATGTGTGCCCTTCAGAGACAGGCACTAAACCAGAGATATATGAGCATTCTCTGGTTTATTGACAGAAACCAAATATGTTTTCTCACTTCTGCCATTTTTTAATAATATATTCATGTTTCTGCTCTGGACATCCCTGCTGAGATTTGGACATGTTTTCTGCCTTCCAGTTACTCCTTCAGCTGCCATAAAATGTACCTTCATTTAATCTGAAGACAGTATCATTGTAATATCCGAAGACAAATGGTCTGCATTTTTGTAGTAGCTTGCTGATAGATTTCTGAGTAAGTGTGAAAATATTGTATCTGTTTTTATGATTGGGCTAGGGGATTTGATAATGTAATTTATGTCATCACTGCATGACAAAGTGATTTTTTTTCCACCTTCTTTAGGATATACAAGTAGCACCATTTTTAAAATCTGTGCTGTGCTCTAAAAACCTTTGCTTCCAAGAACCATGCACCAACCAAGCCAAAATTGCTGTCTTATGTATACAGATCCTCACCTCACACACACTCAGGTGAATTTATATAAATCTAAGAAAATTGAAAAGAAGTAAAATATGTCAGCTCTGCAGGTCTAAGGTGGAGAAAAATATAAGAGCTTTATATCTTATATCTGGTTTGCCATACACACAGGCTGTCATCTGGAAAGCCAACAGCTTGTAGAGACTTTGTTTTCCCTTCACAGCCAGCAGTTGCCTTTGGTAAAATAAACAAATTTTGGAAATGCATTGTGCCCAGAGCCCATATAGGATCAGGAATTCAAAACACCTCTAGCTGACCAACATACATATTGGTCTCTGGTCTGGTGCAATGAAGATGACCTGTTAAAGATCACATTATGACAGATTTTCTTGTGCATAGGAACTGTTTCCTGGGGCAAACTCCCTTCTGCCAGCAATGCACATAATGGTAATTCCACAGGCAAATCAAAGCTACATTTTGTCTTCATTTTCATCTGAAATATGAGTTGGTCTGTTGTACACTAGGCAGTCATTTACTACTTCTGTTTTTTTCATTGATGTGCAAGAAGTTATATTGTGAAGCATAAAGTGGTCCTCAAATGTAGTTAAAGTGAGGCAACAGCTGCCATTGTGGCCACGACTACAGCAGCACCACAACTGCATAAATCAAGGTTTCAGTCATCTTTGAGCCAGCATACAGTAGCAAGTACCCTTAAAATGGAACTCTGTTGTAGTTAAAGAAATGCATTGATTTGTCTGCATGGGACTAACGGGGGCAAAAGCTATCCTTGGCAAACAGCAACAGAACAGTAAAGTCTCTCTTACTAATTTGCATTCAAGGGCTATTCCCCACACCACATCTTGGAAATAATTTGCAAAATGGTCTTTCCTACCTGCTTTTTAATATTCTTCTCACTGAATTATTACTAACAAAATGAACATAACAAAGAGCTGCCATACACAGCAAGAAGAAAGCCAAGGCACTCGATTCATCTGTAAAATGGTAAAGGACAATTGATAGCATAGGTGAGTATTTTTATATGCATTTATTAATTCATAAACTACAGTATATCCCATCTCATCATTCAACAACAGCTGATGCCTCCATTTTCCTCTGGAAACCACTGCAGATTCCATCATAAGAAACATAAATAATATGTTTTAATGAGATATGGATTGATTATGTTGGTAAAGCTGACATTTTTATCCATAATTCTAAATGTTGTTTAATGATGGATTACCAGCCCACAATTCCTCTGATGTGAGATTAAATAAAACAGCAGCCTGTTTCAGCAGACTAGTAGAAGGAGATGACAATAAATCTGCTCAATTATCACATCAACAATCTGGTTTTCACTGATAAGGATATTATTATTTCATTTAGACTTGTTCATGCATCATAGATTATTTTATTTCAGACAGTCAATGGGAGCAAGTGCAGTATCTTATTCTCAGAGTTGCAAACAACCAAGCTGTGAGAGTACAGTACATGCAGCTCAGCAGGCTTCAAGCAGACAGAAGAAAGCTACCAATCCCCTTTCAAACCAAAAATACATTGTGAAAGAACATGTTGTTTTCAACCTAGTTAACTAATCTGAAAAGCCTCAACCAAAGGATACTGTCTGAGAAGCTGATCCATTGAAAACAGAGTTACTGGACCCTCTGTGATTTGTGCTTCACCTTGGTTCTGCTGTATGTTTAAGATCATTCAGACTATCTTCTGGCCTGAAAAAATAGACTGCAAATAACTGCAACAAAAAGAATCCTGCCTTTTTCCTTGCTTCGTGGTCATAGACCAGAAAGCATGAAAAGTTTATTAACAGCAGCCTAACACAGAGAGTTCTCTTTGCCAGTCAGTCCTAATAAACTCCCCCTCCTAACAATCTCATAAAAAATGTTATCTTTCACTCAGTGCCCTTGTTCTCCTCAGAATGCTTTGTAAGGGCAGATAATACTACAATATGGAGCATGTCCAGGGCCCAGCAAAGCCACACAGACAAGGGGGAGCTTCTAATAGCTGAGTACATTTCAATCTTCTCTCCCAGACTGCAAACCAGTGGAGTAGGTGGTCTGTGGAAAACACATCACACGTACGTGAATGATCCCTGTTGCTTTACCAGTTACCTTTCTGCAAAACAAGGAAATACTAAAATACTGGTTGCTCCACTCTCTAAACACCAGAAAGGAGACAGCCTTGAAGTGGTAAGTTGTAATCTGTTCCTCACAGAAGGGAATTTTTCCAACTCTGCTTCAAAACATCCTTCCCAATTTTTTATGGACCTGAGTCTTTCCCTCTGCTTATGGGCATCCCCAGATGTCAATAAAAAAGAATTTTCCTCAAAAGCAAAAGCCAAAACGCAAGATCACTTATACTCTGGTTGTGTAAACTCTGTACTGAAGTTGCAGGAGTTAGATGAAGAGGAGAGATGTGTGGAGCATAGAATTTATTTCTTCCTTAATATTACCACTAGGAGCCAGTGAAGAAGCAAAAGCTGCTGAGATGAATGTTTACCCTGTAAAAAATTTTCTCCCTGGCGCTTTCCTGGTTCATGGCCCATCAGATAAGCTTTGATATGATAGCCAAAACAAGAACATGGTGCAGTTCATGATAGTGTCATCATGAAAGGAGAAGCACGAGCTTCTCAGCAATGCAAGACTATTTTGGCTTTAAGGCATTATGGGGGTGATTCTCATTACTAGTCAAAAAGGCGAAATGTCATCTCTTCAGTATGTTTTGCCTTGCGGTTTTACTTCCCCTCTGAGTCCCACTTTACCATTTTTTTTAACAGTAGGTTGTATGACTTTTCCTGAAGATAGTCAAATCTGCTTTGATGCAAGCTCTGTAAAGAGAGAATATTAATCTCTGAACTGTAACTCTGAAATTGTCTGACTGCATTTAAAATATTTTTCATACTTTGTTGTTATGTCAATTTTGATTCCTCTGTTTCTGTGATTTCTTTGTTTAGGCCACACTTAGGGAGGCTAAAGTCTGCTTATTGGGTGTAAAAATAATTGTTTTAATTATAGCACAAAAAAGATCAATGAGAATGTTGTATATTTTTTTATGTTGACCGAGACTGGTCGGTTTTGAAAAGGAAGTGTGTGTAGAGAGAGGAAGCCTGGCTATCTGTCCTTAGCAAGGCAGCCCCATTTCTCATGCCTTGCAGTCTTCCTGTTGGCACCCAGGGTTGATTTACAGAGCCAGTGGGAGAAGATGGTTGTCCTCCAATGCTTTTCATGCCTGTGAGTTCCTAATTTTACTGACTGGAAAAGCACCAGATATAGCTTCAGATTCTTCTGCAGGAAAAAATACTCACTTGGATACTCAAAGCTAGAGCGTTTTGAACCATCTGTGCAAGCATGCAAAGGGCTCCTTGGTGCAGTGCAGGCTGAGGGAGATAAGCCCTCTTCTCCTTCTGTCAGGAGGTACCTCCCACCATCTTAGTGAAAGTAGGGGAAAGGATGAAAGCAGCAAATGTCCCTCTTTGCTTTCTCTGCACAGCAGTAGCTGGTCCAGTGCCCTTGGCTTTGTCACAAGCAGACTTTCTTTCTCTTGAACAAACAGGATGCAGCCAGTCCCAGGCAAACACAAAGGCATCAGAGCAAACAGCTCTCATCTGAGAACCCAGGCAGCAGCTCCCGTGGCTGTTCACTGCCTGTGAACTCCAGAAATGCTACAAAACTGAGGAGCAGACCAAGAAAGATCACTGCAGAGGGCAGAGGCTAAGCTGGTATTTTCCCGCTGAGCCAATTCTTGCCTTTCATAACACTGATGAGCTAATAGGTTTAACACTGATGAACTAATAGGCTGAGTGTGATGTAAGCTATCCAAAGACCATGGAAACTTTAAGACATAGCCTACTAGACCAATGTTGATTCGCCTCCAGCTCCTTTCCACCGCAGGTGCCCTCATTTGGGCAGATAAGAGCCCTGTGAATCTGCCATCAACCAGGACAGGTAACTCACTGCCAGACACCCGAGGGTAGTTAGGAGACCTGGCAGGCACCCATCCCATCAGCATCAAATGGCCCTTCTGCCACCCACTTGGCGCTGGTGCTGCTTGCTCAGGGAAGCCCTGACTTGAGGCACAGCATTACTGGGAGGTTTCTCCCATTGCAGGGGGCTGGTGCAGCCCTCTGGGTTCAGCACCCTGTACCCTGCTCTCCCCAGCTTATCCGCCTTGTTCACGAGCCAGCCGTCTGCTTGGAGGTGTGGAACAGGCACAAGTTTGGTTACCAAACCGTGGTGAGATTGTGCTTTTGCAGGAAGACCCTTTTCTCCCGCCTCCCATCCTAAATGGAAAAAAATTCTGACCTGTTTCAGTACAAGGAAGTGTCTGCCAACAGATTTGTTGTTCTGATTTTTCAATGGCTGGGAGAATTTTTGAAAGACACAAGAAAGTGAGTTCCCTCTCTTGGACATACTTGCCAGCTGTACTTGCATGCAGTACTTACTTCTAGGTCCACGTAAAGCTTCTGCCTCAACAAATTTTTTCTGAGTAGGTTTTTGTTAGCTCCTCCTGTCCCACCAGTAACAGTACCAGGAAATGTTTTAGTGTAAAATGTCATAATGGCATGCTGTAATCCTTCCTTTTTGTCTTTCATTCAAGTGTTATCACTGCAGAAACAGTGTAACTTTCATTTTAATTGCTGTAATTAAGCAGCATTTCAGCCCGCTGTGCCTCCTGTTTAAGTCTCCTACTTCCTCAAATGTCAGTGTTACACTGAAGACTTCTCAGTCACTGGGAGTCTCTTTCCTCTGAGCTGATGTTAACACAAGCTTTGCTGCCAAAAAGTAAGATGAAACCTATGCATCTTCATTAATGAACATTTATTATACTCTTACTGAACAAAACCCTGGGAAATTTACCTGCTATATCCCCCTCTTTTTTTTTTCTTTTTAAATCCATCTATTATAATTTAACTCCCTATATGATAAACATTTCTTTATTTAATTCTAGGTGTATCTCTTCTCTTTTAGTAAGTTCAAGCTTTTTTGATGTAGGAGTGTTTAAGACTGGCTGGACTTTCAGAAGAAATTGCTTCTCTTGATAACTTCTCTTGATAACCAAAGAATTAATAAAATAATGCCTCCAACTGTACATGATTTCCACAAGTGCAGGTTACTGTTACTAGTTTTCTCACATTAGGATTTGTATAAATCCTTTGGGCTGTATAGATGCCATAATATTATGCTACTGAATCAAGAAAATCAATCAAATTACAAATTGCAGGCCAATAAATGTTTTGTTTGGTTTAACTTTGCTCTTCCTACCCCTTTAAGTTTTATTTGCTGTATTCAGCAGATATTTTACCTTTTACATCACTGATTAAATTAAGAGGCAAATTATTTTAAAGGCTCTGACTGCTCTTGATTGTCAGCAATTTTGACGCTTATTAAGTGGTTTAAGTACATTTAATTAAAGATGTATTGCTTCACATCCAGTAGTCAGTGAAACATTAAGTGTTTATGTCTTCTTATAAAGTATTAGCACTTCTGTAGTTCAAGAATGCTTTCAAAGGATGTATGCATAATTTCCTCATTGAAGAGAATGACTAACCACTAATTGCACTGAGTCTTCCTCTTACCTACTGTTTGTAATTATAAAAATGAATTGGCCCATACAAATGTTGCATCTTTGCTTGCTCTTATGTCCCCTCTTTCTGTCTATTCTAAAGGTTGCAAAGACTGCTGACCAAAGGAGGAATCAGTCAATGCTAGAAACGGATCTGGAGTTCAGGCATCAAGACAGATCACACACTACTCCCAATGCTTTTTTTTTTGCTTTTTTTCCCCCGATTTAAAAATCTATTCCAGGACAACAGAAGTCAGTCTCTTTCATGTCTTCCAAAATAGTCCAGAAGGTGCAACAACACAAACAAAAGCAGCCATAATACAGAAGGCCACATAATCTGGTGCTTCTTGGTGATCAAATCCAACTTCATTGTACTTTTCCTGTCTCAAACATCGTTAGAAAAGTCAAACTGCCTTCACCTTCCACACAAATCCTTTGGCTGGAACTACCAGGGAGGGAGAGGAGGTGTAAGCCCTGACATCAAGCCCCATGACATTTCTTCAAAGGCTCTTGGACAGGAACAAGATCGTCATGGAGTGACTCATAATGTGTGATCTGTGCCAGCCCCATTTTAAGCCCAGAAGGAAAAGCCTGGCAGTTGGAAAATCCTGGCAGTTGTATCTATTTTTCACTTTCTTATATAACTATTTATTTGGGAACAGAAAGAAGAGATTATGGGCTCAACATGAGTTTAAAAATCTATCAGTGATTTATCCCTCCTTGTTTTTGCAGCTGAGTTATTATAAAATAATGGGATATGTTGAAAGCAATCAAGAATTGGACATCCTTCCCAAAACAGGCTGTTCTCTTTCACCTTTAATAAAAGGAATTTGCTGTTTAAAGAAGTGAAAACAGAACGGGAGATTACTGCAGCTGATTTCTGTGGAGATGAATTAGCATCCTGAGGTTTATTTGCTTGTTTAGTAAGGTCACCTGAGCCTCCTGCTGAATGAAAGGAAAACCACACCTACCTCCGGCCTCCCTGTTCCTGCAACAAGATGAAGAGCTGGTTAACTTACTCAGGAGAGGTTTAGACTGGACATCAGGATGGATATCTTTACTGAAAGAGTGGTCAAACACTTTTACTGTTGCAGAATGTGATAATGGGTAAGGTTGGAAGTGAACACCAGCAGTCATTTAGCCCAACCTCCCGGCTCAAGCACAGTCAGTCCACTGGAGCACTTCAGTAAAGAGTGTGTCCAGAAGGCTTTTCAATATCCCCAGTGAGGGAAACTCCATCCCCTCTCTAGGCAGCCTGATCCAGTGCTCAACCACCTGCACAGTAAAGAAGTTCTTCTTCATGTTCCAGTTGAACTTCCCAGAACTTCCTTCCTTGCATGTGTTTCCAAGACAAATTAAGTTCCCCAAATCAAGTCTGTCTTACCCATGAGGGTAATTGAGAAGTGTCCTTATCTCAACCCATAAGCTTTCTTGCTTCTTTTTTTTTTTCTCATTTCCTCCTCTCATCTCATTGGAGAAGGCAATTGAGACATTGGCTGGCTACCAGGTAGAACCAAGGCACCACAGCAGTGCAGCAAAGTACAAGCTGTTTGTAAGCTTTGGGCCCAAGACCAAAGACAAACAACAACAAAAAGAAGAGTTCAGGCTGTCAAACTCAATTTGCTTCACGTCACTGATGGGTTATCTGTCCTCCTTCTCCGTGCCTGTGCACTGAACTTCACAGCAGAAAGTTAGGAGGCTTTCTTTTTCAAATCAGCATTGCACATCTATAAAACAACAGCTTCTACGAGATTGATGACACAGTTCTTAGAGCAGGAAGGCCTGGTTGATCTTCTGCAAAGTCAGCAAGGCCTTGAGCTGCTCAGGCTCTGCCCAGCGGTTTACAGGAGCTTCTAGGAGCTCACCAAAACACAGCACATCTAAATCTGCACCTCATATCCAGGCTAATAAACACAAAGTACAGTATACACCATCCCAACTGAACAGCTTCCATGCATCTGCCTATATCCCTTTCTTGCCAAACAGAAGGCATATTGTTCCTGAATCTGTTCAGTAGTCGTTCAGTTTCTACTTAAGAAATCCTTATTTTGTGAGAATCTAGTCATTCTTTCCTCAGCTCTTTTACCACCTTGCCTGAAGGGGCATGTACATTAACACAAACTTCGGAAGCTAATACAAAACACCCTACAAAACACAAGGTTGTAAAGGATGATGGGAATGGTTATAAAATTAACAACAAAGGCACAATAAAAGTAGTCTTAAAATTAAAAAAAGCAGCCTTTATTATGAGATCATAGTACATGCCAAAATAAAAGTGTCTTTTAAATCACTAAGTATGTTTATGAATTGTATTTACAGGCTTTTCCTGCCATTTTAAAACTAGAATTTGTTTGCTTTTGCAGATATTTTAAAAAATAAATATTATAAAATATGATTCAAGAAAAGATGCATACAATAGGAAAAGGGAAACCTGGCTTGAAATAAAGCCATTCCTGCAGAAGCCAAGAACAAAGAATGTATTAGGGTTGAAAACTTAAATATGCCCTACCTTAAACTGAGAGGGCAAAAAGAAACAAGAATGAATCACCTGAAAATTAATGATGCAAATCTTCTTTTCTTTTTTACAATATAACATCAAAATTACACAGAATGCCCCAGTGATCACTAGGAAATCTGCCACATTCTAGTTTTTCCAAACCAATCAAGTCCATGCTTCGTGGAGTGAAATGCCCCCCACCCAACGCAGGCCGAAAGTAAACGCGGTCAAACCTCATCTTGCACTTGTAGGCTGCGTTCAGGTTGGTGTTGGACTGGGTGTCCCAAGTGTAGCGGCAGTGTTGAGGTTTACCCAAAAACTCCCAGACATCCTTAATGTTGTCAGGTAGATTACCAAGTTTAGTAACCTGAAGGTAGAGCAGGAAAAAAAATCCACCACACAGTGAATTCACAAATTCTACCTTCAAAAAAATAGAACTGAGTTGTCACAGCATTGGATTTTCTTTCTGCAAAACTAAGTTGTTAAAAATCAAAGATCTTGGAGATGTTTCTACACTGTGGTATTTCCCCAGATACTCTAAAGCATGACCATTTCCTGTAGCGCTTCAGCGCTTTCTAAATCCAAAACATGCTCCAAAGTAAATGTTCAGCTCTGAAATGTTGAGGTATAGGGGCCAACACCATGTCTCCTAAAACAATGTCATTCCAGTTCACTGCATCGGAATTTCACGACAGGGAGAGGTGAAACTCTGACCTCCTAGGACTAATGCACAAACTTCCCTTTTAGTATCAGAAGCTAAAAACTACTTCAAAGTTTGAGCGTCTTGATTACTGGGGATTAAGACCTATTCCTCCAGAGCACCTTCTTCCTTCATTGATTCTACAAGCTCTAAGAATTGGAAAGCTGAACAAGTTAGGACCAGGTTCTCAAAATGAAAAGACATTTTTGAAATCAAAACTTCCATCAAATCCACCTGCATCTGCTCAGATACAAATACTGTTATTAAAGCATTTTGTTATTGTGAAGAGGTCTCCATATAAATCATCAGCCATAACAACACTTACTTCTACTGAGTCCCAGTTCCATATTTTAAGTGTTGAATATCTCTGTTCTCCCTAAGCAGGTAATTTCTCATAAAACACAACAGAAAAGCCTGAGAAGGTTTTGTCAAAATACCTTCTCTAAATAACAAAGCCACTTATTTCTATTTACCTCGCTGTCTCTAAGGTTTGTATCCCCTCCAAATATAACAGTGGTGGACTCAGACTCCTTCTGCATTTTGTTTAACACTATTTGCAGCTGCTTTATTCGTTCCTTGGCGTGATCTTTAGTGCTCTCCAGATGAGAGGTCATAAGGCAAAGTTCAATGCCAGATATGCTCACCTATGAGGGAAACAAAGAGCCAGTGTTACTATCCACACCAGGATGATAAGTTTCAAGGACAAAATCTAATCACAAAGCCAATGACTGAATGACAGAACTCTGGTTAATATTAGTTTTACATTGAATAAAAGAGGCTTACAGAAGGAGAATAGGCTTTTGGTTTTGTTTTCAGAGGTTATGAAAACTTTGAAAACAAAGTATGGTAAGTAACCTGCATAAAAGATTTGAGTTTGTCAGTATCAACTGCAACTGGGTTTGTAAGCTTGGGGGAGAAGTTTTTCTGCCCTTTGAGACTGTCACAGAGAAAAAGCCAGTTCAGCTTTTCCTGGGATTTTTTTGTTTGAAAGGCAGAAGTACAGCTGCTCAGTACATCCTGACTCACTCACATGCACAACCAAAAGGTTCCTCTTCATGGCAGTTGTCGGAAAAGGTACTACCTCATGTTTCAGCAGCTTCACTCTTGATTTCTTTAACATTATTGCAGTGAAATACTCATCTATATTACCTAAAGAGGACAAAGCAAAGAAACGTTTGAAGACATCTTCTGCTGTGCCACATTAGAACTGCCATAAAGCACTTAAGTTTCTGAAAGAAACCTTTTTTGCCACAATCTGTGAGAATATGTTGATTTTTAAGTTATTAGTGAAAAGTTGTATAATAACTGTCTGAATTTTTCAGATTTTTTAAATGCAAATACTTAAAAAATTACTTATCTATAGTACTTTTTGACTACCCTTGCTACCAATCCTTCAAAACGCAGAAAAAAATACAAAAGAAAACACCAGAAAAGCAAGCTTTTGCATAATTTACATCAAGCTATATGCTGATACCAAAACACAGAAACATTGAGTGTTTCCTTCTTCACTTTACTCTTTTTATTCTTTAAAATGGTTGGAGGTTTTGACAAAAGAGAGAGAATAAGCCCAAACTTTATTTTCTGGTTTAGCATCTGAGGGTTTTTTCTTACCTGGAATAATAGTGTAATTGCCTGCTTTCATCTGGAGAAGAGGGAGATGTGGTGGGATGACCTCCTGTAAAAACACAACATCCGGACTGTATCTGAAATCAGCAAGGCAAGAAAAATTTCAATTAATTACTAAGAAGTAGTACTGCAACACTCTGAGGCAAAATGGAACAAAGTTAGGGACTTCAGGTGCACCTTGCCCTCATTTTCCTAGGATCTGCTCCTTGAAAAAGAAAAAGGCTACTTGCCTTGTATTTAGCAGCACGTAGACACCACCATTACTAAACGGGAAGAAATAACTGTTATTATGAACGTGAAACCCATGTGGTAATAAAATACATTACTTCCTTATACCATGACCTCGCAGGCTTCATGTACTACATACACGAGGAATTCAACTTAAGTAGCTGCAAAGTAGCTTTGGACATGTTCTTCCCAAGATTTTCATGTACAGGATGCAATTAGGAACTGTGTTTGTGATGTATGATTGCAATTTGAACAATATTGCTCATTATTAGACTTTTAAAGTAGTCATCTCAAAATATTTAACCTCTGGGATGCTGCACAGGTTCACACCTCTTACAGTCAGCAAAAACAACTCTTGGATATTTAGAATTTATACAATGATTAATCTGTTGCATCTAGCATTAAGATAATTGGAGCACGGAGATTTGTAAATATTTAAATCAAGAAGCTTTTTTTTTTTCTGTCGAATGCAGGTATATGGTAATACAAAGAGGAGGCTGTACGTACAATGCCAGGTATGTACAGATCCCTCTAGCTCGATCTTTCAGATTTCCTAGGTCCAGCCCATCAATGTTCCAGGTGATCAGTGAGAAGTTGCTGTCATCTTCTTTTTGCTGCGAGTCTTCACCATTGACACCAGCATTACTTGTAGTTGCATCTGCAGTGAGGTCAATGCTAAAGAGAGAGCATATTTGTTTGTTAACATGCATAACACTTATCTATCCTTGACTGCCTCATTTAACTTCTAAACATTTATCTTCTAAACGATCTCAACATCGTTTAAAAGCACAGTAACTAGAACATATAGGCCCCAGACACACAGAGCTGCAGTACACAGGCAAAGCAAGTGGCTTTTTCCTCCTCTGCAAGACAACATTTACCATTCTGATGTAAGTTAATCAGATGGTAACCAACGTAATCCAAAGCACTTGAGTAGTTCAACTCTTTCCTCTTTCTTTTTTCTTTGTCTACTTCAGGAGCAGGCTGCTTCCAAGTGGATTCCCCATGGGGTCACAAGTCCTGTCAGCAACTTGGGCTCCTCTGTCCACGTGCCCACAGGTCCCGCTAGGAGTCTGCTCCAGTGTGGGCTGCCCATGGGATCAGCCTTCTTCAGGCACCCACCTGCTGCAGTGTACAGACCTCCCCAGGCTGCAGGTGGATCTCTGTTCCACTGTGTCCTCCATGGGCTCGCAGGGGCACAGCTGCCTCACCAAAGGAAACTCTGCAAAGGAAACTGCTCCTGCACATGAACATTTCCTGCCCCTCCTTCTTCGCTGATCCTTGGTCTCTGCAGGGCTGTTCTCAGATCTCTCTTCTGCTGCAGATGCTGTTGTACCTTTTAACCTTAAGTACATTGTCCCAGAGGCACTGGTGGGCGCAGCATTGTTCCACAGCGGGTCTGCCTCGAAGCCAGCTGACCTTAGCTCTGTCAGACACAGAGGCAGCTTCTGTCAGCTTCTCACAGGAGCCACTCCTGTAGCCCCTCACTACCAAAACCTTACCAAGCAAACCTGGTCAGAATAATGTTGGTAACACACTGATGTTTTGTTGTTGCTAACCAGTGTTTACCTCAGGAAAAGGACTTTTCAGCTGCCTATACTCTGCCAGGTGCATAAGAAACTGGGAAGAAACATGACCAGGTGAGCTGACCTGAACCAGTAAAAGGGATATTCCATACCATAGATCCTCATGTTCAGTGAATGAACTTGGAGGGAATTGGCCAGGAGGAGCCCACTGCTGCTTAGAGATGGGCTGGATATCAGTCAGTGGGTGGTGAGCTATTGTACTATGCATCACTTATCTTTCTTGGCTTCCATTTCTCTCTCTCTTTTCATTATCGCCATTCTCATTACAATTTATTTAATATTATTATCATTAATTTTGTTTCTACTGTAAAACTGTTTTTATCTCAACCGACGAGTTTTATCTTTTTTTTCAATTCTCTTTCCCACCCCACGGAGAGGGTGATGGCATGGTAAGGGTGCCCGAGTGAATGGGTGCATGCTACTTAGTTGGTATCTGGGGTTAAACCACAGCAGGCAGGGATCTGGAAAAGTTCAATTCACATGCAGATCAATACACTCAGTACATTCTCCAGGTGTGCTGTGAGATGGTGTATGTAAAACACAGGTCTTACACCTGAACTTTCACAGGTACATTTAACAAGGTGTGCATGTATATGCAAGTTTTATTTATAGAATTAAAAATATGCATACATCCGGTAAAATACAAATACACATAGACAAATATGCGAACGGCAAAATCTGCATTCGTATTGCTGCACATCACAAGGCAATGAGAAGGAAATGCGCCTGTGCCTTCCCCAAAAGGCTCACAATCCACCAGTCCAGAGGATCCACAGAAGGAAAATGCAGCCCAAGCGCCTGACAGCCTCTCCAAGGGAGAGAAGTGTCGGGAAAGGACGGGANAATGTCGGGAAGGGATGGGAACGGGTGCAGAGAAGGGACAGGCACTCGTGCCTCGCTGCACGCCAGCCGGGGTGCGATGCCCGGCGGAGCGCAGCGCAGCGCTGCTCCCCGGGTCACGCTCGGCCCGGGGATGGCTCTCCCCGGCTGCGGGGGCCCCAGCACCTCCCGCCGAGGGGAGCCTGCCTCCACCCGGGCAGGCTCCGCTCCCCGACCCCCGTAGCCCTTCTCCTGCTACGTCCCCCCGATCCCTGTCACCTACCAGCTGCCGGGCTCCGCGCAGGCCGGGGCCGCCGCTGCCTCCGTATCCCGCGGTGAGTCGAAGTAGGCGTTCAGCGCCCTCTGAAACACAGGGCCGGCTGGCAGGGAGGGGCCGCCGCCGGGCAGCCCCGCGGCCCCGCCGGCCCCGGCCGCACCTCCATGTGCCACTCGCTGTCGGCCAAGAAGCGGTGAGCCGCAGCCTCGTCGCTACTGGTGATGGCGGC
>VYXF01006147.1:359803-379291 GCA_013397295.1 Polioptila caerulea | reverse complement strand
AAGGCTCACAATCCACCAGTCCAGAGGATCCACAGAAGGAAAATGCAGCCCAAGCGCCTGACAGCCTCTCCAAGGGAGAGAAATGTCGGGAAGGGATGGGAACGGGTGCAGAGAAGGGACAGGCACTCGTGCCTCGCTGCACGCCAGCCGGGGTGCGATGCCCGGCGGAGCGCAGCGCAGCGCTGCTCCCCGGGTCACGCTCGGCCCGGGGATGGCTCTCCCCGGCTGCGGGGGCCCCAGCACCTCCCGCCGAGGGGAGCCTGCCTCCACCCGGGCAGGCTCCGCTCCCCGACCCCCGTAGCCCTTCTCCTGCTACGTCCCCCCGATCCCTGTCACCTACCAGCTGCCGGGCTCCGCGCAGGCCGGGGCCGCCGCTGCCTCCGTATCCCGCGGTGAGTCGAAGTAGGCGTTCAGCGCCCTCTGAAACACAGGGCCGGCTGGCAGGGAGGGGCCGCCGCCGGGCAGCCCCGCGGCCCCGCCGGCCCCGGCCGTACCTCCATGTGCCACTCGCTGTCGGCCAAGAAGCGGTGAGCCGCAGCCTCGTCGCTACTGGTGATGGCGGCGAACTCGGAGCACAGCACCTTCCTCCGCTTGGCGACGTGTAGCTCCCCCTCATCCTCCGGCTCCCGCTCCCGCTCCCGCTCGGCCGGCGGCGAGCTCGGCGCTGCCTCGGCCCCCTCCTCCATGGCTGCGGCGGAAGCCGTGGGGCGGCACCGCCCGCTGGGGTTGCTGTTCCGGGGCGCGGGCGGGCGGCGGCCGGCGCGGCGGCAGCATGGGCTTCACGGTGGAGAGCCTCAAGGAGGCCATGAAATACATGGTGGAGTCGCAGGGCTTCGACCGGGTGCTCCGCAAGGTACGGGCACTTGGAGGGCAGGGCTGCGGGAGCGCGGCCCCGCCGGGACAGCTCGTTTATCCGTCCTGCTGTCCCCTCCCGGAGCGATCCCGGCTGAACCGGGATCGGCGGTCAGCCCGCGGGGGCTGCAGAGGGCCGAGCCTGGCGGGGCTGCGGGCACGGCCGGAGCCCGGTGCTGCAGGCTCGACGGGGTTCCCCGCATGCCAGGCCCCGGCACCGTGGCGTGTGGCCGTGCTGCGAACACGGGGTAGAAAACACAATTGTAATGAATAATAACTCACCTGTTATCCAGTAAGTCTCGTTAAATACTCCAGCTGCCTTCCAGCAGCTCTCTGAAGGTGGCTGTACTGAATAACCTTCAGGAGTCATTCAGCAGGTCACATTCTTGCCTTCGCAGTGCATGCCAAGTCACTAACTTCCAGGATTGTGCAACTGCGAAATAAACTCTTCTCCGTTTAAAATTAGAAAGAGACCTCGTTGTGACATCTTGCACCTAAGCCTGAAGTCAGACTAAAAGGATAACACACACCCCAGTGCTCTCTGACTTTCTACACAAGGCCTTCCAAGGTGCCCTCATTGCACCTTCTGGTGTAAAGAAGTGTAATTGACTGGTACTGCTGCAGTGTCGTGCTACATTCAGCTCCAAACAAAGTTGAAGTTACTGTTCATTTTACACTTTAAATTGTGGAGTATGCAGTAGTGTAGCTGCTGTGTAGGAAAGTTCTTGTGAAGCAGTTTCAGCATTCACAATAAATTTTCCCTTTAATTTTTATTTGGTTGCGTAACTGTGTAATGGAGTGAAGGAGTAAATATATCTAAGAGAATCGGCCATGTAAAAATTAATATACTTTGCATTGTAGAGGAGCAAGTGTTATAATAGAAGCAGTGCTTTTGTTCACAGCTCCATGATCTGATGTATTTAACAGAAATCAACTGTTCACAAAGTAATGCTTACAGTCATGTTTTTCCAAGACATGTTGGTGAGTATACTTTTTTTAAAATGTACAAAGCTTTAAGAAGATAGTTTGTGCATTTATAGAGTCTGTTTAGTTCTTAGTCACCACTTCTCTGTGATAACTTGATGCTCCTTTTAAATCCTGATAAGTGGTGAGCAAATATTAGCATGTCAGCTTGTAAAGGTAGCTGGCTGCAAGTGAGTTTTGGGAGACAGGCTTCCAGTCTTGCTGTGGAATACTTTCAGATTTTTCCTGCAACCTTCTAGAATTAGGGTGCTAGGAATCTGATGATAATAACAACAAAAAGTGCAGTTGTGTTTGCATTAAAAGTAACTGCTGCTTTTCCGGGAGATACCTGAATTCTTTCTTACCGTAACTAAATGACTGAAGGGTTTTCTCGTTCCAGAGAAGATGCATTTTAGTTTGAAACTTTTCACCTCCAGCCTCAGACTTAGTTTCTGGTGTAACTCCCAGGCGGTATCTGCCCGGGGTTTCCTGACTGTGTGTTTAAAGCCTGGAAACTGTAGCAGCGTGCTGTTCCCGGAGGCAGACGCGTGGGAGGACAGGCACAGCAGGGCTGGGAGAAGCGCAGACCAGCAGCTCTAGCTGAGTGGGGCCTGGAAGTGTTCAAGTACTGAAATATTTTCGTCACGGAGAGCAGGCACGTAGTGCCAGATCAGAGCAATGACAAATGGGAGCAGATGCTTTGCTCGCCTTGCTGGTGGGTTGGAGCAGCAGTCCATCTGCTCCCGGTGCTGAGCACCAGTAAAGTCCTCCTTAGAAATTCTGTCAGAAGCTTAGGCCTCCAGAGCAGTGCAGCATGCCTGATTTAGAACTTGGGGTTTTCATTGATACAGGTGTTATTTCTATATTAGGACATTGCCTCAGTAATTTCCTCTCTGTTTAATACCAGTTTTTTCCATTAGAAGACTGTACTACATCATCATTGATCTTAGTATCATTTGTCTGCAAAATTTGGATAAACTTTGGTTTATCAGGAAGGGTGAAACTCAGCTCTTATGTTGCATTTTAAATAAGGAAAAATTAAACTGTAAACATTTCAACCATAATATCTTTTAAGATACAAAAATATTAAAGTCAACTCAGCTGGTAACAGAATGGAAACATTCAAATTTTAAAAAGCCCTTGTAAAAAACCAGAAAATTAGTAGGAATAAATATAATAAATATCCAATTTCACTTTTAATAGTCTAAAGGCACTTCAAAGTCTTAGTTATACATTTAAATATATGTAGAACTTACTCCAGTTTTGCATCTGCTTTCAGATTTCATTTTTGAATATAGTGCTACTAACTGAAGAAATTTAAATAGAGATTTTAAAATACTGAATTGCAGTAACTTCTTGGTATCAAAATTCCAGCTTCTTGTGTTGGTTATAGGGGGAAGCATGGTACCATAGGTAAGCTGGATTTCCCACTTGTGGGCTGGAATAAAACTAAACATGCAAATAATGATGCTGTTAACAGTGTGATGCAGCCTTGGATACTCCTACTCACAAATGTGAATTTCCAGTCAGGGAGGCCAATCTGATTTGTATTTCCAATGCTCATTTCAAAGTTCTCATTTTTATTGAGGTTGCTTTGATATAATGTTTAATGAATTACTGGTGGTTGTCTCATTTCCATTTTGTGAGCTAACAAATATGCCTTCAAAACTCTGGTACACACAGATACTTAAAACAGTTTTGTGTTCTCTCAAATCTGGTCTTTCACTCACAGATTAAAGCAAAAGGAAAATTGAAGACAGTTTCCTCCTAAGGAATTCCTGACAGCATAGCATGTATTGAAGTGCTGTTAAGCTGTCAGTTTAAATATATATCTGTATTAGAAGTACAGATTTTTTTAAAGCAACAGTCTTCTGCTCAAAATTAATGGAAATATCTAATGGGACAGTTGAATTACTGTATTTTCCATCTTTTAATTTGTCTCACGAGTCCAGAGTCAGACAAAATTTTCTTTCAATTTGATTGAGGGCAATATTGGGTGTTGGTACTACCGTCACTAAGCTTTTTATTCCTTTTTTGGTTATACAGATGAAACTTCTATCTGCAACTCCTGGAAAAGTTGTTTGTGAAATGAAAGTGGAGGAGGAGCATACAAACAGGGGTGGCACATTACACGGAGGTTTGACAGCCACACTTGTGGATGTGGTGTCAACAACAGCATTGCTGTACACGGAAAGAGCAGTGCCTGGGGTCAGCGTGGACATGAACATCACGTAGGTATCATCCACTATGGTTACCAAAACATTCTAACTTCTCTTCCCCTATTGACTCGTTTGTACATCTTTTCTGTGCTGTGGCACTCACTAAAAATGGGTGTCTTTGGTTTCAGGAGTCCTGTTTTGATAAATTAAAGGGATTGCATGTGTGTGTTTGGACACTGCCATTTGGTTTCAAATTTTGAGTTAGACCTTCTTAAGATTTTATTTGTTACAGGTGTTTACGAGACAGTGCTCATTTCCTCATAGAATGTAAAGGGATGTGGATATGTAGTTAATTTTACTGTCAAGAAATTGGTTTGGTTTCAGATTTTGCTTGTGCAGTTATGTTAATGTCTCTTCAAAACCCAAGCTCTAGGGTAAGCAGTTTTCTATAAACTCTTTTTTATTATTATTCTATCAACCAGAGAAAAATACTAAAGCAGGAAAGTTTACGTCTGTTGTGTGCTCATATAGAAAGTGAATTACATATTGAATCAGAATTTCTCAGTGGAAGAAGAATCCTTCATTCTCAGTCATTTTAAGGTAGTTTTATACTGGGAATAGTTCTTGCTGTAATGAAAATTCAAAGCATGATGTCTTAAAACCCCAGTTTTTTCTGAAACTTCCTTTGATCGTATTATTGCAGCTTGTCAGCTTTGCTTCATTACTTTTAACAAAGAGATTATGACCAATTGGAACTAAAGTAATCCTACTTGGAGTAACTAACACTGAGCATTAAAAATCTTAGAAAAGTAACTCCTCATCAAAACTGCCTTTAAAAAATTTTTTTTTAAAGCTTTAAAAATATGTGGGAGTGAGTTGTTTGTTTACCAGGCTCCCTCCTTTCTCTCCCAGCACCTTCCAGTTTCTCCACTGGGGAGATGGGATTAAGCATCTATTTCTGCTTCATACTCCCTACCACTGTGATGACTAGGATCTTACTGAAAATTAAAACCTAAAATTCTCCTGTCATTAAGGGTTTTTTCCTGCAGTAGTATAACAAGAGGCCAACATCTGAATTATTGACACTATCAGTTATGTCCACTCAATTACATAAGGGCTGAAATCTGCAGAAAGTGCTGTCCCTGGAGGTGATCCAAAATTATCTTTAGGCAATGTTACCTGAAGAAATATTAATAGATTTTTTAACTTGGATTACTGCATTCATTGAACAAGTGAGATTGGATATCAAATATTGTTACAAGAACTTTTTTCCTTTTTGGGAAGGAGCTTTTTAAAAAGTTGTCATGAGGAAGCTATTTCAGTAATGGAAAGAACAGAGAGAAACAGGGAAATTTTATTTTTTTTTTTTGGCAACCACAAGAGGATCAGCAGCAGCTTCTGGAAATGAGACAAGGCTGAAATCCTGCTCTTGTCAAGCAATGGAGCTGGTGCTACATCAGGGTTAGGCGTGACTGACATTCTTGTGACGTGGCATCGTGGATAAAAATGGACTGGTTGATGAAATTTATCTCAACAAGATTAACATCCAGCAATTCTTCATTTTCCTCTGCAGCTCTAACATTTGAATATTGTTCCCTTACCTCAGATTGTGGCTGGATCATGTTCCTTCTAATTCTTTCCAGGGGAATTCTTTGTACAGAAATTTCTTCCTGTTCCCCAAAGAGCATATTTTAAAAGCACATGCTCCTGCTCATATAAATAAAAACAAAGAGTTGTTTGATGAATGGAAACATTTGAGGGCTGCGCAGGTTTCCATGACTTTCCTCTAACCAGGGTATGGGAACAGTTAACCTGTGCTTACGGTTCCATACAGAAATGACCTTCTGGAGCCTTTGTAACAGTGACATTTTGCAGCTGAAGCAGCCAGACTAGTTTAGAAAGGCTGTAGGAAGCCAGCAGTGGTTGGAATAGGACTTGGAGCTGAACTTTTAACTGAAGTCTTGGATACCTCATTGTTTCTGTTCCAAAACAGACATTTCCTCAGAACGAAGCCAGTGGATTTCTTTCTAGCCTCCATTTTCTCAGAGAACTCTTATACTTACTTACCACTGCCGGTAGTTAGAGGAGCTCAGATCCATTAAGCGGGGGTTTGCAAGTAGGCAGGCAGACAGAGATGTGTCTTTATTACCCACTTATGCTAATTCCTTCATGAGAATAAAAAATGCAGGAATATTCTTGGATTTATCCTCTGTAGTCTCTTACCTGTTCCTTTTTCTCTTCCTTGAAGATACACTTCTGCTGCTAAGGTTGGAGAAGAGATACTGATTACAGCTCAGATTTTGAAGCAAGGAAGAACTCTCGCATTTGCCACTGTGGATTTAACCAATAAGGCTACAGGAAAGTTAATTGCACAAGGTAGACATACAAAGTTCATAGGAATTTAATATGAAAAATATTTTAAATATTGTTTGACTTCACAATCCCATATAGAATTATTTCCCCACTTATGCAATATCATCTGCACAAAGTTGTGATAGTCTCTATCAAGTGAATTTGTCTCACTTCTGTAATAAACAAATTACCACCAGAATTGCTACCAGCCTGGGTTTGGGATGAACAACAGAGTGTGACAACTTAGGGAGGCACCTGGCTTTTTTTGGTCAAGATAGCAGAAGGGAAGAGCCTTTGCACCAGCCATATGGTTAACCAGCATGACAGCATTTTAAGAGGTCTGCTTTCTCTGCCTGTGGTGTCATGTGACAAAGCAACCCTGTCTTCAGGCCTGTCACAGTCACACTCAAACACCACTAGAAGTGTCTACAAACTGTACTTGTTCCCTGAGGTGGTAGTACAAAGTTCCTGTAACATCGTCCAGAACTGGTTTGAAAGCGTAAAGCAGGCTAATGCAAAATGTAGTTTACTGATGCTGTGACAAATCAAGAAATATTCAATAAAGCTTTCTGAAACTACCTTTTTAAAGATTGTTTCATAGTTTTGTAGCCTCTTTGCAGTAAGTAAAAGGTTGCCAGCATGGAGTGGTTGAGAGAGGGTGTGGTGGAACTCTCATACACAAATTCACCTGAGATGTCATCATCTCCCTCTGATCCCTGAATGTGAAAATACAGTTACATCATGTGGGCTTTTCACCTCTCCTTACCTGAGGGTGTGGTTATATTTATTTAAAATCCATCAACTGCATGTTACAGATGTAAAAAAGTAGTTTTGGAGAGCTTTCATTCTGCTAAGGCTGTAGATTATTTGACCTAGGTTGAATGTGTTTGAGGTAAGCTGCTGAAGCCTGATCTCTTGCATTGTTGTGGACATGCTTAACTGCTTTCTTCAAACTGTTGACAAACAATCCATGGCAAGGCTGTCAATCAGGCTGTCTTCAATAAGGACAGCAATGCTACATATGCACTGCATGTTTTTCTCCTCTAGCAAAAAGCTAATCTAGGCTAGTAAAAGGCATGTGTAAGTCCTTTTTGTTGTGGAAGTTGAGTCATTGTCTTCAGTTATTTGACTTTGTGATGAGCAGTTAGGGTTTTTCTTCTGTGCCTTCCTAAACCTAAAGTAATTTTCAATGAATTAGGTGACCTGTTCACGCAGACTGGTTTTCAATACAAACTTGTACAAGTTTGCAAATGTCATTAATCTTTCCAAAATTACTTTTAAACAACTAATATGAGTGGATACTAACCGTTCAGTGGAAGTTCTCTAAAACAACATCTACAGTGGGCTCAGTCTACCAGTATGTATTTTTGCTTCATATTTAGAACAGTTTTTCATGGTTTATACATTCCCAGAAAAGCTTTTCCTCTGGGGCTGCCTCAGATGCATACACAGCTTACATGCCTGTGTCTAGTTGAACTTTTAATAGTAGTTTCCTCTCTTTAGCAGTGCATTCATGATTGGGTTGCCCCCAGCACTTGCACTCACTCATACTCAGAAACCATCCCTGAATCCCATTTAAAGAAACACAATGCTTTGCTGAAATGGTTCTGCAAAGGCACTTACTACAGCAGTAACCTTTTTTGGTTTAAATCTCTGCTCATCAGACCTAGATGCTGCACTGTATGAAATTCTCACATTACAGCTCCCTCAGCCTGGGGCACTGTTAGGAGTCTTAAGCTTCTCCAGTTCCTCTGCAATTACTTGGATGAGCAGTGAGGATCCATCAAAGCAACTGGATGCACTTACTGACTTTGGCAATTGCTGCTCTGGTTGTCTTCCTATCAACATGTTCTGGCATCTCCAGTTATCTTTTTTCTCATTCTTACCAGTTTTCTTACATGGGTTACTTATGTAGTAGAGCTCAAGAAAATAGTTAAAACTGCTCCCCTCCAATTGCTATAAACCCATTCCCCTCACTGGAACAGAACTGTGATTTTGACTATTACCTGGAATGAAAGGCAGAGGGTGAGAATGAAGGTGCCAAAATCAATATGTGCCAAAATATTGAAAATGTTCTCAGCTCTACGTGCTGGGGCCACTTTGTCCTTGTGTAACTGTCCCGCTGCAACTTAACACGACTTCCCTCAATCAGCACTGGCTGCCTCAGGAACCTATCAGAGTTAAGTGGTCCCATTCTATCACTTAGCATTCATCATATCTACATAATTACAACTGAAAAGCGTCCAGGCCAATTGAGAGTGGCAAACCACAACACAGAAACAGTATGCTCCTGTTCCCATTCAAGCCTGGCAAGGACTGTTTCAGGCTGAGAGGGAAACAGAAATAAACCTTCCTGAAATAACAAGTGAATTCTCTTTTCCCTTACAACAGTCTATTCAACAGTATTTTAGTACTGCCTAATTAGTAAGAGGGACATTATTAATATGCAGCCCAGTTATTTCAGAAGCAGTTAATTAAATGGATTATTTTAAGACAACCTTGTCTGTTATCTCTCACCAGCAGCAGTATGTTGACCTTGTAATTTATTTCACAACTGAACTCAGGTACAGATGATCTTAGAAGGAATTGACACCATTGAGCTTGCCTAGCTTTGAGAATAAACTGTCAAGCATCAGACTTAATACTTGGAAGTGTTCATTACTGATTTCACTCTAACCTACACATTGAAAAATCTGTATCTTACCTTAGCAGAATCTCAAAGTAATGGAAACAAATTACTGTAATAAGGACAAGTGGTACATGGCTCCACCTGGCATCAGAACAGACCTCCTGTGGGGCTGACCTGGTTCCATCACTGCAGATTTAGGCATAGTTCCTTTACAAGCAAGCAAATAAACTGATTTTATGAGCTCATCTTGTGAGTCTTAGTAGTATACCAGATTACATATCCAGCAACTGAAAGACAACTGCAAGTTTAGCTGTTTATCTTAACAGCTAAAAATGAGACCAACCCTCCCATATTGCAGTTTGTTGTGTTTTGGGGTATTTCTTTCAAATATACCAAACACCCAAATTATACTGATGTCTAGATGCCTGTTCTTACGGTGGCCACATAGTGGTATGAAATGCTGAGGAACAGATTGTGTCTCTCAGTAAAAGAAACTTCAGCTTCCTACTTCATGCAGTACCCTGTCCAGCCAAGTGTTTCATGCTCATTTCACATCACTGCTATTGCACAAATGCATTCAAACTGACACCCACAGGCTTGCACCATGTACAGCTGTGCTTTACAGAAAATAAGGAATCAGAACAGACTTGTTCCCACTGGCATTTGAAACCAGGGGTCCAGATGCTAATCAGGGCAGATACAGATCACAGATTAAGATGCAGTGAGAAGGGGTTTAGTCATTAAGGATTCCAGCTCTTGGGAAGATGTCAGTGATAAACTAGGGAGAAGTTAAGGAAGGGTGTCACTGCTGAAACAAGCGTTGAACTATCAGAACTCCTTCTAAGTCTTTTAAGTCAAGCCAACCATCACAGGGGTCTCATGGCTGAGCTGCTGGTTTACAATGCTCAAGTTCACAAACCACCACCTAACCAGGATGGGGCAGGGAGGGCAGGGATGTGAGGTAAATTAGGCTGTTAAGGAACTGTTCTGAACAGCAGTTCAAATCTCTTCAGCTTCACTGACTGGCTCTGAGCCACTGCCAGGGCATTCAGAAGAATTTCCAACCGCATTCAATCACTTGCAATTTTAGAGTTTCCATCTGCAAAAGAAAACATTTAGCCAGAACCCCAAAAACCTCTCCCTTACCTCACTGTCCATGGCAATGAAAAAAACCCCACTTAAACGCCTATTTTGCTACTTGAGTTCAGGACCAACATGATGACAGTTATCACCTTCATGATTCTGCAATGCATTCATTGAACCATTGCTACCACCAGACCAGGATCCCAAGCTGCAATGGTTGTGGGACACAGCAGCATATACAGTTCTGGCTTAAAAGATACTAAATTACCTGCCAGCTTTTATCAAACAAGATACATTTGCTATCCTTCAGGGGAAAAAAAATAACCAAAAATAAATGAACTCAACCAAACAAAAATACCCCTATTTTTGTTCCCTTAAAACAGTACCTGAGGCTTGTAACACTGTAGTTAAATTCTGGATCTTTTACTTCTTTTGCTTAAAAACAGTAGCTGCTTGAATAGATTTCAGGAGTCCAGAAGAGCACTTTGTTTAGTGGGTACTCTAGCATACAGTAATTGTGCTTAAAGGACCCTTCCATATGTAAATCCTTTCCAAGCAGAAGTAGGCCACAGATATCTTCAGCCCTAAAAAGCATTTCAGTCACCCAAGCAGAAAAGAAATTACACTTAGCTCCAGTTAACCTGTAGAGCTGATACAGCCCTCCCTCCACAGCATCTGCACTACCCAGTGAGCCTCGTGAGCTCCCTCCCAACTGCAGTGCACAAAGCAGAACACAGCACCTACTGCTGCAGACCTAAAGGGTTTTAATAAGGTTTTGTCTCATTACTTCACTCCAGAAAGCCGTTCCATAATCTGTAAGCTTACACAGCTTGTGAATTTACTGCTACAATAAATGCAAAATGAAGAATCTGAGATGATTTCCCAGGCTAATAAAAGTAAATAGCAATTAAGTAAACTCACATGGCAGGTCGATCTGCTTAGTGAACATAAATGTACTCTACTCATTCTTGACTTCAACTTTCATGCTCAATCGCAGTAACATTAATGCAGTTTTAAATGAAGCCTCCAACAGTCCATTAGACTAATCTCACTATTCAGAGGCTAAAAACCCTTCTGTGACTCTTCTCACTGTTCAAGCCCCCAGATCCTGATTCAACCTAAGCTGGTGTTCAGTAACTGCCAGTAACCTAAATGACTCAGCACTCAAGTGCAAGAAAAAGCAGTGTTCTCCTGGCCACAGAACAGGGGGGGAAGGGGTGGATGCCTACAGAGCTCACAAGCTGCAAGTATGTGCAAGGACCAAGTGTTTATGGCATTTGTATGACATTTTAAAGTAATTTCAAAACTAATACATTGCACCTTATGTGTCAAGGAAAACATGTGGTCATTCCCAAGGACAACAGCCACTTACTGTAATGCAGGCTGATCCAGGCTTGCATTTTCAAAGTACAATCAAGTAGGTCTTTCAGGAATGTTAATTTTTTAAAAGTCTAGGTCATTTTACAGGTTGCAACTTTCATCTTTCCACCTGCTGTTTTTCTAACAGACTTAACATTTTGCAATGAAAAAAATGAACTTGCAGTGAGAGATCAGTATCTTTGATCTAAAACTTTCAATGCTCAGAGATTAGTAATCAATGGAGTAACTAATTTTTTCCTTTTTTTAAGAGAAGCACTGACTAATCCCAGTGTGTTTCCACCACCTGATAAAAACACTTAACATAGATGTTCATGTTTATAAAATAACACTAAAGCTATAAAATAGCTTTTGAGAGGGAGTTTATACTTTGAGACAGACATGACAAAGGGCATCAGCTACCAACTAACTACAGGCCTGTTGCATTTTGGCAGTACTTGCAGAGCAGTTCTGTCCATCTTACCACATAAACAGCTGAAGAAGCTTGAGAAGTGAAGAGAAGCTTCATAATCATGTACAGACCGTAACATTTAAGAAGCTTCTCATCATCCAGGAAGCACCTGACGTAAGCCTCCCTTCACCAGACAATTTACTGAGATACATTTAATGGCCTTCTGTCCACTTAATTTATCCCTGCCCCCGTGGCACTTACCAAGGTCTCATGACAAATCCTTAAGCAACAGCCCAATTAAACTCCCATATTCAGGTGCAATATTGAGTGTATTTCAACTCTTGGTATTAGTATGTCCAAGGGAGCTACACAAGCAGTTAACAATAAGAAGTAACTAAAATTCTTTTAAGAGAGCCTTTCTGTGTTTACAAACAGCTCCAAAAATGAGGTGCACACTGTCACAAACTGTGCTTTGGAAAATTAGTTTTGTGAGATAAAATCTACATTTTGAAAAAAGACATTAAGCTTTTGGTAGGGTCTGAAATCAAAAGCTAGATATTATGAACGACTTCCACTCACTTCTGAAGGGCATTTTGCTGAACTAACTTAATGGAAGAATATTTTGAGACTGAATAGGAAGTTCCATTGAGAAAGAGTGAAATAAGAACTGAATCTCTTCCCTCAAAAACCATCCTGTTTAAGGGGAGAGAAACTCTTCAAGATGCCAAATGATACAAGAACAAACTCATATATTCCCCAACATCCTCATGCTCTGAAACCTGTTTGTCCCCTTGATCTTTTTTTCCCCACTACTTACACAATACAGATGGTTCTCGACTCACACTGATAGCACAACAAAAGTACAACGTTTGCTAGCTGGGTAGCATAGACCACATTTAACAAAATTTGTTTTCCAAATTTTTGTTTCTTCTAATCCTGTGCTCTCCCAATAAAGCAAAGTATGGTCTGTCATGAGGAACAAATGAGCAGCCTGTTTGATGCACCCTGTACAGAACTAAAAAGGGAATTAGACTGAACAGATTGGTTCCTGTAATAGAGAATTAAAGCTAAAATCCATACGATTACTGACACTTGGAAAGCACTGTACACAGCCACTCAGGCCAACATCTTGAAGCTTCTTCTAAGAGAAACAGTATTGAAGAAAACCAAAATTCCTCATGCAAGAGCTATCATTTGTTTGCTAATCAAGGTAACTATGGCCCCATTCTCACTGTGGTGAGATGATGTCCAAAATGACAAATTAAGAACAAAGGATGGCACTTAGGAAGCAAATTCTAAACTCCTGAAACTTGAATGTTCCAGACCCTGTGAAACTTGTCTCAAGCTTCATGTGCACATTTTGTATTATGTCTTACAGATCATTCAAAGCAGAAGCACTTCAACTTGAGAAATATTCAGTACTATTAGCAGGTGTGGTGGTTACTAAGTATTTTAGAAAGTCTTAGCATTCTGAATAGCAGCATTTTTAAGATATTTCTTTGTAACTTAAGGCAACTATGAAAGTGAAGTTGGAGCCTTTCAAGTGGTTTTTTCCTAGGGTGTTTCAAATTAACCTGTAGGAACTTACATCCAAGTAAAAATACTTATTTACCAATACAGTAATAATGCCATTATTTCTGACCAGTACTTTTCAAAACATATGGCCCACATATGCAAGAACACCTTTGCTACTGATCTTTGCTAATCTTAACATTTTACAGTCTGTGCATTTTCAGTGTTTTTAATGGGTGACACTCTTTAAGATGCAAGATGCTACTAAGATTCAATTAACAGGATTTCCATAAATCAGCCATTTTCACCTAATTTATTTAATTTCCAATTTTTTCCAATTCCAAACAAAAGCTAAATACAAGTTTTAAACAGGTAAGCACTAGTTTTATCCAAAGGGAGTAGGCTTATGCAATTTTACTCCAGTAAAGTACTCAACCCTTAAGCAGAGCCTTCTTTGTCATCAAAACTATACAGTAGTCTTCCTTTTATCATTGCACAATCTTAAAATGTTCTGTCAGAACCAACTTTTGACACTTCAAACACTATTTTACATTGGTTTATAATATCTATTCCAAAAGAAAAAAAAAAAAAAGAAACCTTGATAGGTTTTCCATAAGAAATGTTTTAGAAACCAGTATTTCCTGCACAGTTCACCTGCAAGTTTACAAGTCTCAATTCTCAAGGAAAAATATAATCCTCTACCAACATTGTTTCTGCAGCTATTATTTTACCTATTTATGAGCTGCTTTAGCAACTTCAGACTCCAGTTCTGCCTCATCTGTATAAATGCATCCAACTCAAAAGAATACCTTCATACAGTTATACAGCAACTTGGGGAAAGAGATCCACAACAAAAGTGCCAGTAAACTTAAGACATGGCCCAGCAAAATAAAAGAGGCAAAAAATGCCTATACATTAAATGAGATGCTTTTTTCTTTTTTTTTTTTTGAAGAAAGATTTCTTTCCCACACTTACTTCCTATTGTGTAATAGCCACTTCTTCGTTCATTAGAATGAATGATAGTGCTCTTCGATACAATCATTAACAGCAAAGCTGTAAGGCTTTTATACCCGTTACATTCACTTCTCACCCTCAAAATACTGATGGTTAACATTAGAGATGTTAGGGGGCATGACCAGCACAAATGGGAACACCACCACAAATGATCACCTTGTGCTTTCGGATACATTTGTTTCAATGTACAGTCCGTTCATTTCACATTTTAGTAAGATGCTGATGCAGTGCAGAAGTGTGCAGAGCATCCTCTCTTTCACAAGGTCCATGCAGAAGACATCTAAAAAAAAAATTGCAAAGTTCTGAGATACAAATGATCAAAAAAATCCAGGATGATCAAGTTTCACAATGTATAGTGTTCTGAACATGAGTCCATTTTCTTCTAAATTCTGAAAGAATAAAGTGGTGAAGAAAGTGAAAATCCACTGCTGCATTCTGTGATCTTCCCCATTTTGCTGGCCAGTACCTTACTCTGGCATGTAAGGACGGAGGTGATCCTCTATGGTACCAACCGTCCAGTGAGTGAGCTGCTCCTGTGGCAGGTACAGGCAGATGCTGCATAACTTGAAGATTGTAGCTTTGTTTTTTGGAGTCTAGAGGGAAAGAAAAACCAAAGGAAAGCTATTAAGCCCAAAAGTTAACTCAGGACTAATAGGCAGACCCCCCCCTCCCCCAGACATTTAAAATTCACGATTTCATACGTATAAACAGCCTGAGCTCAAAATTAGTCTGGAAAATCTACTGCATAAAGTGTTTTCACTATTTTGTTCATTCTTCACGTGATTTATTTCCATATTGTCATCCAAACCAATACTTGAATTTTTCTGAAAACACTGTTAGGTCTATTTTAGAACTTATTTAATTTTTTATACAAGAACACTAATTCTATGTGAATGCATATGTGGCCCATAATTAATTTTTGCAAGCATGAGTCCTATTTATACCCTAAGTTTCCCCTGAGACTGCCAAAATGCAATCACGAATTCGTGATCAGTTTTTCTGCTTGAGTACCTTGCAGCAAAATCACTGATGTTCCTGAGAAGAAAAACCTTTTTTGTGATTCAAATACACCTGTTAAGACAAGGACAAAAGAAGCTTACCTGCAAGTGCTGTCTGTCAATGAAGAGAAACACTGACTGGTTAGGGTTGTTGACAACAATTCCAGTCTTGTCCTTTCGGCTCAGAACATGCAGAAACTGTTTTTCATAGTCACCATGATGAAACTCAAACTTGGCCTACATGGTGCGAGGGAGGGGAACAAAATATTTTTCAAGATAAGGCTCACGTGTAACCCATTAATTTCCTTCAATCTGCAGCTTTACAGCCACTTTAGTTCTTTCCTTTTCTGATCTATTCTGAAAAGCAGAAACTGGGGACCATGGCAGTGTCTTGACACAATATAAAGAAGCCCATAATTTCATCCTGCCAATGCTGGTATCAGCCATTGCAATGACATACCACAACTCAAAGGTACAACTTTACCTGCAGCATATATAAAACCCAATTTACCTGCCTGTGGCAGAAGATCCCTGTGCGACCATTTCTAGGCAAAATGATAATGCAAAGGTTCCATCCATCTCACTCTTCCATCTAATTATATAAAGCAATTTGGAATACTGACAGAACCTTAACATCATCATCATCACATTTAGACAAAGATTCAATTGTACTAAGAGGCACATCTAATCCACTCCTACAAATACAAACACACTGTATGCATTTATACATACATGTCATTTGCAAAGGCCCTTTGGAAACTTACATTTTGGAAGGGCTAATACAACAGTGCATAAAGATAGGAGGCAGAATCTGGCATTCAGAACAGTGACTGCTTTATATATAAAACCAGACAGCATATTTTTCTAACATCCACAGAACTTGCATACCTTATCAACTCACTGATTAAAGAGAACACTCCCTCCGTGAATAAGTTAGCTACTGAAGTCCCAACCCAAACCCCAATACCTGAACAGGCCTAAAGGGTTCATCGGATCCCTTCCATCGAGAGAACAGGAGACAGACTATCTTCTCAATATCATTACGAGGCCACAGAATGAAGTCCATCTCCTGGGTACAGCCGATCACATCCTGTGAGCAGGAAACTTCTTACTTACATTCCCTCCAGTGGTCAAAAACACAAACAAGCAACTTATCTGTACAGGCACATACTTTAGAGGTGATACTTATACAACATTTGTTTGATTTTCCATTTGTATTACTCATACCACAACTGAAGTCTTCCTTGCTTTCCACTGAATTTCAGTATTGGCACCCACACAACTTTAAGAAAACATAGCAAAGACTGTCTTCCAATATTCATAAAGCAAAATTACTTAGTTGAGTTGTTGCAAGAATTATTAACACATGCCTTCTAAAGGACAAAGATGGCAAGAAGGTACAATTCCTGAGGCACATCTCTGAATGAGACAAATCAAAAGTAAAACTTAAGAACTACATATTTAAACAGTTTCAGAACTGATACTACCCCACTTCTACCCTTCAAACTAGACCCTGTAAACACAGGCCCAGAGAGCCCTCATGCAGCAAATGAGAAAACAAAAAGGCAGGATTAGCCTGAAGATTCCCAAGGAAAAGCACAAGTGTTGAAAGTACAATTCAGCGAGCATAAAAAAGGAGCCTTACCCTGCGCATGGACTGGTAGCGCGGTGCATGGAGCTGTACTACATCCTTCTGCAGAAGCTCTAAGGAACTTTCCAAAGAATAGCTGGAATCCCGCACACCTTTCAGGATATTTTCTTCATAGTTATTGGTCATGACTGGTATCACTTCAGACACTTCAAAAAGCGCTGACTTTTTTTTCTAAAAAAAGCACAGATTACATTAAGATTTTACAACCCTTTTTAGGAAACTACAGGTAACAGTTTATTTCAGGATTTGTGATTTTCTGTATAAATGTATAAAGTACACATCACACAGGCTAGGACTTTGGCACAAAGTCAAAGTTGCTAAAACTTACATGCAGAAATTTGTAAATTAGACAGAATCAGACCAAAAACTTTTATAAAAGTTCAACAGGTTTTCGTAGTCTCCAAAAATGCAGATTTACATATCAATCTTGCAAACACTAAAATTCTATCTAAATATTAACAGAATTGCCCCTTCTTCAAGTAAAGTACATGACTTTGGGATGACCAAGAACCTCTGCAAGCTTCTCTCCACATATAATAACACCTTTTTTCTCCTTTTCTATTTTTACAGTTGGCCTTTTTTGAAAAGTGAAATCTTTCAATGCCACATTTGGTGACAGCAGCTCATTGAGATTCCATCTGAGTTAGCTATAATCTTCTCAAAGGAGGACTATTTTCATTTGCTAAATAATTTTTATACTCACTACAAATATTTCACCATCTCTCAACCAAGGCCAAAACATTATGAGAATGTGAAATTACTACAGTTTATGTCTGTTTCTAACAGCTCTCTTACAGCTCATTAGAAGTCCTGACCTATTAAAGAGACAAAGTACATCTCGCCAAATAATGCTCCACTTCCCTTTCCCCCATCAGAACATAGGTAACAGGCAACTATCTGCTAACCAAGCCAACTTGAGCTAAACAACTTTAGGCAAACTGGTATGGGATGGACACCTTCAGTTCACTATGATATAAACAAATATAACAGGATTTAAAACAAGTATTTGTAATTAATTTCTACAAAGCAACCAAAAAGTAGCATCAATGTTCAACTAAGAGTTAAAGCTGTGTCATGTAAGAAAATCTAATTGTTGCCACTGCTTAAACATTCATTTCTGTGTTACTATGACAGAGTACCCAGAAATTATACCCCAATATATCCACCTCTGCTTGCATTAGAACTGACAAACAAAAGCAAACTGAACTCAGGAATTTTAAAGAAGCTTGTCAAGGAAAGGTCTTCATTAAAAACACCTCTATTACAGCAAATGCAAAATCTATACATTTGAGATTAAAAGATTTCAGAGCTCACATACATGCATTTTATGCACTATGTACTTTGTTGCCATTTGCTTCTATCTTCACTTCCTCATCATCTGTTCAGCACATTCACTTCCTCTACCTACTTTCCTTAACATTCAGTGGATAAAAACTCTCCCACAACTGCGGGTCTATAGCTGGCTTTAGAAAGACCCAGCTCCCCACCCAGATGTGCAGCATCCAGCAGCAGAGGAGGCAGCCAAGCATATGAAGATTTCCTCTTCACCCTCCCCACTCCCTTTCGAAATGACAGCAGCAGTTCCACATGTGCCTGCGCACTTGGGCCATTTCCACATCACATCTTGGACTCCTCCCTTCAACTGCCAGGTCTTCCCTCCTGCTTTCACCAGATAAACACACTCGGCAATCGCCCCAGCCAGATTCCCTTCACAGCCCGACTGCTCACAGCCAGCAATTGTGCAGGTCAGACCCCAATTAGGCTTAATGAGTTACAGTGTTAACTTTGAAAAATATCTACCCAAGACAGAAGTTACCAAGTAACCATTTAACGAGGCACTGGAACCCTCTGCGTTACAAAACCACAAAATACGAAGAGCCAAAATGAAAAACGTGAACTGAGTATTACAGCAATTTAAAAAAATTTAAGTCAATGGAATCTGTTAAGGATAAAACATTTGATGTAATCGGGCAGCAAGACTTTGCACAGAACACTTGAAACACAACAAACACACAGACACACTTTCAAACCGAGTTACCTTGTCTTTGAACACAAAGGCAATGTACATCTTGAAGTCAAACTGGTCAGCTAAAGATTCTTTTTTCTTTCTAAGCTGAGCACGAAGTCTGTTCAGAGCTTGTTTCTTCCGGGAGTTTGGGTCCCCCATTTTGTGATACAGGTGGTACTAAAGCCTTTGGAAACTGTCGCTAAACTATGGGCACCTTTTCGTAAGACTTAAGTACAACAGAAACAAGTCGTTTGATTCCTGCGACTACAACTGAATAGATCAAACGCTAATGTAACCCAAAACCGCACCTCAGGCAATATTTTACGAGAATGTCGTATTGAAGGGGTCAAGAAACAAAGAAAGTAGTTGTCCAGCCATGGCTGCACAAGAGGTTTTACAATAAATCAAGAAAAAAGAAGCCAAAGAATTTCGAAGAGAAAAATTTGAACAGTTTAGCTGCAGGAATAAGTGGGTAAGTATGAAGGGGGAAAAAAAAAAA
>VYXF01006147.1:287850-350178 GCA_013397295.1 Polioptila caerulea | reverse complement strand
CAGACACCTCGGGTGTGCGGCTGGGACAGCGCCCGCCATCCCTGCGGGAAGGCCGCTCCGCTTTGGCCGCCGCCTTCCCGGCGTGCCCGCTGCTCGTGTCCCGGGTGCAGCCCCAGGAGGGGCTCTGGGGGAGCACCCTGAGCGCGCCGTGCGTGGCTGGCTGCTTGAGCTGCCATGAAGGCTGGTAATCCGAAATTGTAGTGTTCTCTAGCTAGCGTTTCCCGAACTTCAGGAGTAGACGGATGCTGTATTAATGCTACTGTTTTTTCTATTGCAGTTGATCTCATGAATTCCAAAATGAAAAAGAAACCGGCCGCTGAGAAGTCCTCAGGATCTTTGCAGGTATAGGCTTTAAGGCCATTAAGCTAGTACCTCTGT
Organism: Polioptila caerulea; assembly: GCA_013397295.1. NCBI lineage: Eukaryota > Metazoa > Chordata > Aves > Passeriformes > Certhiidae > Polioptila > Polioptila caerulea. The sequence continues at coordinate 349,800 of VYXF01006147.1, read as the reverse complement.
CTGACATAAGCTTCTCTGTCCACTGAAGGAGTATAAAGGGATCTGTTGCAATGTGCTTCCACCTGGCTTATGTCCATTTGGCTTGAGAAACCTCCTGGCAGACAGTGTGGCTTGGGAACACGCTGTCCTGCTTGGGCATATGTGCTTTTGGCTACTTTTTTTCCCCCATTGCTCAGCAAGTCCTTTTTACTTTGACACTGAGCTTACTGTCTCTCCGTTTAATTTTTCAGGGTTGGTTTGGTTTGTTTGTCCTGACTATGTGCCTTTGCTTACTGAATCTGTCTGGCTTATGTTTAGGGATTGTAGAGTAGGCTTTGTAGGCTGTTCTTTATGGCTGGGAACTTATGAAGAGTTACATCTGTCTTGTGTTGAACGTGTTTTAACTGAAACATTCAAGCAGGCAGTTCACTTTCTAAAGTCACCTTCATGCATCACAGTTGCCTTGGAATTGGTGGAAATGCTTAAACAATTTAGGTTTTTAAGAGTTAACTGATTAGGTGCAAACCTTAGTAACTTTTCTTGGTAAATCTTTTAATGTAGGCCCTAATCAATATCGTACCAAACTGTATATAACAGGCTAGTGGCTCTTGTATGATGAGGCATAGTGACTGGAATGAAAACTTCAGGTATTAACAAAAATTGCCAGTTGATGGGTCTGATTTATGGCAATCTTGTCCCTTAGTGACTCTAGGGTATAAACTGCTTGGTGTGGCTTTTTGCACTTTCAGTGGGTTAACTTGAGTATTGGCCAATAATTTCTTGGCAGAGTATACCTAACTCTGATCCTAAGAGGCAGCAAGCAGTGTCTGACAGCCGGTGTGATTCTTGTTCCCACAGCAGTTAATGTTTGTCCTTTAGTGGAACAGGAGGATAATTGGTGGCAGAAACTACCGTGGGAAAGGCGCGCTCTTGTCCTGGGAAGTACGGTGTGAACCGGGGACTTTCTCACGCCGGCGTGGCATCGGATCCTGGCTGCCTCGCTTGGTTCTCTGCCATTGTTTGCTGTCCCATGGTGGCAGTGTAACCAACCCCATGGGAAAAGCTTTGATGCAGGAAAGAGGTATTTCTGCATGATAGGAAGGACGATAAACACACTGGTTAGACCAAACAATAGCCTCTCTGGATCGAAGCAAGGGAGCTTTTGATCCATTTTAATGGATAATCAAAGTAACACATCTGTTTATGGGCGCTGCTTGATGGTGTGTTCACAGGTTACAAAAACAGCTACTGCCTGAAGTGATGTGCCTTTACCACCTAACCTTGCAACTGCCATCACTTTTGTTCCTGTCCCCAAGAGTCTGAGGCTGCTGCTCTCAAACTCAGGTTTGAGAGTTCCAGCTAAAGTCACTGGCCTTGAAATGTAATCAGAGTATTTCTGCTCAAGTTCCTTTATGAAAGGTAAATGTTTCCTAAGAGGCAGCGATTGATCATATCTTCATGTGATTAAGATCTATCTCTGCTACAAATAATTAGATCTCCTTTCTTACAAAAGCCTTAATATCGGCTACAGGATCTTTTTTATTTTGTCTTGAAAAGATGAATTATGTGTTACCTTAATGGAAGCATGATAGATTCCTAATTTTCAGTTTATGGAAAGAAGAATGGCTACTGTCTGAACCATATTTGTCTTTTCAGAAGTACCTCACAGATACCACATGCAGTGCTGCCCCAAGACAGACTCTTAAAATGATTCAGCCTTCAGCAGCAGGTAGCTTGGTTGGCAGACGTAATGAGGTATGAACCAAAAGATAATCTGTAGATATGGAATTATTTCTAGTCATAGTGAAATGCTTTTGAGCTTTTATCTGAAAACTAACATATTTGAAAAAAATTTAATGTGCTAACTAGTGTGACACAACTTAAGCTTGCTGTTGTTCTAGTAAACAATATTAAAACCTAGCAATTTCTGAGTTCTTTGGATATTAAGGAAGATACCTAAACTAGAACTATAATGTGAAGAAAGCAGGACTAAGAGACTTACTTGCAGTCATGAGTGTGCAGGCTTAGAAGTTTGTATTTTTATCAAGGCTGAACACTGTTTTAGAGGTGTTGCTCTAACCTTAAACCTGCCCATGTTTTATGCAGAAGAAATTGTCAGTCAGAAGGAAACTCTGGAATAACAAATTTGCCTCAAAGGCTTGCAAAGCTGAGGTGTCTGTGGACAAGGAGCAAGGAAATGAGAATGATGTCATTCAAGCTGAAGATCTCATGATGAAAGGTGTGTGGTCATTCCTGAAATGTTTTCTTGCACTTTTAAGTGCTATGCTGCTGTTGTAGTACTACTTGAAACATCTTTCCTTTGTCATTTAGGTAAGGGCTTTGTGGGTTTTTCATAATATCTATCAGGAGTTGATACTTATCCCCTATATTAAACAAAGTATAGATGTCTAGTATTTAAGAATGAGTTCATGATAACCAGAAGCTGAGGAGCATTGTGTGCAGCAGTGTTAAGGAGCCTTGTAGTTTGTTATTTTGGCTGGGCTATAAGTTTTCCAGTGACTAACAATTAAGTTGAAATGAAAGCCTTTTCTGGCACAATGTGTTATGTGTGCAGTTTCTCAAAAGAACCATTATGCTCAGTGTTGACAGTGACTTGGAAGCAGCACTTCTGTCTTCCACCAAACCCACATTAAGGGCAGCATTTGCAAGTGTGGGTGTCTTGCAGAGCCTGCTGCCATGCTTGAGGCAGCTTCCTGAAGGCACTGTGCAGCCATTAATGCAGTGTAGGATCTGTTTCCTGTAGGCTTGTGTCACTAGTTGTAGTTCTACAGCTAATCTTTGAAAACACTGTAAGGAGTGAGTTCTTAGTATCACAGCTCATGGAATACTTGTATGCAAGTTAGATATCTAAAGGTGCCCTTAAGAAGTCAGTCTTACCACTGACTTACTATAGCCTCTAACTTCAGGGAGTCCTTCATCTCAGTATTGGAAAGAAGTGGCTGAAGAAAGGAGGAAGGCTCTGTATGAAGTGCTTCAAGAAAATGAGAAGGTAGCTACACAAAGATACCTAATTGCTTCATCACTGGCTATTGTGTTCCTCTTGTAACACTTTGTTATTTGAACTCAGTTGCACAAAGAAATCGAGCAGAAGGATGGTGAAATTGCCCGCCTAAAAGAAGAAAATGAAGAGCTCATGTCCCTTGCTGAGCATGTGCATTATATGACCAGTGTGATTGAGGTACTTAAAGCAACTTTCAGTTAATGTTGTAGAACAAAAAAGTGAGAAACCAGACAAGGTATTCATATTAATCATGACTTGTGTTACATTTACTCACATCATTCTTCATTTTAAATTGCTTGCTGACCTGTTTCCTGCAGGGTTGCTCTTATTCTAGAGTCATAAAGCTCCTCCTAGAGGATGGATTTTTCTCATCTTAGAACCTACAGGGGTAATGAGAGTACTGAGATGGATGTTTTCTGAAGGAGGGATTCAGCCTACTCTCTTAACAGAACAGGGTTTGCATGTTGGAGATTGTGATAGGGGAAGGAAGAGTTGATTTTTCACTTTTTTGGGATGACTTTAATTCATGTGCTTAATAGATTAGTACTGGCTGTTTCCTTTGAGAAACTGAACTTGAGACAGAGTCACTAAGTAGAGCACTGAGAGGGATCACTATGCTCTTTAAAGTCAAGGTTTTCTTCTCAAGGCAGTGCCAGTTTCATGGCCCAAAAAGGGCTGAACACAAAGTCTCTAGGGTTCATAAACTAGTAAGTTTCCTAACAGCTGCCTCTGAGAATTCCTTGGGGCAAGCAGTTGTGCCACAAATTCCACGGCTCCTCTAGCCAGGAGTGAATTGTTTGTAAGAGCCTCTGAAGCTGTAATAAATACATGGATAGCTGTGAAACCTTGGTGTTCTGGCTTTCAGGTTGTTTTTGCAGAGATTAAGCTCTCTTGAAGCTGGGTACCTGGCAAATACTTTGATTCTCTGATGACTAGACTGGGAGGTGGAAATAAATATTATTGCAAGTAACTTGTTTAATCAAGAATTAAACTTCATCAAGTTAATTTTCAGTGGGTGCTGTTATTTAGATCAGTCTTGAAAGACTGTTTTGCTACACTTGAATTTTTTTGTTATTCAGGGAGTACTGCTTTTTATTGGTAAACCCATGGGCAGAAATTCTGTTACTAAAGGACTTGAACTAATGTAGTTGGAAACTTCTCTACTGTTTCTTAACAGTTATGATCACTTATTAGTTTTAAGTTGCTCCCTTCTGAGGCTTAAATGAGCCTTAAGGGATACATCAAACAACCATAGGCACTTCTCTAAGCCTTTTTACAGTCCTGTTTATCTTTTTTAGATTTTTAGATCAGGTTAGGTGAGGCACTTCTTGGTTGATCAAGTGCTAGAGACTGCTGGGTCTCAAAAGTTCATTTAGACTTAATGTAGCTTCATTTTCTCTAATTGAAAATGGAGTAAATTGGTTGTACAGTAATTTTTCTTATATTAAACCTATATGGTACTCTAGTAAATACTTAACTTGGGAACCAGTTTCCCATGTTTTAGGTTGCCTGAGATAAAACCTGTCCTACTGAAGAACCTAAGAAAAACTTAGGTTTAATAAACAAAATTTAATAAGAAAAACTTAACAGTCAGCAAAACAAATGTGGTCTGCAAGTTTAGAGGTAGTAATTTGAGTTGAACTTGTGTCTTAAGATTTTTGTAACTGAGGAATGTTTTGCTTATATCAACAACCTCCAAATGAAGGTAATTAGTTTGCTTAATCTAATAGGCAGTCTTACTTCGCTATTTCATAGTTATTAATTAGAAAAATATTAAATTCAATGTCTTCTGGTTCTTTGTAGAGGCTGACTGGGCAAGCACCTGACAATCTTGAGAGGCTGGAGAGTCTGGCTCTAGAGGAATCCAGACAGGAGAATGAAGAGCATAACTGTGGAGATGAGGCAGACAGCCCTTCTGAAGAAGAGCCATCACAAGTATTGTCTGGCTTAAGGGAGAATAGCCCAGATCTTCCTTCAAAGGAAGCAAGCCATTTGCAACTGGAATGACAACCTTCAAACAGGCTGATGTACCTGGCTTTTAATGGCAAACTTCCTCTTGAAAGGTTGTACTAAACCTCAGGTATAGAAACTCTTGTGGGAACATTATAGATGTCGGTATTTTTTACTGGAGTTTTGTAGCAGTGGGAGGAGTATCTGAATACTGCATGGAAAATTCACTACAGGCTGTGTGTGGCTGCCTGTATGAAACACAAATACTGTGTATTTCAGCTGTTGTGTAAATATCTTTCTTATCAGTTGGTCTGACATAATACATGAAAATTGATAAATAAATCTTTGCATTACCAAAATAGCCTCTTAATTGATAGAGGAATGGCTGATTCTAGGTTTAAATCAATTATGACTACTCTAGTGGAAGCTTTCAAGTTTTTGTGGGGAATGGCTGGGCAGTTTTAAACTCTTTAGATTTGCAGAATTCTGGACAACAAAGTTGCTTTTTTGGTAGATGGGTGGGGGGAAGCAAAAGTTTGTGTGCTGTTGAGGTTTCAGAAGGTCAAGACTGGGTAATAAGAGTCAACATCTAAAGGTCAGTTAGAGATAGGATTTTCAGGTTTTTTAAAATGAGTTTGCCTGCGAAGGAAACATTTTTCAAGCTGTGTAATGAGAGCTTAAGTATGGAATATTAGACCATTTCTTTTAGTAACACTTTCATTGGTTTATGAGGAGAAGGTGGTGTGTTCTTGGTCCCGGTAGCAGCTGAACATAAAACCGAGTGGAGACAAAGCAGCCTGTACTTCAGAGCTGTTCTGAAAGCAAACTTGGTGTTTTCAAGGTACTGCGCTGGTATTTACCAAGAGATGAGACACCCTTTTACCAAGGTGCTTAGGTTCTGAAAGGTTTACAGGAATAGAAAGTGGTCTTTAAATCCTTGAGTGCCTTATCTGGCATCCATCACCTCTGGGGTGTGATGGAGCAGGAAAGTTGGATATAGATATTTCCAGTACTGAGTGAACTCGGGCAGTTGTTTTGTAACAAGGTCCTCTAAGGAGAGGCTTTAACAATGGGAAGCTTTGGGAGGAGCTTAAAGTTGGGTGGCCTTCGGGAGGCAGAAGTGATTAGAAGGATCCTGGTTCATGGATCTGTCTGGCCTTGCCAAAGATGGTTGCTTCAGGGTATGTGTGAATGACTCTGGAGCTGTCAGATTGGCACCTTTATATTCCTTCTGTTTTACTTCCTGTGACTGTTGATAAACTAACAGATGTTTTACAACTGATTTCAGTTGTGACATGCAAGAAATGTCAGAAACCATTGTAGGAGGTAATACTCAGGGCTGCCACTTTACCTCAAGCATGCCAACTAGAAAATGAGGCATCACAATTTCTTGTGAACTTTGTAAACACAAGATTGTATCTTCCCCTGTGTGCTCCAGAGGGTGCTTAGACATATTCCTTCCCATCACAGAGCTGAAAAGGTGATAAAGGTGTGTCCTTTTTCTTGCACTGATGCTGTCTTGAAGAAAAAACCAAACTAGATGCTGGCCAAATGCTTTGTTGGGCAACCTTGGTTTTCTGTTAAGGAGAAGTGGATAATGCTTGTCAAGTGACTTAGACCTCTCCTAGCAACTTTCTTAACAAAGTAGTCCAACATTAGTAAATAAGGAAACATAATTTTCATTTTTATATAATTGGTTTTTGCACTTCAATTTAGTTTAAGCTATTCGTTGTTAACTCTAATTTTTTTAGAGGTGGCTTTATTTTTAAACATCAGGCATATTGCATTTGCAGAGGCTGTAGAAAGGAAGAAAAGCCTATGGGCATAACTAGCAGGCCAAAATGAGACAGCAAGTGCAACTTTTCCACTATTTCACTTCCTGCTCTGTGAACTACTGTAGTATAGGTGCTGCTGTTGGAACAGAACTGCCAGAAAGAGACAAATCCAGAATTTGAGAGCAGTATCTGCAGTATCTGTGTCTGTATTTCTTACCTTCAGGTTGATCAAGAAGAATGCTTATTAGATGTAAATGTTATTTTTTTCTGGATTGATTTTTATTTAAATAAAAGATGTGACAGTCCCTTGATATGCTGGATCCTTCTGTTGAAATAGACTGTGTACAAATAAATCGTGGAAATTCTGTGAGTAGGCTGATGGATGTATTGCAGCATTTGGCCCCTCTGTAATAGAATAAATTTGTACATCACAAAGGTGTGTGCTACTCAGTAATGCATACTGAAGTTTTAAACCAAGACTCCTATGGTTTGATTAAGTGCAACTTGTTAGCAGAGAGGATGGTTTGCTGTATGAACTGAAACAAACCCGTGCTGCAGGAGAAGGCCAGGTGTGAGAGCCAGGCTGTGCCATAGCAATAAAACATATATACATGCTTTGTCACAGATGCATTGAGCCTTGATCAAACACTGACTGTGCCTATTGGATCAGACATTAATGTATGGAAATGTTCTCAGCACTTTTAGGATGCTGCAGTAATTGCTGTTAAAAAGTGTTCTAAAAGGACTGAGTTTTATTCTGAAAATTCCTCAGTGCTTTCTTGAACATGCATGCAGTAGCACTGTGCTACACATTAAGTCTAGGAACTTTGTATTTATGTGCTAACAGCTTGTCAAAGGTGTAGAATTTATACAGAGATTTGTTTGTGTTGGGTTCTCTTACAACTATCTGACATTTTAAGTGTATAGGGAAACTCATTTATCGCTGGAACATAGTTATGTAGCAGCTGAAAAATCACCATCACTAAAGGCAACCTTTATATCCAGCTAAAATGGAGAGAACATTCAATCTAGCACAATAAAATTATCTGTTCTGGAGCCTAACTACGGAATGTGATTCTTTCCAAGAAGCCAAATGCATTTGTGCTACCAGCACGCTGACTCCTTTTCACTGCAGAGGGTACAGGCACAGCCTTGTCTCTCACTGGAGCAGGCTCGGGCTGTGTGGAAGTGGGATGTATCTACAGTGTCCTGGTGCTTCTCCCATAAAATGTGCATGTCTGAATGGGGCTGCATTTCAGCTGTGCAAGAGCCAAGTGTGGGGAGGAGGGTCATTTGCAGCTCTCAGGTGTTTCAAGGATGAGCAGCTCTACAGGGACAAGCAAACCATGGGGCAGGTGCATTGTTTGTGTGAGGAAGAACTCACAGCTGGTTTACACTAAAAATTGTTATTTTTGCTAAGCACCCATTGCACTTAAAGTGTGGAGAAATTGGTTAGACCATAACAGCCCCTTGTTAGGGCAGCTGAAACTCACTTGGATTTTGGCATTGGGTTGCTTACGTGAGGGCTTGCATCATAGTCCTGTGTTGCAGCTTATGATGTGGCCTCTGCATGTGTAATGAAGTTAGTCATAGGGGTTTTTTAAGAACATGTGATGCATATTCATTTACTTTTCCTCATGGGCCGTCTCAGGTTGTTTTCAGAACTGGATCTGAGAATTTATTAACATGCGCAAACTTTGCCAAGGCTGTGCTTTTCCAGCACTCCAGCGTTCTTAAGACTGAATTGCATTGTCATCAATGGTTTTTTTTCAGCAGAAGATGTTTATTGTGTTACTCAGTTATTTTTCTATTCTTGTAATAAAACAAAGCAGTTCAGCAACTGATAATGGTGCTATGAGGAACTTTAATTTGCTGCTGTTTATTGGACTGCTGGCAAGTGCCTGTAATGAAATGTGATCAGTTGTGGGGACACATCTATGCTACCCGTGGGGGCACTGCAGCCATTTGAAGCTGGGTGCTGTGGATCCTCTCCTCAGGACAATCCCAGAGGGAGCCATACTTAAGATACAGTGTCTGGCAAGTGTGTTGACTCCTAATTTTGAAGTTTGTATTAATCTGCAGGATAGGGTGAAGCTATAGACAATAACTTTTCTGAATGTCTGGTGGATACAAGTGCCTTGCCAGTAGCAGTGTGAAACTGGGCAGCCTAACCGAGTGTAGGGGTGCTGCAGGTTTCTGTTCATGGGGCCAAATGCTGAGACAATGACAGCGTGGCAGGGGTAGTAAAAACCAGCCCAGCATAAGGTAAGGACGCCTTTACCACCAGGCAAACCCCCTTCCTGAGTGCACTTCCAGTGAGCTGCCCATCTCTTCCATCTGCACTGCTGCTGAGCTGCTTTGGTATGGGAACATTTCCTGACATACTTTTCTGAGCTGGCCCTGACCTTTAGATTTGTCCAAGCAAGCCTGCTGCAGCCCTAAGAGCTTTTGTAATTACTGCCTGCTGCTTCCCTCTTTGCTAGTCGGTAAGCAGGAGCCTTGTGATGCTCAGCTCTGTGCATCTGGTTTTTCCTACTCCACAAGGGGTGCATTAATGTGCCAGGAAAAGGCAGCGTTGTCAGCTCTCTGCAAGCATTAAAATGTACAAGCTATGAGACAAATAAATGGTTTGGTCGTTTTTATTTGCCTCCAGGTTTTGGAAGCTTTAAGGTCTGTTCACTTTGTCACGGCTGTCATGAATCCTGTTAGAAGATGGTTATTTGTGTATTTAGTTTTTAATGCTGCAGGTGAAACTTAGCCCCTATATATCTGTATCCCAGATTCAAGCTTGTCAGTCTTGGGATACCACAACAGGAACTAAGTTTGGTCTAACTGTTTGTACTAAAATTCCTGTGCATTTCCTCAATGACCTTATTCAGAGCACAATTTGCTCCTTCCCATCTGGTCCTTTTGAGCTGTATGCATGATTTTTAATGGTTGTAATGGTGTAGAAGATCAGCTGTAGGCTAACAAACTTCTCAAACTACACTGAGATGAGATACACCCTCCCTTTGATGCAGTACCTCTGTTGGTGAGCTGCTCCCTGTTCTCTGGTACTCCCTGTGTTAGTTTTCTTGGCAAGTATCTCGAAAGATACACAGAACTGGCCTGCTCTGAACTTTATGAGCCTGATAGCGAGGAGGCTGCTGATGGAAAGAGTGACTATACATATGGACTGATGTGCTTAGTAATTAAAAATAATCTTTATTATAACTTAAATGTGATAGGAAATATGGTGAGTACAAATGCCACAAAACTAAAAGGAAAAAAAAATTAAAAAAAAATAGATACAAAAGGACACCTTGAAAGAATTCAACTGATGGGACAGGTGTAGTATAAAAACCATAACATGGCTATTTCACCTTCTGCAAAAAGAGTTTATATCCCTCAGTAAACAAGTAAGCATTTTGCACTGTACAAAATGTACTTTAATTAAAGGAAGAATATATATATTTATAAATATACAGATATGTACATTCTTGTAACATTCACAGTAAAAAAACAAAACAAATTACTCTGCCTGCCAAAGTGTTTGGCTCACAAGGTTTCCTTTTGATGTGAACTGTTTGCAATATTTCCTATGTCGTCTATGCAAATTTGGATACTTCAATTGACATCTAAATAGCATTTCATGCATAATGAACACAGTACAGGAACACTCTTCTGTTAAATTCTATTCACCTCCTCTGTTAACTTAAGGCTTGTAATCAACAGTTTGAAGCACTCGCTGTCTTTCAACCTTGCAGTGCGGGGAGGGGAGGTGCATTCACTTTCCCCTGTGTTTATTACTGCCTCTGAGGTCCACTTGAGTTTGTTCTGTTCTTTATATTGAAATCACTCTATAGAAACTATGCTCCTCTAATTACAATGTACAAAATCCAATCCTGCCTGCAACTTGCAGGACAAAATGGTTTTGGGGACTCGTGCAATTAGCGGTATTCACTCCTTTTTCTCAGAATAAATAAATGCGCTTTACCTTTTCATTTAGTTTCCAGAAACTTACATGATTGTTTGATCCCCCTCACAAATCGCTGGATTAATGATGGTTTATTGCTGGAGGGCAAGAGAAGGGAATAAAAGACCAGTGGAGGCATTTAGAATGAGTCACCAAAGTGAGCCTCCCAGGGTTTACATCACGCTGTTTCTGGAGGCAAAACCAGCAGAACTTTCCCTGTATTTCATTACCAAGACACAACTGAGAAAGCTGAGCAGCATTTCTTGCCACTGGGGTGTTGCTGGGGACACTGCATGCCAGCACTTGGGATTCAAGGGAAAACTTCTTTGCATGCCTGCTCAGGTGGCCTTCTGATTGTCCTGGTTAGATACAATAGCACACATCTCAAGCTTTCACGACAACTTCAAGGAAGTAAATATAATAGGAAAATATATGGAGATGCCAAATTCTAAAAAACCTCACAGAAGTCTGTTGAGGTTAAATAACTGCAATTACATTATTTGTGCAGAACCAGTCAAGAAAGTACTGTTCCTCAGCATCCAACTGTTCCATCATGAGCTGCAACAAGGAGCCAATAGGAACCTTTAAGCTGGATTTCAGATTTTGCTTTTCTTTAGGAAGTCTGTAAATTGCTACATTTTGGAACATTCTCATAGAATTCTTTAGTCTCCCTTCTGTTCCCCACACTGAAGTGCATGCAGCTCCATCCTACTTTAATGCCTGTTAAATATTAGCAGGTTCTTTTCCATCTAAAAAGCTGTGGCAGCTTCAGTTCCACGGCGGCCTCCAACCTTAACAAATTCCCGGGGAAATTTGTCCAGCTGTTCGTATGCCAGTCTCCCATCTTCACCTGAGTGCAAAATGATAAAGCATAATAGTGTATTATGTCATTGCCCTAGAACATTTAAAATACTGGATTCTCTGCTGTTAGAAAGTACTGACTGGCCAGTAACTTCTACCCCTTCTTAAAATTTATCTTGTTAGCAGCAATTTCAGAAATTATTTGGAAAAGTTAAATGTGCTCGGAATGTTTGCATTATTATTTTTTTTTAATTTTCCTATGTAACTTGCTTGGTTATCTAAAGCCAAACAGAAGCAGATGTGTCATCTTGTGTGATTAGATGACAGTATCTGCACACCTCTCTTACTGAATGACCTATTGTGCTTGTCAAGGTCTCAGCTGCTGCTGTGGTGTACTTGAGGTAAAGGATGTTTATCTACTCTAACCTTGGAAAACTTAAAGTTTATCCACTTTCCACTTCCTGGCACTTTAAAGAAGTGAGTCTATCCACAGTGTTACTTCTACACTGCTGGAAAAGAGGGAGCAGTATGTTTGCTAAATATAATTGTATCTTTCAAATCCTTTTTCCATAGCTACTGCCATCTAGATGCACTTTCATGGAGATAGCATTGAGCCTAACGTGTTGAACGGGCCATTACGAACCAAAAATGGGCTCTGCATATTGTCTAGAAGAATGGCAGAACAATCAAGAGTTTTCAAAAGTGTCCCTGGGCTAGTTGTTTTATGACCTGAGCTATGACAGCAGGCTGAATTCTTGATGATCGAAAGATAGGTTTGCATAATTTAAATCACACAAGGACACCTCCCCCATGGAGTAGAAAGTCATGCCTAGCCGAAAGGCCATAAAAACACAAATTTTCTGTGCCACTGAAGTACTGGTGCCCAGAAACTGTGTAGGTTAGTTAATTATTTCTGTTTCTCAACTTCTCCCTTGCTATCCTTCCTTTTACTACTTCCCCCTCCAGACTCACACAAGTCAATTTCTCTCTTTTTGACTCATTTTCAAAATGAATGATATTTAAGAATTTGTATTTTCTGACTCGTTTAAGTCACTCTGTAAAGTTTTGTTTCAATTTACAGTCTCACATTTACATAACTCAGGTGTCTTACATGCTGCTCTGTTAAAAAAATAAAATTAAATACTGCTCTAAACCAGACAACTCACCAAGGGAGAGCAGGGTTTCAGATGCCACTTTTCTGATCTCTTCATTGTCAGACTGGCAGAGTGTGACCAGCATTTTAATGCTCTCAGTAGCCTGGGAAGTGCAAAACAGACTGCATTAGCACCACACAGTACACTCTGGGGTTTTTGCACAACCTTGCATGGAGACAGTAACCATCCTCTGCACTGCCCTTCCCACTCCAAGCAAAGGGCTTTGGTGGGGACATGGGAAGGAATGGGGTGGAGCAATGGGGTTTCCCTGATGGGAAGCATTTGGAGGAGGTATACTTTCTACTGCTGGTGTGGACCCTTTCTAATTTTCCTACCCCATGCACTACATCCATAAATCTGGCAGACCAGCTATGTCTGCCACTTCTGACTGTAGGAGAGGTGATGATCTGTGGGCCAAGGCCACAAAATGCCAAGGTAAGGGTACAGCAGGGAAATGAACAGGAGACAGGGGTCTAGCAAATGAGTTCCCTATCAAGCCTGCACTCACCAATGTTTGCAGACTTCTGCCTGGTCTCTGCTATTTTTGGGAAGAAAGCAAGGAATAAGCCTGTTCTGTGATACAAAAATGTCAGCTCTTTGGGGTGAGCAGGTGTCATAGTGTCTCTGGCTGGCTGTTTAATACCACAAGAGAGATTAGTGAAAGGAAGGGCAGGTACTGTCCCAGTGTGACACTGGGCAGAGGCACTGAGCCACAGAGTCAGTATTTGTATGAGCCCTGTGGATCCAAGGGGCACAAGGTCTGGTCTATGTGCTCTGAATGAGGGCTTTGCTACCAGAGCCATTAAATCTCACCTCCTTGTCACACGTGTGGTCACCTGTGTGACTCGGGATTCATACTGGGGACTACAGCTCAAATGCTTGAGTGATGGGGCCACAGCAACACAGAGCTTGCTGCACTCTGAAAACCCCCTCAGAGATTCAGTGGGACCTTGTGCAACCAGTTGTGGACTAAACTGCCCTTGGGTTACCCCAGCCACAGTCACCTTATCCATTGTAGTATTTCCATCTCTGAAGTAATAACTTCCAGCTTCAGCTTTTTCTTTGAAGATCCCAAATGATGATGCTCAGTAGCTTTTTTTCCCCCCAGCCATTGCCATTCTCACAATTCAAGACTTGCTGGAGCCACACTGCTCTATTTAAACTTGTCCAGCTCCAGTTCCCACCACTGGTTCCTAGTCTGAGTCTTCCTGAGCAATCAAAAACTCCACTGCACCCTGCATGCAGCAGAGATGGAATGTCCCTCACCATTGCCTCTCAGGGATGCCTGCTAGTGTCTTATTTAAGGGAAAAGTTTTTGCAGTACATAATCCTATACTGGATTATGTATTGGATGGCATCAGTTGTGACTGGGATGAAGTTACAGCTTAGAGCTGTCCTCCAGGGGACAGATTAGAGGGAGAAATAGTCAGTCCAAAGTGCATCTGTCTCATGGAACACATTTTTGCCCCAGTGTCCCGTACCAGCCAGGCTTGGTTGGTGTCTCACATGGCTCTATACAACCAAAACAGAAATACATTTTCCCATCCTGTTATAGGCTAAAGTGCAAAGATGGCACCAGATGTTAGCTGAAGCTGTAGTGCCCAGAGGTACCAGTTATTAGTCACAAAACAGGCTGTGACCTCTCTTTTCTGCTACTGCAGCCCACATGCATTAGAGCTCATTTCATCCTGGGAAGGCATTTTCTTATCCTTCTCAGTCAGTGCTTTACTGATTGAACAGTTTTTTTCTCTGTGATGTGGAACTGGGTCTCCTGAAGTCAATATGAGAGGGAGGAAAAGATGATACGCAAAAGATAAAACCTGGCCAAGGTCACAGAGCCCAGGTGTTTGTGGTTTAGAAATTCTAAATCATTCCCTTTATCTTAAAAAGGATGGAGCACAGCAACACAAAACAAAAACACTACTGCTGCTGTTATTGCAATTTCTATTTTGTTGTTTGTACCTATCAGATGTCCTTTCTATAAAGCAAAGCCAAGCACCACAGTGCATTCCTTGTCCCTTACCTTGAGGTATCTTAGAGCCAAGCAAGCTGCTTTCTGCAGCTGGAGGTTGGGCTGGGTTAGTGCTTCACAGTAATAAATCAAGGCCTGAAAACAGATAAAGAAGAACAGCAATGAAAATGTCTGTGCCTCCATGGAGAGGGGTGGAGCATGGAGGTATTTCTACTCTGTTATAGGGAGAGCAATTGCAGCCTGCCTCCCTGACAGTGAGCATGTGGGATGGTACAGGGTGGGATAATTCCCTACAGCAGATCCAGACCAGACCACCAGTCACAGATCAGCAGCCTCAGGCCAGCTTTTGGGGAGGAAAAGTTCACATTAAAGTGAGATGCACAATCTGGCACCTCTGAAGGCCTTTCACCATACATCACCACAGAGCTTTGAATGGGCCTTGGAATCTAAATATCTCAAGAGGTAGCCCTTGAGAGAGTCTCTTTAATGTAGGGATAATAATGAACTAGTTGCTATAGACCCCAGGGAGGTTTAAAGTGATGATTACAATGTTAGCATGAGCTGCTAGACCAGTTTACTGCTTGACCCTAGAAATTAGTAGTTACTACAGAGCAGTAAATCTCAGCAGCAAATCTCAGCTGTACAGTGAACTCACCTGCAGCATAAGGCTGCATAGTACTCTGACAGAAGACACCCTGTGGTCCTTCCTGCAGGCAGTGGACCAGGTATCAGCTACCTATGCCTGTTCCAGGAGAAAATTATCTTTTCCCTGAGATGCTGCCTCCAGGAAACTGGGGATGGAGAAGGATGGTATGAAATACCAAGAGGCTGCAAAAATGGAAGATGAAGTGGGAGGGCAAGCAAAGAGAGGACTGGACTGATAGACAAGAGAAGCAAAGACTGAGCTCCTTTTTCTCTTCCCTTTGCCTTCCTTCTGCCACTCTTCCACTTCCAGCTCCCTTTTCTTTTGCTCTTTCCTGACCGAGAACAAGGATAGTAGGGAAAGGTCTGCCATGAAAGGGTAGGAGCCAACTCCTGATTTCTTCTTACTCCTCCTTTTCCCCTCTATTTAATTTCTGGCCCTGCTTGTTGCATTTGGTATCAGAGATAGACTCAAATCTTAGTTCTCACAGCTGGGCTATGTTTGCCCAAGGCAGCCAGTCTCCTCCAGAAATGGTGGGAAGTCCCATAGATGGCAGACTCCTTTGGAAAAAAGAAAAATCTGCGACCTATGTCTTTGTGTGTTGGTGATGCTGGGGACTGACACCTTGAAGGCTTGGACTGAAGCCAAGTCTGAGACAGGGCAGCAGAAATGCTGAAGTGTGGAAGATAGCAGGAGAGCACAGCACTCAGTAAGTGTCTGTAGTTTTGGCTAGTATCTGCTTAGTGTTGTAACAGGCAGAAGCAGACTGGCCTAAAGACAGAAACAGACCGGCACATGGGCAGAAAAATTAGACAGGATATCCCTCTGGATCAGTTTAAATCAAGCTTGGATCAGTTATTTGATATGCACAGATATTTGAGACATACAGGTAGAAAAGAGTCATGATGACACAGGTCTCTCATGTGACAGGTGATTTTCTGTCACTTACCTTCTCCCTGAAGTGCTTGTTTTCTGCAGTTGCTGTCAGAAGTGATGCCACAGTCTCACTGACTTCATTTTTATTTTCATTGAGAAGTAAAGCCAAAGCTCTCAAAACTTCCTGCTGTGGTGGAAGGTTGTTGGAGTTTATTTTGGACACATTTTGCTGCAGTTTTCCATCTTTCACTGACTGCAGCACCTGAACCACAGACGCTAGAAGGGCAAGAAAAAGCTCCATGTTACTTTATCCTCTCAGTATTTTGGATTGATCCTTTCCTTGCTAGCAATCCTTGATTTATATGACACACACTGAGGATATGAAAATATTCCCATCTAAGCAACTGCAGCATGGCAGAGTGTCTGCATGGGGAATTGTCTGGCCTTGAAGCTGGGCCAGTTTCTCAGACCTTCTTCAAGTGAGAGATTGAGTAGATGGGCTAGTGCAGCACTTAGGCCTACTCAGAGCTAAAGACACACTTGTCAAATCTCTGCTTTTTGCTGGAAGATGTAAATTCTCACTCTAACAACTGAAACCAAATATCTTTACCAGTATATTGACTTCCAGAGCATCTTTGTGAGAGATTTTCCTGGACAGATTGATGTCTGCTAACAAGAGCTAGGGCTAATGTGTTTCAGAGGTGAGTTGAAATTCCCTTTTGCTTCCAGGCTTTTGGGCAAAAGCTCCCTAATATGCCCAATTAAAAAGGAAAACTAGGCAAGGTTCCTCAAATAGAGAAGAGCTTGTCTTGCCAGGGACTGCAGTCCGGCACACTTTGTGCAGCGTCCGCTTCTCTCTTTAGCTCTTGGTGGCAGAGCCTGCAAAACTCTGAGGTGCTGTGATCCCTTGGCTCCTGAGAGTTGCTCAGCACTTCAGAAGGTGTCTCCATAACAGATGATGAAAGACCAAGACATCACCCAAGCTGTGGGCACAGAGAACTTCCCAGACCTTGGGCTCAGTCCAACACCATCAGCCATCTCCTGAAAAACGTGCTTTCAAAACAGTTTTTTCATGTTTGAGTATGAAAATAGAAATGACTGAGGGTCTATCTGCATCAGCTCCTTTCCCTTGACATGTACAACAGTTCAGGTGCATTCACTTAATGGCCAGGACACTCCTTTGTCCCTTTTCTCTCCTGCTTTTGTAAAACTAGCCTCAGGGCTGAACTGCTTTGCGCTGAGCTCAGAGGGGCAGGGATGAATCCCTAACTAGCCAGCAGAACTTATAGACCCTACCTTCTTTTGCAAGCTGTAGCAAATAGCTTCCCAGGTCATTGACACTGTGGCTGGCAAAGTAGTTGTAATACTGAAAGACAGTGATGGTCTCAGAGGACATGCTGGAGTAGAGGACAGGCTCCGTCCGGTCCAGGATCTGAGACACCAGGATCCGGAAGACTGCAGGCAGCAATGGACAGAGGGACAAGTCAGTGAGAGCAAAAGCTGCTGGCAAAATTACACAGTTCACTTCAAAACCAGAAAGAAAGAACCACATCTGCAAGGCCAGATACTTCCCAATGTTTCTAAACTCATCTGTGGTTAGGTTAGAAGCTGGACAGGCCTTCTCCCTGTCTGGGTCTCATTACCAGGGAATACCTTTGTAAGGATGAGCCTCTGCCAGTTTACAGACAGCTAGTGCAGCTTCCTGTGCAGTCACTGCAGCATCATTTCTACCTAAGCAATATCCTGAATCGTAAACCTCATGCACTGCCTGTTACATCCCCACAGTGCCACTGAGGCAGGGGAGATGTGCACAGAGGCAGCATTTGGCTTTGCTATGTTTTATGTTCCTGCACTAGTGAGGCATGCAGAAAGCTAGTCTGAGGCACTGGCTGTGACAGCTGTAGCATGGAGCAGGAAGGAGAACACTGCCCTGTGTAGGCATCCACACTGCAGGTGGCCACACCTGGGCAAATCAGCCTCCATCCCCATTCTGTCCAAGGCTAGTCACTACAGCTGGGGTTTGAGGTGTGTGCATCCCACACAAGATAAGAACCTGTGCTCAGACAAACTCACTTGAATGTGAATTAATTTCATCCCAGTGCACTGTAATGAGGTGTGGGGATTATATAGATACACAAAATTAAGTGCAAGGATTCCTGATTCACTGAATCACTTACAAATCTGTAATTGGGAATACACTTTCTTTCTGGTTAGCTCATAAACCTTAAAACATTTTTTTTCTGTTAACCTCACCTGTTTTTTTTTCATTATTTGGGGCCAAAACTGTTTCAAGAGAGCATCAGTTTTCAAATGAGATCTTGGAACTGTGGCCAAACAGATCTCCGAGGGGTTGGAAAACAAAGCTCAGTACAAAACTGTTCTCCACACTGATGGCTGACACATTTTTTTGCAGCAGTTTGTACCTGTTTCTGCAAGTCCTGGACACTCCTCATTCACCGTGGAGGCAAAATTGATATCCAACTGCTTCATCATCTTGTCTGCAGAGGTGTGATACACTCCTGAAGGGCCAGTACACTTCATCCAGAAAGCCAGCAGTGACAGCTTCTTGTGGAACTCTGGAATTGCTGAGGAAGACAAAATGAATGATGAAACAAAGCCATGCTGGAAGCATCGACTTTGAGGAAAGAAGGTAAGAATGGAAGAAATTTCACCCTATATCACTGATAAACAGTTACTGTTTGCTGGGTCTCCCTGAGCCATTACCTTCACAGAGCATGACCATGTGCTCACCCCAGGTTTGTAACTTGCTTTCTCTGTTTTCCATGGTAATGTGAGAAAATATGCTCCCGATTCAGCTCTCAGCATGGATGTCTCTTCCTTCTAAATAGCACAAAATACTAGGGGAACACCACAAATGGTCTGCACAAGTTTGGTCCCTGTCCCTGGACTGCTCTGTGGCTTCAAGTAAGTCACTCAATTTTTGCCTCAATTTTCTGATATAGTAAATACACCTTGTAGTATTTACCTATCCTGCCAGAGTGTACATGAGGGTAACTATGTGTTTGTCAAACTCTTCCAAGTATTAAAATAGATGCAAAAAGAAAAAAATAACTAAGAAATTCTCCATAGAGATGACTAAAAATGAAAATGTTCAAGAAGTTGTATTATGCCTCTGATATTGTAGTGCAAATCCTGCCTTTCCTCAGGAAAGAAAGGTGGAAGAAGAATTTGGGTCTTCAGAGGTGGAAGTATCCCCACCCCATAACACCAATAGCATCTGTCCATCTTCTGCACATCAAGCTGGATAAGAAGTCCTTTCTCTCCTCACTTGCACAGTTCTGGATACCAGCCTGAGGACAGATGTGGGTGACATCTGCCTGGCTGTGGTGACTGCTGCACCTCCTGGTGACCCTGAGCCAGCCCTTTCTACAGTGGCATCTCCTGCACCACTGGTGGGCTCTGCACAGTCATTATTTCAGCAGACACACGTGCCCAGGCAAATCCTTGTCAGAAGGAAGGCCCCTAAGCTGTTTCTTACCATCAGTAAGAGAGGTAATGTTTCCCAAGTTCTCAGTGCTGATCTCTGCAATATTCTCCATCACAAGGATCTGCCTGGACAGCTTATCCAGGAGGTCTCTTGTCACAAATGGGGTCTTACTGGAGAACACAATTTGCTGGTGAAGACAAATGACAAGAGACAAAAAAGAGTTATTGAAACAAAAAGAAACCTAGCCTCAGAAAAAACAAGAGAAACCTCCAAAACACCTGGAGTGCAATGACAAGTTCATTGCCTGGAACCATAGGATCTCCTTAACTTAAAAAAAAAATTGTCTTCAGGATATTTTTTGGTCCTAGTTGAAATGCATAATTGCTTGTACCATCAATATCTAAGTGCAGATCCAGACACCTGAGTATCCAAGTAGCCATTTACACAAGTAATTTCTGATTTACACAGTCCACAAAGCTAAAGAAACCCATCACCACAAGCCTTAAAGCCAGGCAAGATTATTAGTCTTTTACACAACATAGGCTGTAGAATTCCAGGACAACCTTGAATAGAGGAACACCACAGATTGCTCTTTCTCCACTCCATTTCAGCTTTGATCAATTACTTAGGTGCCTTTATTAATTTAATTAATTAATTAATCCTTGCTAATACTCCCTACTGCTGATAGCTGCATCTTCTTCAGCAGCCTACGTAAATAATGTTCATATCAAATCTGCTCCGTGTGTGGACGTGGTTCAAGTTCACCTCACTCAGCTGCATATTTACTGTGTACTCTTGTATTGAAACCAAAAAACCTCCCTTCTTCTCGTAGCTGTGCATCAACAGAGTTTCCAGCTCAGCACTAAGGGTGCTGCAATCAGGCTCACGCTCTGTTGCTTCAATGAGCTTTTGGGAAAATAAAGCTAATTATATCTAAGATGGAACAGTAAAATAATTGTGAAGAGGAAGTTGCAGCATGTTTCGATTTGTCAGGAAAACCCTGATAACCTCACTTACTGGATGTTTAAATTTGCATTTGCTGTGCATGGGCTCTGAAGAAAAAACTACAGAAAAAAGCATCTAGTTGTGAGCATGACCTGACAATTTTGATGTCCCAGGGGTGCTGTCTCATGCTGCCTTTACTGTGCCTGTTGCAGACAGAATCTCTCTGCCTCGTGCAAAAATTTATCTCTGCTCTTGAATGCTGCAGGCTCATCTGGGGCTCAAACAGTGGAGACAGGGTTCCTGTTTTACCTCTGAAGACATGGGCTGCTTTAACTGTGAACCAACTCCACTGAGGACCTCCCAGCAAAGCCAGCAGGAGTTGGTAACCCAGAGCAGGGGACGCCCCTGTCCCCCCCAGCCCTGCCCCTCAGCCCTCCTGGGCAGCCCATGCCAAGTGCTCCAGAGTCCACGTGCCAGGTCTGCTCCGAAAGGGGCCAGGATGGAAATGGTGGAGGCACTTCTGGCTGTGGGGAGGGTGCCACCATCCCACCCCAGCACGGTGTCTGTCCCAGCCCTGCGCTCCCACTGCCTCGCAGGGGCAGCGCTGACCTGGCCAGCCTGCCTGTACCCATGCTGCAGGCAGGAATTACTTTAAAATCAATGCCCCAGACGAGGGGGGCCTGGTACCTGAATGAGCTGGGTGCAATACTGCAAGTGCTTAACTATGGTTACGTCGAGGCTGTCGTTGCCTGTGGTCAGGGGCAGAGGGCTGCCAGCCACGCTGGTGCCCACCCCCGTGTCCTCGGTGAGAGCTTCGCTCAGGTGGCCTCTGGCTTCTGGGTGCTCTGTCCTGTAACTGGGGAGGAGGGAGGGAGGAGGAGGTCAGTGCAGGGCCGGCAGCTGCCACAGCAGACACACACCCACACCCACACCCCCACTCACACACAAGGTGATGAGCAAAGAGCACGGCAGAAGAGCTGAAAGCACACAGAAACCTGGTGATGAGCACATCATATCACAAAGGAGCAGGGCTGCCCTGGCTGGGTACAGGAGGGACATACCCATCTAGGGGACAGACCTGTCCCCCGACTGGCTTGCCTTGAGTGATGTGATGCCCTCAACAGCAAGCTTTGTTAACCCGTGGTTACTGTCCCTTGGTGGTGATTGCTTTCTCCCATCTGTGATGAATCACCTGCCCAGTTGCTCTGGACTAAGCACCATGACAATTTGTACCTCCCCAAGCACTCAGCTGCTAAGAACAGCTCTGTGCTTTCAGAGTTCTGCTGTCAAATTTAAGGCTCATTGCAGAAGGAAAGGAAAACCACTGCTAAAGTAAGAGACATGTTGTTTTCATATGCAGTTTTAGACACAACGTGTACAGCTTACTTTACCAATTGTTTCTGCAAGAGTGTAGAGCTAGTCTGTGTTTTAAATAATTATTTCCCATATTTTCTTGCCGTACAAATGATCCTCCCTGTGTTTAAATGCAAAGCCTGAGGTCAGTCCCCAGATGGCAAGTGTGCTTGGCTGCAAGTTCAGAAGTTTCAACACTTGCAATCTTTACACTGAGTCACACACTTACACATCTAAAAATGGAAGTGGGAATCTGCACTGTCTGGGGATGAGCCAGAGGGGAAAAAAAGAAATTTTGATTTCTATTTTAACTGGTTGAATCTAGATCCTTAAATCAGCACAGACCGGACTGAGGTCAGAGTGCCAGTTCAGCAAGCAACACAATTTCCCAATTTTTTTTCCCACCAAGTCTTATTCTGGAATGAGGACATGAGATGATGGGAACTGCATGGTGGTTGCTTGTTGCACTCCAATTGCTTGAAGCAAGCTGTGGGTAGTATAGCTCCCTGGTTGGAAAGCACAGGCAGGGAGGGAACCATGTTCCTTTCTTTTTTTCCAGCTCTAGTGCCACTAACGTGCCTGCTGGGCATCGTGTCAGCTCAAAGGATGCAAACATGCTTTTAAGATCTAATGATTGAAGCACAGCATCTGAAAGTCACACAACAACGGCAGGCCACGCCACAACAGCACAGATTTTTTTGTTTTCTCTTTTTTTGCTTTTCTTTTTTTCCTCAGAAAGACCAAAAGTGATGAAAGAAGGGCAGGTAACACGCAGGGCCATGAACAGAGTACCAGTCATCACTCTTACATTCCAAAGGCAACCTACATCATGCTGCTTAAATCTGGCCCTGTGTTATTGTTACTGACAAGCTTAATCCACTGCAAAGACTCATTCGGCTAGAGAGAAAAGACAAAGGGAGGGGGGAAAAACCACAGAGGAATTAGTAATTACATCCAAGGAAAGCCAGGTCCAAACCTATGTCAAGGAAGAGGCTCTGCCAGTATTGATATCAGCTTAATTTAATTTATCCTTCTCCTTTGGAGGACAGATTGCATATGTTTGAGCAGGGGGAAAAAATGGTCCTGGAAACTAAAGATTTTGTATGCAGCAGCCATGGGGAGCCCTCTGACCCTAAAACTCGTCAAGGATTAGTCAGTCTTCCTTGAATAAATTGTGCACCAGGATCCCCTGTTAGCGACAAAGAGCCAGGGTGTCAGTTTGGCGTAAGCACAGCTGGCAGGTACTACAAACTTACCTATTCTTCTCAATCTCAGTATCTGAAAATACCGAGTCTGCACCTCCTCCACCATTACAAACCTCCACACCACCACCATCCTCATCATCAAAGTCAGAGGTGTTCAGGAAATCAAAGCTTTCTAAAGCACTTTCAACTGTTAGACTTAAACTGGAGGACCTGCTTCGGCTTACTGCTGGCTTGCACTGCAAAGGCAGAATGAACCAATGAAAACCCCAGATATTAGCTACTACAAGAAAGATAAGAAAAAAAATGATAAAGCTTTAAACTTCAAAATCTTCATTTTATTTTTTAAACTTCATTTTATTGGGTGTTTCATTTCAAGCCTTCATATTCATAGCATATACAAAGCCTGAGAACTGGGAAAAGCCTTTCATTCCTCCTCCCCTCCTCATGCTACCCACTCTCTTCCCCAAAGGAAAACCCTCAAAGGCAAAACTCAACGTGTTTTATAGAAATGAGAAGTACTTCTTGAATCCAAGTTTCACAGCTCTTGGCATTTTCCAAAAGGAATGATGGGAATTAATGCAATGGAAGTTGAAAGGGGAAGGCACATTGCTTAATTGCTGTTCTAGCTACAGAAGCCAATTTATACATATCCAATGGCACTACCTGATTTATTCCTGACGAAACTCCAACAGAGACCTTAGCCAGAAATCAATTTGGTCCCATAGCTGCACATTTATTAATGGAATGAGAGGAGTTTTGTGGCCTTTGAAGCCAAATGGATTATCAAGGAAAAGCCAATAAGGCATCAGATTCCTAGGTGACAGAGAAAGGCAGTATTGTAATTCAGAAATGAACAGCGCTACAGAGAGAGGGGAAACCATTCCACCTCACTGCAGGGAAGAAAGGCAAAGGAAACCTTGCTGTTGCTGTAGGAGGTAAGAAAGACCCTGGCCCCATGTGGAAATTCATCCACGTGTGCCCACAGAACTGCTTCCAGGGGCATCCTGAGGAATCAGATGTAACGTGCGGGATCATCTCCATTGGTTGGTGCAATGACTTCAACATCTTTCACACTATGTTATATGATCAGAAACAGACATGAGCCAATGGTGCCATTACACAAGCCACATCCTCCAGTCCCAAGCAGGAGCCACGACTTTGTCTCAGCTCACAGAAAAATGCACTGGCCTCCAAGGAGTTCAGATTCAGCACCAGCTGCTCTAGAGCTGAAGGCAGTTGGAGTTCTATTTGCCATTCGTTTGCACACAATACTAATGGTCATACATTTGCACTTAGGTTGTTTGAGTCCTTAAACTGACTGTACAGTCATTAGCTGATCAAACACACTCCCAACACATCTGTGACAAGGATGAGTGCTGTATCCTGCTCCTTCTGCGGCACCAATGGTTTCAGCTTCCATTTCCTTCAGGGTTTGGTAGAGCAGTTTCTCCAAGCAAACGCAAACAGCAACATGTGGGCCATTTTCTCTGCTCATCTAATAGGGCCAAGAGAGGTTTCTTCAGCCACAGCTGGATTCCAGCTCAACCTTTCTGCATGAGGAGCCCATGCAGCCCTTTTCTGCATGGTTACTGGCGATGCTGAGTATCAGTGATCAAGAGGTGACAGCCAGACTTCAACAAATCTGGAAGACGCGTCCATCTTGAGTGTGCAGGAATCCTGTCTGCACGTGTCCATCCTCTCTGCCCCCATCCCATGTCTGTCTGTTTGTAACTTCTGATCAAAACAGCCTAAATAAACAGTCTCCATTGCCTCTCTGCACTTTGGATAGTTGACCTCTTTGTACCAAGTTAGAAAATAATAGTAATGGTATCTTTGCCTGCTCAAACCTTTTTTAGGAATAAATAATTCATGGAACAGGGGCTGCAGGCTGTCAAAAAAAGCACTTAACTTGAGAAAGCACCATGCAGCTGTAAACACCAATGGAAATAAGGAGGTTAACAAGATTTCTTTGTAAAAAGATAATGCAGAAGAATAAATTACTCTCTCCTTCCTCCTCAGCCATGTTTTTGAATGATGAGGCTTAAATGACTAGCAGACCAACTTGCATATGAATATGAAGCATTTGAAATGATTATTTCCCATATAATACTGTTTGCAGAGTAACGTGTCATGAGTTGTTATTCATGGGGGAGATCTGAGTAATGGTGATCCTCAGTAAACATTTTAACAACATACATTCAAAACTCTTTTTTCCGATCTTTAACATTATTCTCTGCATCTCAATGTAATGACAGGATGTCTCTCGTTATGAAAATGAATGAGGGAAAAAGGAAAAGGCCATGGCTAGATGACATGGGGACAGCAATCTTCAGTGATACTTGTGCTTCTAAATCCCTTTGGCAATTTAGAAAATTCAGCTTCTATGGCTACAAGGCCTGATCCTCATCTAGTGTAGTTTTGCACATCTCCACAGAGTTTGGGGTTAGTATGCTAAAGTACACCCACTGAGGATGTGACTCATAGACTTCAAAGGTAGAAGTTTGGCTATATTTGATCTCCAGTATGGCACAAGCAATGGGTTCACAAGTGGTGATTCACAATTGTTCACAAAGCATTCAGAGAAGGTATAATTTAATTACCCTTCTGTCATAGCACCTTTTTCTCTTTCCCCCAGGTTTTGATAAAAGATCTGTTGCTTAAGAACACAAGGCTATGATAAGCACATTGCTGACAAAAGTTTAAAAATGCAACATTGTGAAAGGATACTCCAAGCAGGAGCAAATCTACCGCTATCAGGGAATTCTACTATTTTCTAGAAAGCCTGCTTTGATGTCTGCGAGGCGGGCAAGGAGATTCTACCTGCTCAAATTTTCTTTAGGGTAGTATTTTCTGAAAACATACTCACTTTTAGGATGTCATCTAGATGCATCACTTCTTGATCCAGATCCTGAAACTCTTTATACTGCTCTTTATGTGGCTCAAGAGCTAAGAGAAGCCCTTGCAAGGCTTCCTCAATGCTTCCATCGAGATAAGACTTATATCCTTCCGATTCCCCACTAATGGATCCCTCACACGGCAGCCTCTCTGGGGTCAGGGGTGTCTCAGCTGATGTAAGCCTTTTGACCAGCTGCTTTGTGATGTTGCCCTCGTAGGTATCCAGCTCCACAGGCTTGAGTTCAGAACCTTCATCCGTGTCCTGCAGGAGAGACACCGGGACACTCGTTTCTGCAAAGACATGATCGCTCCCGGCATCCGAGATTTTTTGGCAAACTTCAGGAGCTGCCCTTGGGGTGTTCTTGTTCTCAGCTACTGCTCCCTCTCCGTGGGACAGCAGGTCCTTTGGCTCGGCAACAGAGTCTCTGCGGGAGTCGCTGCTGCTGCAGTCCAGGCTTGAGCTCTGGGAGGACTCCAGGGCTCGGTGCTGGGTGGGGGTGGCAGTGATGTCCGGGCTGGAGCTGACGTGGGCAGACGAGGGCTCTGCCGAGTTGGCAGGGGGCACGGCGTCTTCGTAAGGCAGGTCACCAAAAGTGAAGGAGAGAGGCCTCTTCTCAGTGGCCGCTGTCCCGTTCTCAAAGACATCATCTGGCAAATTTGACTGGAAAGATAATAGGGAGAAAATGGTTTTCGTTCAGCGTTGGAAAGAGGAAAAAAATACAGCATGTGCCCAGGAAAGAAAAAGGTAAGGAAAAAGATTAAAGATGCATTCAAGACTTGAGAGATGGAAAAAATATTTCAAATCAAACTTCTGCTTTCATCTGGCACAGCTCCTCAACTTCAGCATGAAAACTTCTGGAAAACCTGGGCTTAGCATCTCTCTGCTAAACAGAGACCTCCAGGAGATGTTCTCCAGAAGAGAGACATGAATTCTGCTCACCCTACTATATTCTCTCAAACAACATTTCCAGTGCACTGCTCTAGCTCCTGTACCATGGCTCTTTTAAATGTGATTGTATGTAAGCCACCTTGTCTGCATTTTTCCACTCATTACAGATTTCTGCTCCACTTATTTTCTGACTTTTGAAGTAGCAATCCGTGAAATGTAACACAGTTTGCTCCGAAAGTTTCTCTAGTGTCATGGTGGCTAAATGGTGATAGTACTGTGCCATTTCTTTTTATCCAATGTCCTGCATGTGGCATGGATGTCTGTAACAATTGTTGAACAAGAGTTATACAGGAGTCCTGTCCAACATGAGTTTCTGCTGAAATGAGTTAGCAAAATTGGTAGTGTATTGAGCAGGACAGTCATCATTTAAGAAGGAAAACCAGCCCATGCAGACCCCAGACTTATCAGGGCAGATATGTTCATCTCTAACTGACATTTGGGCAAAAGTCACTACAGGAGTCACAACCTGCCTATCTGACCTGGAGACCTTGCTTTGTGATGTGGCCAGGCCACGGAAATGCATGGCACAGATGGAAGGCAACTACTATTTTGCTGACAATTTGCTGGAAAGAACTGTAGGCATTCACATGTTGTTAAGCTTAAGGTCTAGGTGTCCAAAACTTGTTGTTTTTTTTTTTTTTTCTAGTATTATTAGCAGCTTTTTTCCCCCTAAACATAATCATAGTCAAAGGTTTACTTCTTCCTTCCCTTGACATGGGTATGCTTTCAGCTTCTGAAAGTCATGTTACTGGGCAAATGTAGAGCGTCAATCAGTGCAGCAGGTGATTGTGAAGAACACTGTTGGCTTGTAATTCCTGTCCTGCTCTCTGCCCACAGATAGTTGACTTCTGATTATTATCTCTGTAGGAACCAAGAGGAATTTTGATTTAATGCACGCTGCATGGGCTCACAGTTATGTCCTGCCCTCTAATCAGTCAGCAAAATGAGTGAGTTGCAACAGAGAGCAACACATGAAGCATGCGTGGGAATGGAAATGCCACACAGGAACTGAAAAAATCCTTCACCAAACAAAAACCAGGACTCACATATAGCTCTAGCCCTGCTTTTGGGCTTAGCCTGAGCGATGGCAGGTCACTAAAAGAGCGACTGCGACGAAGCTTGTCAAAGAAAGTGTCTTGAAGAGCATCTAAGATTGTCAACTTTGGCCTGTCTTGCAGGGGATGCAGCCATTTCTTCAACAGTTAAAGCAAAGAGGGTGTGAGGAAGGGCAAGTTAAATGAATGCTTTGTAGCAGAGTACTAAGTTAAGGCATGGGATGCGGCACTTGTAAAGTTAATCTCTGTACAGATGGCCTGATTAAGCATTCAGAATTCAATTCATGCAAAATGTAGGAACACCCTATGAATATCTTCAGTACAGGGGCAAATTTTATCACAGGATACTTAAAAATACTTGTGCTATAATGGTTGTTTAACTACTGTTGCAAAATGAAAACACATTTTTTAAAGATTATTCAAGCATCACAGCAGTCAGGCAGGAAGGATAGGTATGCATTAATTGGCCACATAGTTTCAACGATGCCAGGATCATAGTCACCTTCTTTTAGGATTAGCAGCTAGGAATGCACTTCCTTTAAAAGTATTTATAAGGGTAGCCTGCTGGAACCAGGGAAAAATAAGCTTAGACACGTAAAGCAATGAAATGTTTGCAGTGTTTGAACTGCTCTAAGGTTTCTCATTACATAAACACGAAGCCAAACAGAGCTTACAAAGAATGAGTGGTCCTTAAAGGTCGGTGTTTCAGGAGTGCCTTGGCTGTACATGGACATTCTCCTCTGGAGAGCAGATGCCTTGCTCACATTTCCTGTGGATGGGGTCAAGTCTTCAACATCAAAGGGGCTACAGATACACAAGCAAGAGGGGAGAAAATAAAAGGTTGTCAGGCTGAGCAAGAGGGACTTTCAGGTCCAGAGAATGCATTTTTGAAAGGGTGGTTTATTAGCACATCAAAACCCAGAGGTAGCAAGTTTTTTAACTGAAGTGTTTAAAGAAAATGTTGTTAATTAGACAGCAGTCTCAGAAGTGTGGTTTTTGGTTCTGATAAAAGTGTTCCCTCAGAAATCATTTATGTAGCGTAGTCTGATGTTATTCTTCTCACATGAAAAGCATTCTTGGATTTGAGTTACCAAGTGTCACACATTTTAATGAGAAAGGTGCTCAACTATTAATAGAGCTGTTGCATTTTAAAGGAAACCAAGAGCTGTTATTGCTGGCTTCATGTTTATTGCATTATAAGAAACAGCACACATGATTGTAAATAGTTAAATGCATCAATGCTTCTTCAGAAATGGCATTTCCTTATTTCATAAAAATGCAGTGAGAATTAGGTTTGTATCCTAAGGCTACCAGCTCACCTATGCTGACCAATGTGAATAGAGAACAACAAGAGTTTTCCCATCACTCTTCATACCCATTGTGGTGTATGAAGCCTTAAAAGCCAGCTTTTCAAGATGGGCCAGCTCCTGAACTTTGCTATGCTAGTGTAAATCCATGAATCCAGCACTGATTTTTACACTGATTTTTAAAAATATTAAACATATATATGTATGAACACTCAGTTATATCCCACTTTTAAGCCTTGAAGTAAGCTTGAGGCAATTCTGAGATCTATCATCACTGAGCAGATTCCATACCCTGTAATGTCAGTACTTACCAAACCTAATTTAACAGCTAAAACTAAGCACTACCCTCTTTACCAAAGGAAAAGCAGGCAAACTCTGACTGACCATGAACTACTTCTCATATACCAAACTTGGGCCACAGTGCCTTCACAATCTTCCTCAGCAGGGAAAAACGGAGAACACAACCCACAGGTATGAACCATTTTTCTCTGGTTGAAGTTTTACAGCTGATGGATTGATTGATTGATTGACCAACTGACCAATGAGTTCTACTTACTACCAGGTGATCTCAAGGTTCAGCTTTACTGTGCCAAGGTCATTTATGTCTACTGCAACCACCTGAGGCCGAGCTGCAAACAGGTCTTTTGTCTCACAGGTTACACTTCCCACAAGGATATGAGTAGCAAGCCCTTTAACTTCTGTGACCTGTGAGGGACAAGAACAGGATAATTAGGAACACACAAGGCACTGCAGTCCTTAATCCCAAGATAGTAGTTTTGATTGTCTGGCCTGGCCCCCTTGCTACAAAGCTTCTCAAATATGATTGCTTGTTGCATTACTTAAGGAAAAAATCTCAGGTTTAGTGGTGAGTTTTTAGATTTTTTTAATAAATGCATAGTTGCATATGATCACGATTCCATGTTTTCTTCACGTTTTTTCTTGGAGTCAGAAGAGAACAACCATATTGGCTCCGACCAAGGGGCTGTCTAGTCTTGTATTTGATCTTTTTCACTAGTGATAACCAGAGCCCAAGGGAAGAGTGATAAAAGGGTGTCTCAGCAGCTGACTGGGAATCTCCTGATGTAACTTGCCTAATTAATGATTCCCAAGGGAGCTGTCTTCCAGGTATTTCTCTCTTGTAACTCTAAAGCCATGTAATTGTTTGCACCATGGATGGCTTTTGGACTTCCAAAGATCTACTGCTCAGGAGCCACCTCTGTATATGTCGTAACAGCAAGAGTAGAGCACTATTCATATTTAGAGATATATTTGCCTGCAAATTCAGAGTGACAGTTCTCTATGCAGCTCCTACACAAACCAGCCTTTGGCTGTTTGCTTGAAAGTCAGTTCTTGAGCCTTTTATGTGAAAGTGTTTGGACAGAGTCCAAAAAGGGAAGAGAATACACACATTAACCTTAATAATACTGGGATTCTTGTGTACTATAAAAAGGGGTTCTCTCCTCACTTTCCACCTTAAATCTGTGTGTTAGGTTGAGGAAAGTGACTCACCCTGTGTCACAATTTGCCTTTCATTGGAAACCTACTGTCTCACACGTTTGGGATTATTTTGGTTGTGGGTTTTGTAATCACCTGCATTTTTTTTCATAAAGTCTTTGCAGTGCCTAAGTGGGTCATTTCCCCTAAGACTTTCAAGGCATTCTTCTGTTTAAGCTACCTAACCAGGGACATCTGGAATGGTTTTTAGCTGCAAACTGCAGCTAAAACAGCAATTTCTAGACAGGGGTCAGAGAACGGGTATCTCTAGGTTGGAGGCTTGTTGGAAAGAAAACATATGAACTTCCAGCCAGGAGAAAACTGTGTTGGGAGGCTGGGGGCAATGAAGAGATGGAACAGTGATGGAAAGACTCCAGTTTTAGGAAGAAAATCTCTCCCACAGCTCTCACAAACTGAATAGTCTTGTAGTATCTAAATTGGACAATACTACAGCACTTCAGTGGGTGTGTCAGAAATACTAATGATGGCTCATTTCTAAAGAGTTTAATGATCTGCTTCTGTGTTTTTGCTGATGGTGCATGAGAGGGCAGGTTCTTGACTCCTGCCTTGCTTGCAGGCAAAGGAGTCAGCATGCATACCTTAATGGAGATCAGTCCAACAATGAGAGGGAGGAAAACCATCTCTTCTCCATCCCAGCTTTGCTTGCCATTTACTTCTATTTTGCCTTTCAGTTTCCATCGCTGGCGACCATAACGCATGAAAATCTAAAAAAAAAAAAAATCCTCTTATTTTCTTGAGAGATCTGCTCTCATGATGCACAAATATCAGAAACAGAACTGGGGAAAGGGTCTGAGAAAAGCTGGAAGAGTTAGTGGTGTAGATGGTGCCCTTCCACTTCCCATCGAGTCAGAAGGAAAAATCTACTGGAGGATCTCTATCTCTCAGCTCTCCTAATTGCTCCTTTTGGCAGTATACCCCTCACCCAAGTTTTTAATTTCATGTAACTTGATGACTCATAACAAAGCTGCAAGACACTTAATTCCATTTACAGGGAAACTGGCAGAGCAAGGGAGATTTGGGAGGGCAGTATGAAAGCATCCGTGGTCTATCCTAACTCCTACAACTTGCTGGATCTTCTGCCTTCCCAGGCAGGTGAGATTTTGGCCATTCCCCTTCAGAGACCTCCCCAGCTGCCAGGTTTTGGCTGTTTGATGATGGAAATTAATGACATCCATTGACAGTTTAATTGTCATTAATTGACAATTAATGACAGTGCAGTAAGCATTTGAAGCATCAAAAGCAGGAAGACCGCTTTGGGCTGGCTGGGAGACACCTGCACCAACTGACCCCACAGAGGAAGCAAGAGAGAGAGCAGCAGGAGTCATTTGTCACAAAGAATGAAAGTAGGAACAAATTAACCTATGACTGAGGCAGCTAGGTTGGGGGAATCCACTATCAGTCCACTGCAAACTTCTTGCAAGGTTAGTTTTGTTCTGGTAGAGCTGGAGGCTTTTATTTTAATCCATCTCTGATTAATAGGCTCCTGATGGTCCCTACTGAAACACTGCAATGACCAGAGATCTGATGCAGCCTCACAGCAGGTAACATCTGGAACTTGAGAAATGGATATTCAGAGTCTTACTGCCACTTAGCTCTATGATGAAGCAGAGCCTAAGCATTCAGCAGAGGATGCTTGCAAGGATGTGTTCCATTTTGCCCTATATGCATGCATTTTGCCCTACATGCACTTTTTTCCAGGTGAATGAGAAACTTTTGTCACAAATAAGATTGTTAAAAGCTCATAGTTCTTCAAATTGCCATCACCCAGTTCTCTGACTGTAAAATCCAGGTCTTCTGACAGATGCCCTGACAAAAGCAGACATACAGAGAACTGCAAGGTTTTTGAGAGCATATAAGGGATAAATAATAGCTGTTTATTAAGGTGCTGATGTGAAAAGGTTTTATTAATTGTGATGTAAAAAGCAGCAGAAGTGAGCCTTCCTTTTGACTCTTTTGCTACTTAACAAGCAATGAACGCATGCAGACATACCTCGTATTGATCTCCTGGGCAGAGCCGAGCGAAGCCAGCCAGACCTGAGAAGGAAAGACACACAGGGGCTATGGGAGGGCCTGGGGTGCCAAGTGAGACTGAGCCCAGGAGAGGGGTGCAATGGGGTGCCCACGGCCACCACTGCCACACTCAGACAGAAGAGGCAACACCCTCCTGCAGCCCCCCAGCTGCTGTTTATATCCCCCCTCTTACTGCTCCCTGTGCACCCTCCAAACCAAGACAGCTCACCATCTTAATTTTCTACTTTTGTCTTTATTTTGTATAAAATTCATTGGGCAGTGGCTTCTTGCACATGAAAGATTTATACCTTCCAGCTTTTTTCCCTATGAGAGCCTGATCTTTCCTTTTATATAATAACTATAGAAAAAGGAGAAACTGCTTCCTGTCATCATCTGGCTTCAGACACTCAGCTGAGAGCCCTTCCCATGGTGAGGTATAGGTGAGCTGCTGACCCCTGAGTAGTGCTGCTCAAGGCTAACCCAACCAAGCTGCACACTTTAACACAGATTCCTTTCTAGTACGTCTTCAGAGAGGCACAGCAACCAACAGGGGCTCCTTCCACTTGGCGTTTCCAGAACATTATCATTCCCATAATAGCTGAGCGTCTTTCAATAGTGAGTGCATCACAAAATATGACTGACATCTGTAATACCAGATTAATCCCATTTTTCCCCAGAGCAGAAGTGGCACAGCAAAGCACTTGTCATCTATGTTTGGTTTGGGGGTTTTTTAAGGTAGGACATAACAATGCTATTTTTATATCAGCACAGTGCCCATGAAATTAAAGTTTCCTGAGGGACCATGCTGAAATCCAAGGGGAATTAACACCCCTCTCTTGGCCTGCTGATCTGCTTTTCTACAGGGTTCAACTGGTTGTTTTTCCCACAGAGGGAGCTTCTGCTTTCTCACAGATCCCCTCAGCATGTGGCCACTGCATTTGTTTTGGTATAAAAACTTACCCAGCTTTGCCTGTGTGAGCCTAAATCTATGCCTCTTTGGGCAGTGCCCAAAGAAAGCATCTTGAGGCCACATACAAAGCCTGTGGCAGAGAAAGGGATGCCACAATGGAACATACAGGGGGGTCAAAATCAAGTATGAGGAACCCTAGTGCTGGCTGTATCTGCAGGGATGAATTAGTCCTGCTGTACTGTAGGAGTAATTCAATCCCTGCACGCAGTCATGGACTGTCCCCGTGGTCTGCTTATCTGCCTCTTTCATTTCTTTGACCAGAAAATAGCTTTCTTTGCTCATCTTAGTGTTTAGCAGAACAGAGACCCTTGCACAGAGTTCATATTACCAATTTCTTTCTAATTTATTTACTGTCTATAAATAATTTAAGAATACTAGCACTCCACCACTGCTTCTCTCTCCCTAGGCATGCTTTTATAAGTGAATTTGATCTCTCCTGAGACACATCATTGAAAGCATAAAAGGTCCTTTTTTTGCCCAGTGGGTGGGTTGGAGGGGTAAGGAAACCCCATCTTAAAACTTCATATGGGTGTCTAGGTCTATGAGCTGTGATTGGCCCAACCAGGCTGGTAAAGTCTTTTCAGTGTGATGAAGAGGAGGCTAAATGCTGACTTCACAATAGGGTATAAGTACTTTCATAGGAAACAAGTTTTTGCTGACCAAATGCCTTTTGGGGACTACAAAAATGGCTCTATCATACAATTTCAAACATCATGCCTTTGTAAAAGCACTGGGCCTTTAATGCAGACAGGACAGGAGATTGCCTCTGGGGGGTGAGCATAAGTGGCTGTGTAAGGAGGCTGAAGCTCATGCAGCACGTGCAGCTCTGCTGGTGTGCAGGATGCTGGACTCCTGCACCGTGGCTGCTGGGAGTAGGCTCCGTGTCACAGAGCCACCAGTGTGTCAGGCCAGCATATTGTCCTCCCTTGAGTGAAGCATCTGGGCTTTTCACTTCCTGCTCTCCTGGCTCTTCAAACAGCTGTAAGGGCACTTGCCTGTACATCACAACAGGACACACAAATTCCATACAGGAATTTCGACACTGGGTTTCCCTGGCAAATTTCAACAACTGATTAATCCTGACCAGTTAGCTAAGCCTGCTGGCACATTTATTATTTCGATTTTGAAAAATGGTTAGGCCTTTTTTTTTTTTTTTCTATCAATATCAGTCATAAAAGCTCAGTGCAGCTCCCCTGCTTCCTGAAAGCATTGTGTAGGTTGGCTTGCTTTCAGTGTAAGTGACAGAGGGCACAAAATAAAAATAACTTTCACTGGAATGGCTAAGAACAGATAAACTTTGGGGAGAGGAATGCTTTGATTTTAAATTAAATCCTAAAGTTAGCTGGATATACTGCAGTATAACTTAAGGGGGAAACTTGCTGTGTGATCTGCTGGCTTTTGTGCCAGATCTGTTGCAAGCCTTAGTAATAGCGATGGCTGTATTGTCCTACAGGATTCCTATTCCTAGGGAAAACTATCTAGATAGAAATCTCAGATGCCCTAATTAGAGAATACTTAATACGGCTTTTCTCTTTGCTGTTTTCTAATTTGGGCTTCTTTACATGATGCAAACTGTGATCAGAAGCAGCTGCTGCTTGTGCTTTGTGCTCTGCTCCCACATGTGAGTGCAGTACCTGTCTCCTCCAGAGCTCTTGAGTTCTGCCAGAGGGTTTGCCATCCAAAAGAGAAGGGGCCAGACCTCTCCAGCCAAGACATTTGTGACACTGTGACACCTTCTGCAACATGTCCCACTATCAGGAACTGTGCACTGCATTTACAGCAAGTAAAGAAATGCTCCAAGGGAGCTGGAAAATCCCTTTATACACTCTGTGACATTGTTTCATTCAGCATGTCCACACTGTGGTTGTGCTGTGGGTTCCTGTACAGAATTGTCTGGCTCAGTCTCTGTGTGTTCATCTAAAACCTGAGAGATGGAGCTAGGAGAACTCCAAAATCTGCTGCAATTGTTTTCTCTAATATGGGAGTCCAGAGTAGCCATTTAAATTTAATTTAATCTAAGATTAATCTTTATCTTATGCAATGCAATCATAGGAAACAACTGTGACAAGGCAGGCAGAATCAAAACCTTTTAAGAGATTTGTGAGCTCTCAAAACTCCAAGAGCAATACTGTGGATGTTTTAAATGGCAAGATATCAAGTGAAGAATTAAGAGCTCATGAATATTTAGATGCTGACTTTGTTTTATAGAACTATTCTCATGCCAGTGACTGAAGATCCAAAAAAGATATCCCCTCACAATCTCTTCTTTAAGACATTGAGTCTTAAAGGGATAACAGCATTAGCAATATCTGATGATCCATTCAAGTAAAATTGATTCCATTGTATTCAAACCCACAGACTCCCCTGTCATGAAGATGAGGAATAAAATGGAAAGGTGAATGCCATCATAGAGTTATCTAGGAAAACTATCCCCAGCTTTTTGGTTTTTTTTACATTTGGTCAAAAATAGTATTGGTCACAATTAGCAAAAGTAAAGGAGTTAAAAATAGCTGATGTCAAATTAAGAAGGTATTTCAAGTTCAGCTCCATGGAAATTCAGATAATTTCTCAGTCACCTTCTCAAAGAATTACTGAAATAGAGGCAAAAATTACAGCAGCCTTTGAAATTGAATTGCTTTGGCTGTTGGGAGGAGTCTTTGTGGGAGGTAATTAGCCTAGAAAACAAAAAGCAGGATTTCAGAAAGTCTGTAAGCATTGGTGTTCCTGTTTCTGTAATCCTTTCCAGGGGGCAGGGGTGTAAATTGGAGGTTTGAAGGCTCAGCAATGATGGGGGAGTGAGAAACTCCACCCTTCACAAACGCACATCACACAGCATGTCTCAAGTCCCTCACCAATGTGTGCAGCAACTGCTACTGTTTCTGAGAAAGAAAGGGAAAGTGAAAAGGCACTTACCTTTCATCTTGATGCAAAACTCCCCCAATAGATTTTCCAGTTCTGCTTCTATGGTACACATGTTCTGTGTTGGAAAAGAGAACAAAACTTCTCAGGTCAGACAAAACTTCTTTGGGATTTTTTTTGTTTGTTTGTAAGGATAGATTCAAGTTATTTTGCAATAAAATCAACCTCATCCTTCTTGTTTAGCTAAGTCTGGCCCTAAAAAATGGCAGCTGTGCCTGCTTTTTTTGACACTGCAACCCTGTGCTCCTCTGCTGCTGCATGCTAATCCTCCTGATGGCAAAAGGGAAGCTCTGGCCCTTGGAGCATAACCTGCTCAATGCTCTGGTCCTGTCCAGCCAGGACTTGTGCCAACAGCAATAGCTCTATGCCAAAGTGGCTCCCAGCATTGTTAAATCTCTCAAGAAACATGGACTACATTAAAGGAGACTGTGAGAGACTAGGTATTAGACCCTCTCCAGTTCTTCCTTCAGATTTTGGAAGGTTGTCACAGCTTGTGTGCTGGGACGTTTGCAACACAATTAACTGTTGTTCATCATCTACTGCCTGTTTAATAAAATAGATTTCAATCACAGCAAGTACAACACGCAGGATGCAGCATATGTCTGTAGGTACATAGTTTCCAGTCAACCTGCCACCCCTAAATTTGCAAGTGGGAAGAAGGCAATTGGCATTTAAGTAGGTTTGGGGCAGATTTATGCTTTTGCTTTTGTGTTGCACTTCCTAGGTATAACCTTGCTCTCATAGAGTCTAAACTGTTATTGCAAGGAACTCCTTGGGCCCATGTAACCTGTCTTTGTCAGCCATCACCTGAAGAAAAACAAATACTAATTCTTCATTGCTGAGTTTGCTTTTATTTCTTCTATCTGGATGAAACTCTCCCTGAAATTAGTGGCAAAGTTCCCATGGCTTTCAAACAGTGTGAGAGTGAAAAGAATGAACTGATGGGGATGTACCTCTGTGTACTCCTTGTAGCTCCTGTTGATTTCGGTCAAACTCTCTCGAGCTGCTTTGCTGGCAGGAGACATTGCAAAAGCTTGCTTCATTTTGCTGGCACCATCACAGAGACGTCTTTGGATACAATAGGCTTCGTAAAGCTCATCCACCTAGTAGGAATGAGGAAAGTGTACCGAAAAAAACCTCAGAAAACCCAGAAAAATAAAACCAACACAATGAAGTCATTTACATTAAAAGAAAACTCAGCTAAACCATTATATCCAATGGAGGGGCTGAGGAAATGAAGTGTGATAGTGTTACAGTTTGTGGAAAAGAAACAAGATAGAAGTAACTTCCACTGTAAAAATCTCAATAGAGCAACAGTAGGTGCCAGCAATTCACCTGCTTGCCCTGCATGCCTCCAACATTGCTACAGGTGTTCTCCCCATGGTAACAGTGAGGCAGGAATGCAGCCAGCTTCTCCAGCATCTCACTGTGGAAGAGCTCTTTAAAAGGCAATTGCCCACACTGCCAAGTGTGACTGGGAGTGGTAAACAGCACATTTAACAGGGTTAGCAGTGGCTTTGGTTCCCTAATATCAGCCATGGATCAAGGCTATTGCAATATTTGACTAACAGGTAGTATTGGAAGCTGGGAGCTCTTACCATCCATCCTCCAGAAACTGGGAGTCATACTAGGAATCAGCACAAGTAAAGGGCTAACAAACAGCTGATGTCAAGTTAAAAATATTTTGAACTTCAACCCCCCTCAGATATTTACATCTAGTCATCTTCTTACGCTCCTTTGACATGACTTAGGGACTCAATGTATTGTAAGCACTCTGGAAGTTTTGTAAAACATAGTCACACTCTGAAGGCTTACCTGGATCTAGCTTCAGANGACATGACTTAGGGACTCAATGTATTGTAAGCACTCTGGAAGTTTTGCAAAACATAGTCACACTCTGTTTTAAGTCTTACCTGGATCTAGCTTCAGGGGGGCAATGGATTTGCATACCTCGTGCTTTGGTTTCCCTTTTCCCTCTAATCCCTGTACTGAATGCATGTATTTACTCCAACTGAGTAATATATGTGCATATATACACCAGCTATATATAGTGGTTTATATTTTTATAAACTACATCTGTCAGATACAGAAGATGTGGGTTTTCTAACCTGACTATCAGGGTGAGGAGAAGGACAGGAATGGAAGAAGCTGTCTCTTCTTTCTGCTTCTAACACCCCTTCTAAAACAGGATGATATTTAGGTTTTACCGAAAATAACTCTTTCCACTTCTATCTCTGAAATCAAGAGGTCACTGTGTCCCACAGTGCTCCTACTCAG
The DNA here is from genome assembly GCA_013397295.1 of Polioptila caerulea. Taxonomy (NCBI): domain Eukaryota; kingdom Metazoa; phylum Chordata; class Aves; order Passeriformes; family Certhiidae; genus Polioptila; species Polioptila caerulea. The sequence continues at coordinate 310,825 of VYXF01006147.1, read as the reverse complement.
TAATGGATTTTCATGGCAGAATTTCTCTCTATGAAAGCATCCAGCACCTTGGCTTCATCAGTCTGTGACTTTGTGTGCTGCGTTAGAGATGAGCCTGATGTGACAATCCAGGCATGTTTCAAATCCCATTTTCCAAGCCTGCTTAACCTCTAACAAAAAGTGCTGTTGCTAATTTGTTTGGAATGGGCCTTGTCTTCCTGATGGCTTCAAAGCCTTGGGTCAATTTTTACAAGGTTACCTTGGATAACTGGTGGCTGAAGCCTCTGACCTGAAGGCATCCTACCCAAAACAGGGAATGCTTTGCAAAGTGGAAGAGTTCAACATAAGTTAATGAAGACACGGGTAGCATTTTGCCATTTTGAAGTTACAAAAAAAGCTTTCTGCACTCATACTCAGTCCTGTTTCTTTGCAAGCCAGCAAGCTAAAGCCAGCAACTATAAATAGCTATCACTTGGTATTTACTTCTGACATCAGAGTGAAGCCTTGGTCCAGGATTGATATCCTGCTCCTGCTCATGTGAGTGTGACTAGGACATGCTCATCTGCTCCCCGAGTATGTGGGATCTGCTGTTGTGCACCCTGTTTAACTCGCTCTGCTTCCTTTACAGAGCAGTGGCAGGTAAAAGACAGAAGGCATCTCTGTGTCCCTGATTAAATACTGCTGAAAAACACCTTCTCTATCATTAAAAACAAAGATGTTTCTCCACCTGCTCAAGCCTGTGGGCTTTAACGCCACACACTCGGTTCCTTTTGTCTCTGTTGCCGTGGGTTACAGAGTGAACGCATGTAGCTGGCAAGCCTGAGTAACATTGACCAGTGCTACCTCTTGTGTTTGGTGCTTTTCACTCTTATTATAAACCCAGAAACCACTAGTTCTGAGCAGGCTGAAGTGGGAAGGATTTGAATGGAAATGTTCTTCAAGTACTAATTTTTACCATTCATGTTGCCAGCAAGAGAGTAGGTGGCTTGGGGAACAAAATCTCAGTCTATCGCCTTACGATTTATGTTTTTATTTTTGGCTCTAAGAGTAAGAGAGGACTGAAATTAAAAGGTTTGGATAGGTTGTCATAATTAGAGGACTTGAAGCCGCGCAAATGCTTTTCAAATGACTCTCAAAAGACATTTCATCTGTCAAAAACAATTCATTCCTTTGTCAGGCTCAAAAAAGCAACTAATCACTAGCAGATATGTTTATAAGTAAGAGAATGCATGCCATGGATTTTGTCCAGCTCTAAAACATATTAGTGTAAATCCCAAGTACCTCCACCGATATTCTCACCAATGCATTCAAATGGATGTGGGCCCCAAACCACGCAGTAAAAGCATTAGCAGTGAAATCCAGGAATAAATCCAAACTAGCTGCTGTGTGTGCTAGAGATAACTGCTGAATTAAATTGCTTTCAGATGCAACTCTCTTTCTACCTAAAGTCTGACAATAAGCATGCTGTGAGATAGATTTTCCCCAGCAAGTCTCCAACCCTATGTACTCTCTGTACCTAAAAGCATGTGGGAGTGTCTTGGGGCACGGCTGGAACTTGGGGTCTATGTGGAAACCCTTTCTTTGGCTCTGACCACCAGCCTATCATGGAAAAACAGCAAATCTGGGAGTGGCCTCCCCAGCACAAAGGGGTAGCAGGAGGCCAAGGGTTTGTTTCCTCAATAATATAGGAACAGATGCAGAAGAAAGATGATAGGAGAGAACTCATTACCTTGCTAATGTGGAACTCCAGCCTTCTCATGTATCTCTCAACTGCTTTGATTTGCTGAAAGAAAGGGAAAGGCAGAGGGTGAAGCACCTTTAAATAAATCAGTAAGACACTGCCATGCTAGCTCTGCTAGTCCCCATGGATCCAAGATACTCCTCCTTAAAACACACAGGATTGCCTTGACCATGAATCTGAAATCAGTTGTCCCACCCTACTACTGTTAAGCTGCTGCTGACAATGAAGCTCCTTCACTTCTTTTTGAATAAAAACAGAGGTTTTATTTGATGGGATTTCTCTAGGTTTTTTTAATTATTATTAAAAAAAACCAAAGAAACCAGAGCTCTTTTCAGGTTAAAAATAATATTTCCAGTACTTTGAAATCCTGTATTAATATCTATCAGGTTTTGCATTTCAAGATCCATTATCTTCTTCAGCAAGCTGGTTTTGAGAATAAATACAAGCTTGGCATTTTGACTGAAAAAAAAAGTGAGACTTGTTCAGGAAATGTTTTTGAAAGGAAACGTTTTTTCTTTCACCCAAATTTTCCTGCAGAGAAAATATATTTTCAATTTTTCTTTCTTCAGAACTGGCAGGAGCAGGAATGAACTGGGGCTTTACCTGCATCCCCCCTCAGCCCCCTGGTGCGCCCCTATCTGGCTGGAGCTGGCTGAGAGAATTTGCACAAGGAAATGGATTTAATGGCTGTCAGCTGACACAAAAAGGAAGTCTCTCCTCTGCTTCCTTCCTTCCTTGCCTGGCAGGGGTCTATCTCTGTGCCCATCCCAGAGCCAGTCTGACCTTGCAGACCTCAGAAAAAGGGTTGGCGGGGTACGTTTGATGCCAGATTAGTGAGCACACTGTTTGATGCTGTATTAGTGGGCAAAATCAGAGCCCCTGGGAGGAGGAGGGGAGTAGAACTTCTTCCTTTGAAAATGCTGGTCTTGGTGTGGCTAGCAGATCCCTCTGAGAAAGGTTTCCATGTACATTGTACAGATATTAATGCTTCCTTGCAAAATGAGTGTTCAAGGGAGTAGCATACCTTATCTAAGTCGTACAGGACTCCCTGCAACAGAGAACATGAAATGGATTAATTTTGCAACACAACAGTGCCATGAGAAAGTAATGTTTGACACTCAACAGAAATCACAAAACAGACCATGGTTAGAAGGGAAGAAGAGCATCAGTGCAAATTCCCTGTATCCCACTCCCATCCCTTGGCTGCTCCAGCACAAGAAGGCCACTGTGCATCTACAAGAGGGAAAAACATGGCACGTACCAGGCGTGAGTTTCTTTTCATGTCTTTTAACTGAGTAGTCAGCTTATCCAGCTCTGTCTGGTGAACTTCCAGATACTCACTGCAAACACAAACCAGAGAACGATGCATGAGCCCTGCAGCACATACCAAGCTGGCTGATGACCATCCGAAAAGAAAATCACCCTGACAAATGGCTTTCCTCACTGGATGTGTTTAGAGAAAAAACTCATTTACGTTGATCTGTCCTAAAAACAGCTCCCTGCTGCCTTTTTGGGGATAAATAGGAGCCCACTTATTTAACTGTGCATAAGAGCTCGGTGTTCTCTTTACACTGAACAACCAGTTTCAAGTAAGCTAATCTGCTGCTTAGTTTATGGGTTGGTGCCTTCCAGTCGCTGCCCCTGTATCTGGCTGATAAAAGCCCTGTTATCATCTGGGATGTTATCTGAAAGGCAATAGAAGCCTTTGACAGGACTCTAGGAAACTCAGAGGGAAAAAAAATCTTATGTTGAAATCCTGGACTTTGGGAGCTTTTCTCAAAATGTGAATGGAGATGAGATTCTGCCTCCTGTATTCCTGTTTCCCATACAAATATTTTACAATCCAGACTTCAAGAGGTGTATGTTCATCTCTTACAAGGAAGGATCCCTGTTCTTGTTTCTCTAGACTCTAAAATGTCAGAAAGCTTCAATCAACAAGCAGGATAAAAGCTCTTACTTCAAGCCACCCTTCAGGGCTCGGTAGACCTCTTCCATCCTTTTAGGCTGGGGTTCTTTGGGCGTGGTGCTGTTCTTATGGCCCAAATTGTGCATTTTCTTCACCTTTGCTTGGGGCTTCTTGAGCGCAGAGGAATTTTCAATAAAGGAGTTACACCTGCAAAATGAACATCAAAGAGGAAGAAATCCCTATAAATCATAGAAATCTCAAAGGAGTGTAGCTTGAAGAAATCTTCTGATATTATCTCCGCTAGCAAAAATGAATCTGCTTCTGTGCCTGCCAGTTAAAGGGCTGCATTTCTTTACAGGTTAAGAATCTGAGCAGCCTGGAATATGTGCTTCCCAAGACATAAATGCTTGTCTGGAAATGCAAGGCCAAGTCTGAGGCTCATCAGACATTTCTCTATCTTATACCATGCCTGTCCTAACCCACATTAGAGAGCCCATGAGAGAGCTGAGCTACATCCAGGTGCTAAAAAGAAAGGGGAGCCCAGATAATCTCAGGTGTAAAGCCTGTGGGTCCTAAGGAAGATAGGGATTTGATTGAGAGAGTTTCTGGAGAACAGCATCACACCTTGATCATCACACAGGTCTTGAGTAAGGAGTGTATGGCAAAGTGAGGACAGCTGTGCTGCATACAGGTGTCTCTTTGGGGACTTTGCTGGTGGGTAGGTCAGCAACTAACAACCATCATTGACTTCGGCTGACAATGGAGGCAACCCTCTGCCTGCTGTTACTCCTCAATTGCTAACTGGTGGTCTGGCACTGGGAGACCACACAAGTTAAAGTCAGCTGTAAAGCAGCCTCTGGGAGCATCCGGGACTGGATGGCTTGGGCAGGCCTGGCTCAAAGCTTTAAGTCCTGTCTAGCAAAGGGGCAGTGCACAGAAAGGCTCCACAGCCAAGCTCAGGGAAAGGGCTTTGTTTTGAACTCGTAGCGGTGCAGCAATGAGAAAACTGTCTTTTAGGCAACAGTGGTCTTAAACAGGAGGTGATGTCAAGTGTTTCATGTGCAGTGTTCCTGCACATTTCACATGTTGAAAAGATCACTGCATAAGTTAAAATGATTCTCTGAAATTCTCACAGCTCTGAGGCATGTAAGGAAGCCCTGCATTAATGGGGGAGAGGCAAACAGGCAGAGGCTTTACAGAAAGTTTAGTTATACAAACAATATATAGAGACATTTTAGCCTAGGACACTTTATTTGGCAGAGAATCAAAGTCCTCTCTCACCTCCTTTCCCCCTTCATCCCCTAGAGCCCAGGACTCCCTTACAGCCTGATTTTGAAATTCCCATTAGAGAGCAAGGGCACTTGCCTGGACCGTCTTTCCTGAAGCCCGCTGAAGCCAGCGAAGGACTGGCTTCTAATAATCCCATTAGGACCTCCTGGGGAGAATGAATGTGATCCTATTGACATGATGTCAGGGAGCCTTGGAGATATTCCTGAAAAACATCAGAAGGCAATTTAGTGAGGACGGGGTTACGGTAAAAGGCAGGCAGTGAGGCTGGACAGCCTCATGTATCCTCAGTGTCCATCCGTGACTTTAAGGGGTACCATGAGGGGCTGCAAGCCAGGGCACAAATCTGTTTGTATTTCCAAATCATCCCCACTTAAAACCAAAATGGTCCTATTTTAGCTTCTGACTTCCAGCCCAGGGTCTACTGAAAATGTACCAGAGACACAAAGAGGGTCTGGATGTGGGACTAGAAACCAGATACTTCAGTGTGATAATCCCAGTGCCATCCCCAATTTCTGCCATGCCTGGCATGTTTCACCCCCAGCTCCAGTATCCCCATCTGTCCTGAGAATTATTATGGGAGCGTGCAGAGCTCTTACGAGGTGCTCACCATCACTGCCAAGTGTGATTATATACAATAACAATTTTAAAAAGGATTGGTACATCATGAATACCCTGCAGCTCCCCTTTGATCCACGCTCCCATGGCTGTTCAGCCCAGGAGCTGCTGAGAAGGAAGACACAGAGGGTGTATGCACAGCCATGACATGCCGTGATGAGAGGGATGCCCTCCACAGTGAAGAGAGAGGAGTGAACAAGCTCCAGGCACTGAATGCTCTGCATTTCATGTGTCCAGGGGGGCCTCAGCAGGGAGGAAGCCCTTGCCCTCTGTGTGCTCGTTTCCAAAGCCCAGCTTGGCATCTGCACTAAACTAGGATGATTTCAATCCATCCACAAATAAATTGCAGAGAAGTGCTACGGTTCACAGCAGCTCTATCTGCTGCCACAAGGGAAAAGGGGGATGCCTTTATCTTCCTTTTCTCCTTAATCCACTGTTTTTCTTGTCTCTGCCCTCGGCAGACAATTAAATTGATTTTTCTGCTGGCTTGGTTTTGTGCTGCTCTGGCAAAAGGAATGACCTCACCAATCTGTGAGGAGCACCATGGCCAACACAGGCCAGGCAGCAGGACAGGGAGCAGAGGAAAACAGGGATGCTGGAGAAGAGGCAGCTTGTCAGCAGGTGCTGCCAGACTCAGCTCCCCCATTCTGCAGGACCCATGCTCTCACCACCTCCATCCTTCCTGGGATGTCAGTACAGCTGATGACACCACTGTGCTGTGAAATGGACTGAGAAACTAGGCCAGCTTAAAAATAACCTGACAGAAAATGAAAAAGAGGGGTTTTAGCAATTTTTTTCCCATCTATTTTAAAAGCTGGACCCAGCCTGCCCCATGCCCCCAGTTCATTTCACTCCAGTAGCTGAGCCGAGGGATGAGCCTGGTAATGAAGCAGGATGGTATGGCAGGGGCAGGAGCTGCCTGCAGGCAGTGGAGCTGATGTTCTGTGAAACTCTGACCTACAGGGCTGAGGGGGTGACAGCGAGTCTAAACCGCCCTCTCATCCCCACAGATCCGGAATGATTGCCCAGAAAACCAGTCATCTGTGAAAGCCAGAGATCTACACGTGAGCCTTCACATCTGAACATATTTATTAATGATAAGCACCAGGGCTACGTGGTACTTGCACAGCAAACATTCACTGCAGAAAGCAAATATGTGGGGAAACATGGTGCACTGCTCAGTTATATTTTATTTGTAGCATTAAGCTGGGCAAACACTCTTTGGGCTGGCAGTAGGTGCCATGGCGAACTACTGTTTCTCTTTGAAGGAGACTGCATTGCCCAAGGAGCTGCTTTCTCAGAAATATTTCTGCAAGACCTTTGCCAGAAACACTTCTTCCAGTCCCAGCATTGCCAGCACTACTGCTAATGGGACATTTTCTCTATTGCACAACCCAACCAGAATACATCTTCCTGTTTTGGAAGTGAGGGCTGCCCCCCTGACTGAACAGCCTCAGAGATACCACACAGGGTACAAAGACAGTTTTCCCCTCCCCTGTGGTCAGCAGGCAATGGTGCTTCACCATTCATGGCCCTGGTCTATCCCAGGTGCAGCCCACCCAGCTCAGGGCTCAGAGAGTTTAACCACAGCAAGGATAAACCCCTGGGACAGAGAAGTTTCTCTCAGGCAGAGCAGGACCGTGAGCACCTGCATAGGGCAGAAACCCACGGTTAGGGGAGAGGGCGGAGGAGCAGAGAGGCTCTGGAGCAGCTGCTCCTCACAAACTCAGAAGATACCACAGCAAGGATGCACTTTGGCTAATTCACACAGTGATAAACATGCTCCAGCCACAGCTGGAGGTACTTCAGTCTTTGGACAATGAAAGCCCAAATTTGGCTCTGTACTCAGCCCTACATCCATAAGGTTCTCTGCACACCTCTGCAGGGCTGAGATGTGCTCAGGCTTGCTGATATCTGGCACAGCACTTGCCAGAAGGCATTTTGCAGCTTCCAGGGTCAAACCTCACATCCCTATAGATGGTGCAGAGTTTCCCTTGTGCCAGTTTATGCCTAACAGTTCAAACTCCATGGAGAGCCACCTCCTGAGAGACAGAGTGGAAACCACCTGACCACAGTACTCTGGGGTCTGCACAGCCTGTTCCCTTTGGGTTTACAAACAACCTTTAGATAATTAGGCTGCAATCTGCATGCTCCCATACAAGGATTTGCATTAAAAATTGGGTCCAGAGCGCCAAGGGGCAGAAAATCCCTTGCAAGTGTTCAGCACTTGCATCGCTTGACAGGATGATTAACACACACACACAACCCTGACAACATCTGGAGACCTAGGAGGAGCTAAACAACACTGACAGCCAAAGATTTAGCTGCATAAACATCAACCATTCCTCAAAAAATAAGAGAGATAAAATGAAACTTGAAGTTGTGTGCTAGTCACAACCACATTGGCTATGAAAAGGGCTTTAGATTCAAAACTGTTGTAAAAATGCTAGCATCTTTTGCATGATGTCTCTTCTCTATTAATATGAACAGGATATGAATGGCTTTCACTCTGAACAGAATCTTAGTGTCCAAATCTGACTGTGCAGAAACACTGAAACTGTTTTGATTTTCTTTTCCTTTGGGCAAACTTAAAAAATAAATAATCTTGGAAAAGGAATGTACTTATTTATTTTCTTTATTTTGCTCAAGCACTCAGATGGCTTTGAAAGGCTTTAGTAGCTAAGACTTTCCCCAAGATACCAGAAAAAATGTGCAAGAAGTGCAATTGAAATGCAAATTGAAGACCTGCCTGGAGCTACTTTTGCTTTGCTTTTGCATGAAATGGTCAGAACTCAGAGCCCAGATAGGCTTGTGGTCTCTCCCTATATATTATATATAATCTTGGTGAATAATGTATGTTTAATTTCTGCACAGAAGAAAACAGAGATAAAAGGAGGTAACAGAACTGGTGAAATCTCTGAGTTCTGTTATTTTCCATTGGTCAGGTTAAAGGTTGACTGTATTGTACAAACACCATCTGTTCTTAAGATTTAAACTAATATTCATAATATGACATCTCAGACACTTCTAACCAGCCTCAGAAAATTGCAGACTCTGCATCAGCCCCTTGGCCCAGATTCAAGAGACAATGGCTGCATATGGGCACTGCCTCGATGGATTATTAATGATACCCATCTCGCAAATACACTTGGAGTGATGAGTATCTGTCATGTTGCTGTGATATCCTTTGTTCAGAGGGGTTTATTTTCCTGCCTCTTGAACCATTTGCAGGTCTCTCTGCTATTGACTACATAAACCTACCTCTGAATTTAATAATACAGTTGTACCCTGATGATATGCATGATGCAGCCACTAGCATAATTTCAGTCATGTTCAGCCCATGAGGACTCACCCAGATCTCTTACTGACCTGAAGGGTATCCCCACAGCTGAGCACTGCTAAGGAGATTCTGGTGCTATGCCAAGGGAGTGATCAAGTTTCTCAATCCACATTTAGCAGTTATGTGATATAATGCTACTGTCTTCTACATGCAGTATAAATTTTGCTCTCAATATAAGGCAAGCTGCACATCTAAAATGATATTAAATGCTTCTGTGATTTGAGAGATCCACTTCAGCAGTGGATGTAATGTCTATGCTTACACTTTTAAATCTATATAGTTAATGAACCAGGGATGTTTTATTTTAAAAAGACACCAGTCTCCTTACTGCTAATATAAGCACGCCCTGTGTAGAAGTGTAATTAATATAATTAGTACTGCCCATGCTAAGTGCACAGCAGTTGAATGATGAGCCCATCAGTGAGTCAAGGGATAAGGTGAAATCCTATCAGTACTCGTCTGCCCTATTCGCTGACAGCTTGCAGCAGAGAATGGCAGATAATTGATGATGTCTCTGTCCCCAGGGAAATAAAAGTCCCCTCTCTCAGCTCTCCTTTCAGTCTGGAAATGGGGAAACAGCTGAGCCTGAGCTAATGAGTGGGGAAGGAACAATCACTTCCACAGACCTACCCTCCTTTTATCACCCTCAGCACAGACCTTTACCTACCACAGTGCCAAAATATTTGATAAACAGTGTGGACTTTGATTCAAGCTAAGAGGGGAAATTCAGGCAAAAACATATTTGCTAAATCTAGTCTGACTTTTACACAATCCTTTTTTCTTTGCTTCTTCCCCATAACCAGTTTGGAGATGGTATTTTTTGCTCACCACATGATGAGAGGAAGTTGGTTTTGCTAGACATCCTAGCAACCACGTAAAAAGCTGCAATATAGAGTGGTGATGGTGCCCTTGATTCCTCCTGTTCTCTCCTTGTAGCAGGTACAGTTATGACTCCAGGTCTAGAGTTTGCTGTAAGGGGTTAGAGAGCTGCCTGCAGCTGAGGCTTCGAGGACACTACGGGATTATGTATAATCACTGATTAAATGAGAATGTGGGGTAGGACTGAGTGACTGAAAGCATCCTTGATACTCCTTTTTTCCTGCATTATTTTCTTGTGTGGCACATGGTCCAAGGTCCGTTCTGGATCTAAGGGGAGGCAATACCTACAGTGAGATGGTTTGTATGTTGATTCCTTTGTTGATCTATGACGGTCTCCAGGCTGTCTGTTAAAAATTAAATTATAATTATTTAGGTTAAGTTGAGCTGAGGGAGTCCACTAACTAATGTGAGTGGATGGCTACAAAAGTCATCTGATTCCGTTTGGCATGCTAGGAACATTTCTTACCCGAGAACCTGGGATAAGTCTAATAAATGAGCTGATATCTTTGTGACTAATGAAAGAAAAGAACATATTCCTCTCTTATCTATGCCAAGGTCTATATTCTGCTTATTGGGCTGGCTGGCCTACAAAGGTAAAAATTTTTAAATGCAATCAGATGATATTTAGGACCATGTGTCTCTCCAAAAGACAACCACAATAAGGGAAGGAACTGTTATGCCCTAGAAGTCATGTCCTCCCAAACAGCCAATTCTTTCTGCTTTGCACTCATAAGCCCAAAGAGCACAATGCAATTCTGAACTTACACACGCTCAGTTCAGTGCCAAGCTCATTCAGTGCACCTTCAACTCATGCTGCTTGCTTTTGTAGCCTAAGTCTAGTAATTTTTAATATTTATTTTCCAACTTCTTCCTTCTGATTTAGCTGAATCATTTTGGCAATACAAGGCCAGCATGGCCAATAGCCCAAATAACCACCTGGAATTTATGATTTCCATATTCCCCGGGCTCCTTGAAGGTACAGAAGTATGCATCTTGGATAAGAAAGTAGACATCCTTTTGAGTTTTTTAATACAAAAATTTGACAGTGATATGTGGGTAAGAGTCCTTAGGAGCATCATAAAAACTTTCACAAGAAACTTAATTCTTGCACAAGTTTTTACACTTTCAGGACAAAAACTCCTAGGCATGAGTGAGCAGGCTTATAATTTCTGTATGTGTCAGGAAGATTTCTGTTGGCTTGAGGTCTCCTGGAAGCACCTGTAGAAAGGTGTCTTCTGCTGGTCATTTAATTACACAAATTACAACTTCATGGCACATTTTCTGCTCCCAGTGATTGGACTGCTCGTCCCTTGTGCAGGGCATTTGCTAGAGCTGTACAGACATGTGAGCTCCATCTGAAGAACTTGTTCTTGGTTGCCAGAATAAAATCGTGTGCATTTGTTCCACCAAAGTCCAAGGCTTAGAGATATTCCTAAATGGTGGCATATGGCTACACTGACAAGCACACTTCCCAAGCCTACATCAGCCGGTGAAAGGCCAGCGGATCCGCGAGCTTCAGACGTTAATTTTAGCGCACAGAAAGAGCCACGTGGGCTCACCCTCAGAGAGCAGTGCTGCACAGAGGAGGAGCTGCAGCTGAGGTGGAGCCCCCTCCTTCAAATGAGACAGGTGGGAGCACACGGGACACGCTTGGGTGGGCACCAAAGTCATTGGTAGCCACAGCACAGACAGGGAAACTTCTGCCCCCTCTCCTGCAGCAACAAGAATCTTAGCTTAGCCCGCTGCAGCTCGTGCTGCTCTCGCTGAGGTGGCCTCCTCCCCCATCATGGACACCCTCAGCACTGATCATCCAGCAGAATCTCTCTGAAGGCTTGAGCACGCTTCTCGCTGACAACTTTCTGTCCATCAGTGATTCTTTTACTAGCTGTATTTCAATATCTTCAATTTGGGTGGATTCAGTGTCCCTTGTGCAGGAAGAAATGTTTATGCAACTGATGCAGCTTTTATAAGCCCACAGCTGGGAGCTTTACGTTTTCATGCATTATTTAAATAAATAACGTTACCTGTTTCTAATAAACGAAAATGTAGTCTTTCAGTACCAAATTTCAGCTTTTGCTTCAAATAGCATCAAGCCTTAGGAAAGATTAATAGCAAGGCTTGTACTTTATGGTGTAATTTCTGTAAGAACATTTTAAATGTTGCGTGTAAGGGCATTTTCAATTCAAATGCTACATTATTTGCTAGCTCATCACTAGACACCCTGAGCAGAAATACAAATTGTCTACCATCTGGAACTGCCTATGTTGTTTGTTCTGCTCCTCCTACCCAAACTAGATGATGTACATAAACCTAAAAGCAAGAGTAACAGTAAGAAAAAAGCTAACAATCCAGGTCAAGAGCAAAATGGTAAAGCAGATATGGCTGTAAATGCATAGAACCTGATAGCTGATGCTCCCACTGCAATATAACTCCATAAATTCAGTAAGTCATCTCTCACACCAGTCTAGGTACCAAAGTCAGTGTGAGGACTTTTCAGTTCATTTTATTTTTATTGTAAAACATGCCTTTGGCTGTAATTCTCATCATCTCACTAGAACACAGAAATAAGGACTGGCAGTGGCTAAAGTGACAGCAGCACCCTTTTTGTCTCATACCAAAGTTAGCTTTCTTTCTCCCCTTTTTGCAGCTACTCCTTCACCAGAGCTCTCAGGGCAATGCCCCCATTTCTCTATTTTTGTTGCCAGGGAGCCTCTGCTTAACCTCCCCTCAGAGAAAGACCTACACTGCACCTTCCTCTTGGTACACCTGAAAAACCTAAGGAAAAGGAAATGCAAATGAGTTATTTCTCTGTAATAAACCCAAGGAAAATAAATTTGATCCTAAATGGCTCTGCACACAACAGATGGGTTTGTGGCAGCTGACCTCCTTTTTTCTTTTTCAGTTCCAACATTTATTTCACACTGGTGGCTGGGGTGAGCATGCGCAGGAGCCCAAACAGAGCTCCCCCCCCCAATCTTGCCCCTACAGCATTAGAGACACAGGGCAATCATATTCAGCTGGCATTAGCATAAATAAGCAAAACTTGTCTATAACTGTACTTATGAGCGTGGCTGAGGGATCAGAATCTGACCATCTAATTACATTTGACAGTCATTCATCTCAAACCCACCCCAGTACGCAGAATTATCTTTGATTAGAAGTCAGCTCCAATTCTACTCATCACTGATAATTCTTTATGTAAATGTAAGATTTAATTAAAAACCAAGTCCCACTGCCGTTCAAGTACTGGCAAATAATCTAAAGAAAAAAAACACTTCTGAAACCCAGCTGAGAACAATCCTCTCGTGCTTTAAATCCACCTTGCACAAAATCCCTAACAAGCGGTTCAGCGTGCGCGGCCTGAGCACACAATTAACCACACTGTCATTCTGGCAGCACTGCACAGCAATAAAGGTGCAAGGCTTTGGGCAGCTCTGTTATCTATCCCTGCATCAGGAGATAAACTACTAGGAGCAATCTTGTGAGCAGTAGCAAGACTAGCAGGATGCAAAACAGGTTGTGGGAACTCCCTCATCTAGGAGCAGCCTGGCTACTTCTCTACCTCTTTTAGCCTATGTGTGGTTGACCACAGATGCTGGGTGGAATTTTAATTTCTTAGCTCAGACCACAAAAAGTGACCAACTGATTGCCCATTTTGGCAAGCATTAGCGTTAGGGGAGGCCTAGAAACCCATCAGTGCTGCAGGTGTTCTGCCTTCACCCTCACTGACCAACAGTAACATCTGGGCAAGCCCAGGAGTAACATCTGAGCACAAGAGGGTAAGACAGCCCTGATGTCAATAGATGCAACTCCAGTGGGAGTTCTTTGGCAAAAGCCATGATGAATCTGAGCAGTGACCTAAATTTGCATGTCAAGTGTAAGCAGCACAGAGTGGCTTCACTTTCTCAGACTGTGCAAGGAATGAATATAAAAATCTTCTCTGTGACAGGAGAAAAAAGCGATGGCTAGCAAAGTTGTCCTTGAGAATGCTGATTTCTTTAATTACTTTGCACCAATATTTTTGCTGCTTACAACCCTCATTTAATGCAGATGGTAGCAGCACAGGCAAGGACAGCAAGCTGAGGATATCCCTTCTTTGCACCTGCAGGAAAGTAAATGCATCAAGTAAAAACACACAGGATGGTTTGGGCAACCAGTGGGCTGCTCTAGAGATTATTTGTTTTGCCTCAGCCAAGACAGACAAGCTGGCTGCTCTCGGTATCCACTCCAGGTACACTCTAATATAAGCATGAGTGAGCTAAATTAAACAAGTAAGACAGGCTTTTCATCCCTGAAAGGAAAGTAAAACATCATTGTTGTCAAATCCTTTCAGCCACTAATGAGATACAAATGCTTTGCTGCTCCTCTTTAAATACACGGGATTAGGGTGACTTAAAACTCTGTGGATGTTTAGATGATCGTTCTATTTCCAGGGTGTCGTAATGGCACACTGCTCACTAAAATACTTTTGAAGACACACCGTTACACATCCTAGGATGAAGGTCTTTAAAGCTGGATGTTCTTCTCCCAGACATGAGCATTGCAGAAACTGATTTATTTAATCTTTTTGACACCTTGCAAGTGTGGCCACTTAAAGAGCATTGCCATAAAAGTCCTGTGTTACTTCATTTACATTTGGCTATAGCTTCTGTCTGAAGCTCTCTTCCAGTATATCAAGAGTTGAACACTGTCCATGCACAACCAAGAATGGCTGTCTGCTCTGATGCCAGCCGCTTGCCTCTTGGCTTCAGCTCATTTTCAAATTCAAAAGCTCAGTCTTCTCACATATATGATTTTTAGAAATTTTATTTAAAGTTAAGGCAGAGTTTATTATTCTCTCGGCTACAGGATTTTAAGCTTCAAAAACCTGAGGATACAAGAGTACATATCTAATACCATGAAAGAGGTTCTCCCAAGACACCACCATTTTCTGGTCAGGATTATTAAAGGATCTGTAAGAACATCTGAAAGAGGATAAAGGGGTAAGGGTCTATGCTAGGGTCACTCTTGGAAAGAGCTTGTGTTAGTGACACTGGTGCTGGAAAAAGGACTGATGACTAATGGGGCAGCTGAGCAAAATAAAGAAGGTGATTGCTATGTGCAGACTGACAGAAAACACAGCTATCCCAACCCTGTCCCACACAGTTACCTTATTCCAGGCACCCGCAAAAAGAGCAGAGCAGCTTTATAGGCACACAGGTGTTTACAGGAATCACTTGAAAAAATACCTAGAATTTTAGGGAGACCTGGTCTCCTTGACACCACTTTCTGAAACCACATTTCATTCAACACTTACCAAGATGATTCAACAATGTGCAGTTGGAGCCCAGAAAGCCAGCAATATTCTGTGCTGCATCAAAAGCAACGTGGGCAGCAGGGTGAGGGACATGGTGCTGCCCCTCTGCCCTGGTGACCCCACAGTCCTGCATCCATGTCTCAGGCCCTCAGCACAGGAAAGACATGGACACGCTGGAGCAAGTCCTGAGGAGGTCACAGAGATGATCAGGGGGATGGAGCACCTCTCCTACAAAGACAGGCTGAGAGAGTTGGGGTTGTTCAGCTGGAGAAGAAAAGACTCCAGAGAGACTGGATCGTAGCCTTTCAGTACTCGAAGGGGGCTTGTAAGAAAGACAGGCTCCAACTTCCCAGCAGGCCCTGTAGCAACAGGACAAGGGACAATCTTTTACAACTAAAAGAGGGTAGGTTTAGACTAGATATAAGGAAGGCATTATTCACAAGAAGAGTGTTGAAACACTGAAACATCTGCAACAGAGCAGCTGCAGATGCTCCATTCCTGGAAACATTTGGGGTTGACTTAGTTTACTTTGACAAGTTTGAGCAAACTTGGTGTACTGGAAGGTGCCCATGATGGGGCAGGATTGGACCTAGATGGCCCTTAAACATCCCTTCCAACACAAGCCATTCTATAACTCTGAGTTTCTCAGTACAGAAAAGCTGTTCTCTCCTGACTCTGCAATGGCTTACTGCTCCTTAGGGGAAAGGAGGTTACGCTGAATAGTCACTGCCACAGTTCTGGTTTGGGCCAGACAGAGCTTTCTTACACAACTATTGTGCATATTTTGGGAAGCAAGGACCATTCTCAAAGCAGTCTTGATGTACTTTCCTCCTTTGAAGGGCAGAGGAGTTTAATGCCATAGATACAGGCTGTTCTGTTCCTGTTACTCTTCTTGCCCAAAAACATTCACAAACACCTGTAGTTTACTGTCAAAGACAAAGCCAATGCAAACCTGATGAAGCCCTCAAATCTACAGCAGGTAGATCTAGTCAGGGTTTATTGGTAAATTTAATTTGTAGTGGACATTAAAAAACTCAAATCCTGAGTTATAATGCCATATGTTCCAGCTATCCTATAGGATTAGCTACCATTTCAGTTTTCTAGACACAGAGGCATTACAGATAAAGTGAGCACGAACTGAAAAGATCTGACAGTGCTTTTTGTCACTGAACTACAAGGTGATTATCTCATGTAAATTTTCATTGCACAAATTAAGGCAGCGCATCTTGACACATCCCAGCTATTCCACAGTATGCCATTTAAAAGAAAGATCTCCTGGGGCCATTGCAGGCTAATGACAAGCTTTTAGGAATGACCCCCATAGCTTGTCATCTGCTGCCCTCCCATTCTCCTTTCCTTCTCTGTTGGTTTCTGCATTTTCCAATTCATGTCATATTAACAGACCATCATACAGGAAAAGGAGGATATCACAGCTTTTCATGAGCATGGAAAACTATTTTGCCCTTTTGCCAATGGAGGCAACTTTCTTCCTAGCTGGTGGCAGCACGACGTGCCCACAAGAAATGCAGTGTCTGGAGGAACCCTGCATACAGGATTCAGTTTAAGATAGGTGCTGTTACACTGGATCCACTGCTGCCGCCTTCTCTACTAGGAAGGAGGATTATTTTCTTTTTAAGGGTGGAGCTAGGAGACAATGGGAAAAAAGCAACCTTTTGCTGGATAACTGCATATGAAAAGCCATCTAACCTTCAGGGCACTTCTGTTTTCAGCACAGGGCATGGAAACCAAATGTATTGAAAGCACTTCCAGTCCAGAACCTGCATGACGGAGCAAAGCTTTGTGGTCCAGCTGTCATCAGGGGAGATGATGACAACATCCCCCTCTGATTTCAAAGGAAGCAAAACCTTAGTTTATGCAGGCAGAATTTTAAGCTGATTATTCTCTGGCCTCAGCTGAGTCTTAGCATTTTTAATATAGCTTTGGTTTGGTTTTGTGTAGCACAGATGACTTACTGCAGTTAGCAGTTCCAGCTCCTGGCTTTATTAACCTGAACATCTAATAAACTAAACATCCTTTTCTGCTTATTTTAGCAAACATCTCTTCTTATATACAAGATTTTGTGTATATCTAAGTAGATGTGGCCTGCAGGTGCCACACTGAATTCAAGAAAAAGCCTGATGGATCAAAGAGCACCTCAGAGCCCACTGCTTCCAATGCCACTAGCACCTCTTTGTGAAAGCCTAAGTCCTTCTTTGAACTAACAGAACACTATTTTGTGGGTGTACTGAATGAGACCAGGAAAGGGCAGTCAGTCACGCAGGGCAACACATTATACACTTAATTGAGCTTTGGCAACAGCATCATCACCCACTGATGTGCCTGTATGGTTGGGAAAGTGCACAGGGATAGCTGTTGCTGCCATGATCCAACGATGCTTGCAGGGGTGACCAGAGAAAAAGGTGTGCCCATACCCAAGGAGACTCACTGGCCAGGGGCTACTTGCAGGGATATTACTGCACAAAGCTGCAACATACACCACTACTTCTGTGGCACAGTTAAAAAGATTTAAAACCAAACATTTTAAAATTAAATACTAACAGAGGATGTTAAGCTGCTTAATTATGGAGAAGGCATTTTCCTCTGTGTTACACAACAAGAAAATGCCTATCAGACTTTGAATACAGTGCTAGACTGTATGCCCTACCTGCCTGCAGCAGTATCTCACACCAGTTTCACCATCTCTACCCCGAGCACAAGCCCTGGTCCTCAAGGCTTCTAAGGCATCCTCAAGGGGTGCGTTCACTACCAGCAAAACATTTTTTCCTCTGTTCAGTCTTCTAGCATATGCAAGACAAATCTGACAACGGAGAAAGACACCTCATTGAGGCACAAATCAAGCCATTTTGGCTCTTCAGATAGCAAGATGTTAATTTGGGGAAAGAGAAGGGAAGCTCTGGTGTTCAACCTTGCATGGTCTGTTGAAACATGAACCTCCTGCCACTATTTACAGGTGCTTATTTGCCTATCTCCTATAGATTTCACTGAAAATGAGTTCCTTCCTTTGGTCAGCTCAAATAGAAATGTCTAAATAGTGAAAGATAGGCTTGGTCTAGACTGATGTTTCATAGAAGTAAAGGCACAAGCTAAAACCAGAACCTTGGTGATGACCAGATACATTTTCTCTATTGCAACTGCTTTTTGGAGTTAATGGATGACTAGAAGTTTTCCTTTTGGCGAGGCTTTTCAGGACAAAATCATCTATGACAAATCTCTGGATGTTGCAGCTAGATTAGATTTTTTAATTAAAAAAAAAAAAAAATTGATTTCAGAAGGGATTATTTAAACAGTTCTGATGTTACTGAAGGGTTACCAGCAGGCTGCACAACCTGGAAAGCAATAGCTGCTGCTGCAGCTAATCAGGCTGTTTGAGGGCCAGGAGAGAGGGCAGGCTGTGAGCAGTGGGACAGCAGTAATGAGGTGGTTGGCTCTGCCAGCCAAGGTCAGCTTACTGGAGGCATCAGAGACCAGAGAGCTTCTGATGCTGTAAAAGGGCTGGAAGATAAAATGTATTATTGTGACTACTTCATGTGTTGCGCTGGTTCCAGGGAACTGTCAGCTTCAATTTGTTCCTCCCATTGAAAAGAAGAAAGATGCTCGCATACTTCTGTGCTAATCCGTCATTTCTTTTGTGCTGGTCGGGAAGTAAAAATTACAGGATATCCTTGCAGCATAAAAAGACATAAGAAAAAGACAACTTTAGGAAAAAAAGGCCAGTTACTCCTTGTGTCATGCTTAGAGGACTCGTTTCTTGAGGCCACTGGGTGCAGAGCCTGTATGCAAAGAATAATGCAAGGTCTGTACTTGTGGCTGCCAAAAGCAATGCAAGAACACCATAATCCTGCCCTTTTCCACACCTACCAAATCCTGTGGGGCAGCATGTACTGGGATTGTCGTTTTTGATCATGGCTTGGCTCCTGGGGCCTCGCTGCAGCTCCCTAATTAACCTGGATGGGATTGGGGAGGGGGAATCTTCTTTCTTCCAAACAGCACCAGACCCAGCAGCAAAAACACTTCAAAGCTAGAGCTGAAGAGCAAAAATGCAAAGGATTTAATCCAAATCCCCTGGATGCAGACTTGCAGTGATAGGAGAAGGGGTAATGGTTTAAAACTATAAGAAGGCAGATTTAAGCTAGACATGAGAATATTTTTTTCACAATGAGGGTGGTGAAACACTGGCACAGGTTGTCCAGAGAGGTGGTAGGTGCCCCATCTCTGGAAACATTTAAGGTCAGGGTGAATAGGCCTCCAAGGAGCCTGATCTAGTTGAAGATGTTCCTGCTCATTGCAGGGGGTTTGGACTAGATGGCCTTTAAAGGTCCCTTCCAACCTAACCCATTCTATGACTGTGAAGGTTGAGATAAAACTGGTGCCCACTTGCTGTAAGACAAGAGTTGAAGGTTGTCTGTCCCTAGGCTCCAAATGGGGATAGCATCAGTTCCCAGAGGAGGTTACCTGGTACCCACTGCTTCCTTTCCCCTTGAAATACCCACCTGGAGGTATTTCAGGTGCCAGAGCACCAGCTTTATGGGAAGGGACAGGGCAGGACTAAGCCAGCCCCAGGCCAGCCACACAGCCCACATGGGTGCAGGTAAGTGAGGGCACGAGCAGCGTTTGCACTGAGGAGCAGAAATAAAACTTCAGAGCAGCTGTGGACAAGAAAATGCAGTTTCTGCTTTGATTTGGGGTATGTAGGGAATGACAGTTGTGGAGCTCAAACTGAACTGACTGCCCAGCCTTAGCTAAGCCACTCCTGACATTAGGCAGAGAGATATAATATGATCCAGTTTACTGCATCCAGGGCTGGCTTCCATTGCCAATCTCCTTTCAGCTCTCTCATAGGGAGCTGGCAAAGTCCACCCTGCCATTCCCCCTCCAGCCACCTGGCTCCCCTGCTCACAGACTGCCCCTTTGCCTTTGCTCTGGTGCAACTGAACTCTCTGAAGGACAGCACGGGAAACAAAGATGTTGGCAACTTAAATTCTCATTGACTCTGTTATATGTTTAAAGTGCAGCCACCATGGTTTGTAAAGTCTCCCAAGGCAAAATTGCTTCTGCTTTCAAAAGCCTTCACATTTGACTTTAAATTCCAAGTAGGCCCATTTCTTTCTCTCTGCCTCCTAAAAGGGCAAGCACATCTTGCAGTCAACGCAACAATCTGTGCAAAACTAGTGGAAGGAAAAAAAAAATTCAGTGTGTCTTCTTCCTGATTAATTTTTAAAATCTCTTACTAAGAAACTTCTTTAGCAATCTCCCTTTCAGAAAATCAGCAGGCAGTGTAAGCTGAGTGAACAAAACAATGACCTCCAAGCTCCTGCTAAGTGAGAAAACAACCATTCTTTTTCCCCTCCCATTTTGTTAATACAGTCATCCAGGAACCACACAGCTTGAAAGCGATGTGACAGGCCCCTATCTGATACTAATTCACATCCCAGCCCTCTCTAACAAGCCCGTGCCAGGAGCGTGTGTTCAGGCATTGCTGTCCTCACTTCCTTCCCAGTGTGCTTTCGGCTGATGCTGCGTGCAGGCTGAATGGCCACAGACACGAGCTGTCTACCTCCCTGCTGCTCGCAGCCTAGCTTGCCTGATGAAAACTACCCCAGTTAAGTGGGTCGTCTGGGAGCAGCTTGTCACTGCCACATGCATAGCATCAGGGGAAAAAAAGTGTCAAACCAGCCATCCCTTTTTTGGAAAAAGCCAATGCTGCCTTTAGTTCTCACTCCCACTTCTCCCAGCAGGAAAGCAAGGCGGCTTCCCCGGACCTTTTCCAGCAGTGCACTTTGTGTGGAAGTTACCTTTCTGCCTGTTCAGGTTTAAAAATATCAAAGAGCAAAAGGTAACCCTGCATGGCATGCAAACATGCCGCTGTGAGCTTTGAGGCTGTGCTTTGTACCACTCTTAGCCCAAGTGTTTGTTCTGTGATACAGGTGAATAAATGGTCATGTGCCTTGAAAGCACAAAGGAAGAAAAGCACCTTTTCCACTCACAGATGCTCCTTCACAAACCACACACACTTCTCCGCTTGCACATTCCCAAGCATTTAAGGAATATTAATTCTGCTGCAGAAAAACCTCTAAGGTACAACTGTACTGTCATTCTAGAGAGCAGTAGCAACATGACAAAGCTAAGTTCTCTGTTTCTTATGCAGGATCCTGGAAAGAAATTCAACATGTTGTCCTTAAAAACAAAACACAACAAAGAAAACCCCCAAAGCCCACACTTTGTCAAGGAAATGCTGCTCGAATGTCAAAAGTTAAACCAGCATCAGGTTATGGATGCTGGGATTGTAAAAGTTCACATTGCACAAGTGCTTATCTGCACTTGCAAGCAGCACAGACACCATCTTAAGTGACTGTCCTAATCTTCAGTTACTAGCTTAGAAAACGCTGGATTTATGGGAAAAAAAGATAAACTTTGCTTCCTTTAGACTCCCACTGTGCAACATATATACCCACCCACACTCATTTAAACGTGGAACAATCTGTCATATTTGCCCATTATGGTTATAAAGCAGGGCTCCAAACCCATCCCAGTGGATACCTTTCTGAGTCTGGCCACAAAAACCAGATCACGTTGTGTCTCTTCCCAGTGTGTGAAGATCTCCAAGACAGCTGGGCAACCAGCACAGGAATCTTTCAGGAAAAACACCTTCCTCCTGTCTCCTTCCTTAAGCTCTCTGTTCGTGTATACTCCTGCTTTTGTTTATGCAGGAAGGGGATACTTGTGAAACCTAATTAACCACTGGAGAAGATGATGTTTCTCTTTGGGAGCGTGTTCCCTGCCCCGGGCTCCAGCTGCATGACAGCAGCTCAAACACGGTAATTAAAATGAGCGTGGCTGAATGCATGGCCAGATTAATGAATGCTGAAGTTACACTGGGAATACACTCAGCTCTTCCCAGAGAGATGGATGAAAGGGCGCAAAGGCAGCATGGCCACAAGCACACAGTTTCCAGAAAGCTTTTTGAAACTTTGAATGAGAGACAGCAAAATGCTCGTCTAACACAGCAATAGGAAGACCAGTCACAGGATTAGGGTGACCTTTCGTAACCAGGGCATTCAAAGGTAAACTGAAGAGCAGTGCCAGTGTGCAATGTGTTTTCAACAGTCCTTGGGAACGAGCCAGAGGACTGGAAAGGGAACTTAAGAGGGTCTAAGCTCTCCTCTAACCAGTAATACCATAAAAGCCCGCTGGAAATAGAAAGACAAAACCTAAGGAAACGCCGAGACTTTTTTATGGAAACAGGGCTAGGCACTTCCACGCTCTGTGAGAAAACATTAAGCCAGTTACACGTCCCTCAGCGAACACCCACATTCAAGATTTTCTTCATAATCACAGCCTAAAACCATGCCCGGGACGCCCCAAAAGAGCACCTTCCCCCCTTCTCAAAACCTTGCCGCCGCCGGCGGCAGATGAGCGGGGTCGGGACCCGCTCCTGGGAGCGCGGCTCTCCAGCCCCGCAGCCCCGGAGCTGGGCTCGGCCACGTCCCCGCTCGGCAGCGCCCCATCCTTCCTTCCTTCCTTCCCCGCGGGCTCGACCCGCACCCCTCCGGCAGCCCGGCCGGGTACCTGTTGCTGCCGGCGGTGCTGCCGCGGCTCACAGCCCGCTCCGGGACGCCGCTCGCCCGCCGCCGCCCAGCGCTCCTCGGGCACCGCGGTGCCCCATCCCGGGCGGCAGCGCCCGCAGCTGCAAAACTAATTAACAGCGAACGAGGATTTTTTTAAAAAGATAAAGCTTTAAAACGAAATAAAAAAAATAAAAATGAGGAGAAGCGAGGGCAGCTGGTCTCCCGCCGCCGCGCACCGCCGCTCTGGCAGCGAGCGAAGCCGCTGCCGGCTTTTCCTTGCGGAGCTGCGGGAGGGGGGGGGGCGGAGGGGGGGGCGGGTGCATTAGACACAAACTGTGTCTCA
>VYXF01006147.1:231141-287810 GCA_013397295.1 Polioptila caerulea | reverse complement strand
CCCCGGCGGGGGCCCCCTGGGCTCGGCCCCGCGGGATGCGGCGGAGCCGGCGCTGCCGGTGCCTCCGTACCTTTTTGGGGGAGGCGGCGGTGCGGCTCTTCCGCTTTCTCATTCGATGGGTCTGGCCCCTCAGGCCGTTTGTCCCAAAGTCGAAACATCCGCAAAATCCCTCTGACCCTTCCCGCCTGGAATGGGGAAGGGAACGGGCTGCCGCCGCTTGCCTTCCCCGCGGCCGGTGGACCACTCGCTGCAGCCTTCACTGCCTTCAGTAATGTGTGTGAAAGCTCTGCCTAAATTTGGGTATTGGGCGGGCTGAAGACTGCAGTTAAAGGCGAATAGAAAATGAAAGAACATTGCAATGAATGGACCTTGCGTTTCTTCCTTAAAGCATCTTTTCTGTTACCCCAAGAAAAAAAAGGCAGGAACACCATATTTTCCCAGAGACTGTGGGGTATCTTCTTCAAATTTAGTCTTCCTTCCAAAATGTATAGTCCTATTTACTATCAATATATCTCTCTAGAGAGATATGGATTTTGCATATATTTGTTGCCACCCTTAGGACTTCTTCATTTCTCTTCTGTGACTTTTTTTAATACTGGACTTTACATCAGCCAACAGAAGCACCAAATACACGTTGTATGTTCTATACGATTTTCTGTTCCTTTGCCAGCATTTAAAGCTGTTGTAGGGTCCTTCAACAAGCTCTCCCTTGTGCCTCTTAAACAGCTGCAAGTGCTTCTTTTTTGGGGGAGGGGGGAGAGGGAGTGAGGAGCAGAGGGAATCCCTGACAAATCTATGGGGTTGGTAAACAGACACAACTTGGAAGGAGGCTAGAGAAATCAATGCTGATACCCTCCCCATATCCCTGTATCTTTGCCCATTTGGGTCAGGAAGGATAGGCAGACTCACCACTTCAAATGCAAATCTTTTCATTGAGTACACTGACCTGTCACACAGAGGATGATATTGGATGAAGAAGTTAAGCAAATGACACGGCAGACAGAGCTAGCTTTCTAAAGAGTATTGTGCACATCTTTAAAACTGTCCCTGAATAAAAAATCCAAGCTGTCAATTCCAGATGACCTATCATTTTAAGTAACTTTCAGCAGGAATAATGAACATGAGTTATTTATATAGTACACTGAAAATAAACTCTGTAGCCATAGAAAATAGAAAAGAGAGAAAATTACTCCAGATTTGGTAAAAGCAGAGAAGGATTCTCTTCACATAGGTGTGCAGACCTCTGGGTCCTACAGGCCATTTCCAAGATTTTTGAGTTCAGATGGGCTCTACAGCAACCACTGCTGTGGTATTTTCAGAGGCACCCATTTCTCCACTAGAAAAAGGGTAGGGGCTGCTGCCAACACAGTGTCACTGCTCCAAGGCAAAATTTTAAGGGTGACCTTTCTACATCTTTGACTGAATCAACTATTCCTCCATTTCTCGTGTGTCACATAGGATGTGAACTCTGAGGCAAAGGCGGAGGAGTTGCTTTCTGGAAAAAGCAGCTGTGCACTTTGGGCTATGGAATGCCAGGGAAAGAGGAGAGGAAATATTTGTGGCAACACTGAAAGCTATAAATGCCTCATCATGCACACTTAATATATGTTTGAGTCCATTTCAGCCTTTTAGGGGGTGGCAGCTCTCACTGTGGAAGCCTGGTTAAACTGTTAAAGGTTTTCAGTGCCATAGACTAATTGCAACACCTTACTTCAACCTGGAGCCTCCTACAGTTCTGGTCAATTGTTACCAATTCCCTCTGGCCTTTTTGATCTTATCTTGCAGAAGATTTTTTGAACTTAAGGTTGTGGATGCAAATTATTCATATTGCAGCCTCCTCTTTCAAGGAAATATCCTCTATCCTATGCAAATACATGTGATAGGGATGTATGAGCTGTTTCTCTTGCTTTCTCAATATAGTTTAGCATAGCAAATGCAGAAGGCTACTCTCCTCCTCCCCATCATGACAAGCCCTACACACACTCCCACTTCTCTGCACCCAGTGCTTGTTGAAACAGCTGGGAGACTGGGTAGGTTTGTGGATGCTCTAGATAAAATCTTTGCCCCACTTAGTCCTTCTGGACATGTATTCATCCTGACACACATGCTTTTGAAAGGCTGGGGACAGTCAATCCACGTGTGTCTTGTTTTGCTAATTCAGTGGAAATTGCCAGAGAGCTCTGTCTCCCTCCATCATCAGGCAGGAACTGAAGCTGCCATTGTATTGTGGCTGTGATCATGCTACTATGCCTATAAATTATTCACGGTATTGCAGCGTAATCTTCTGTTACGTTAAAAATAGGTCATCATGAGTGTCCCCGGTGAAATTCTAAGTGACAATAGCTGATTTTAGCTTTGTCTCCAGAAAACAGTGACCTTTTCAAAGCAGTAATTAACAATTATGGTGTTCTTCTATCTTTGTGACAGCTCCAGTGCACCTTCACAAACATTAATTCTCAGCAATGGTAACCCCACATTATACTTGAGACGACTAAACCACAGCTACTAAATTACCTGCTGAGCTTTGCCGAAGCACTTTGCTTTCTATTAGCCTTTGCTTCCAGGCCAAAGAGTAAATCAGGATTATCAGAGAAGAGATTATAGTCTGAGAATACCTAAATACTCTGCTCCTCCCAGGCACTCAGAAAGCTTCTTGAAAGGGCTGAGCAGGATTTTCTGGCTGATATGCATCAGTTACACATCGCTCTGAAAGGGTGGATATATGGAGAAGAACTTCAATTTTCCCATTGCCACAGAAACTCCAGCCCACTGAAACCCCTGAATCAAGAGAGCAGGAGGCTTTCAGGCCCATTGCAGACCTACACAAACCTGGAAAGGGGGAGCACGACTCAGTAGTCTGGACAGAGGTATAGGGGAAACTCTCTTTCCCCTAAAAGATACTGTGTGGGAGGGCTCTGTGTGGACCCCCCTGAAAAAGTGGGATATAGTTGAAATTTCCCTGCTTGCTGTGGGGATGTATGTCTGTTATGCAGATACAAAGACTTAGCTCAGGCCTGGGTGAATTCATTCACCTGAAAGCAAGGACTGGTGGTGGGTGGCAATGCTCAGCAGACCATGCAGACAGCAATTTGCACGGAGGTCTCTGGTTAGCATGTTCAGAGCAGCAAGAGGCCAAAGGAGGAGAGGGGATGGTTGGGCAAACACAGCTTTGAGCTTTGGGTGTCTGAGGTAGACCAGGCCTGCCCTATCCTCTAAGGAAGGCAATTTACACCTGGATTTTCCTGAAGTAACTTTTCTTTGCTGTATTTCTGTGTAACTCACATGCTTAGAAGGGATGCACAAGGCATCTTCATACTGCTGATGGACATCCCACAGGACACCTCCAGCAGGTATCACACCAGGCAAGACTTTTATGGGAACACAGGGTACAAACCTGACTGCTCTTACCTGCGGATGTTAGTCCAAAAATATAGGTGAATGACCATATTTGAGAGTGGGAAACATGGCAGGCGCTGGAACCATCTCGTGGGAAAGCTTTTAGGGGAGAGGTAAAAGAGAAGATCCTGGCCCCAGCCATAAGCAATCTGGGAAAGACATGAGCTTTAATGTTCTGACCTTATGCAAGTTTGCTGTTACTCTTTACAACTATACATATTAAAGTGTAGCCACCATGCTCCTACTGCAGCCTGCCTATGCTGCACTTTGGACTGAATCCATTCCTTATGCCTTCTCTGGGCAGTTTGTTGGACATTCACTGTCATCCCGTAACACTTCTTGCTCTCCTTCTAGAAGAGTTTGATACCCACTTGTTTTTCTCTCCTCTAACCACTGTGCAATCATTTCCCCCCTTTTACTTCCCATCACTATGTTGCTGCTCCACCCTCAAGTTCCTCATTTCTCATGATGGTGCTTTTGCAAGTCTTTGCACTTGCTGCTCTGGGGCACTTTGTGGGGAAAAATTACTAGTGCTGATCTTCTGCAGTGACCCAGGAACAAATTCCATTTGGAATTTTGGGATTTCTGGACAGATGCTCAGCATAGCAGGACTTTTGGGAATGACTGAAGCATAATGCAGTGGTTGTGTCCTGTGGCATGAGGGTCAGGACACACTTGGTATGCCAGGGAACAGCTATGGATAGAGAGGGAGAGGGCCAGGGACAGAAAGGGGAGTCACTTTTAGCTTTTGATGTACCACAGAGATAACACTTCCCCATGGCAATCCTTCTTTTATCTATTCTTTGTCTTACCTGGCTGCATTTGTGGTGGTCTGAGATAGCTGCCTTCAGATCAAAAACACTTCCCACAATGGCCTGAGCCTCTGGCAATATTTGATGTTCGGGAGATGTACCTATCCTCACCTATATAACTTGGGGGAGCAGGATGAAGGAGCCACCAACTGCATTTTTTTTCCCCAGAACCTGTTTTAAAATCAACACTGATGCCTCTTCTGGGCAGGTTTTGGGTGGCAATGTTCATGCAGGGCTGGAGGGAGCAGCACATTCCAGTTCCTCAGACTGCTTAGCAACCAGGGCTGGCTGAGCCTCTCTTAAGTGCACACCAAGTGTGTGGATGGCGTGTCTAGTACTGCAGCTCTAGCCTTATTTTTTCCCTGTCTCTTGTTTTTGAAAATCATTCCTTGTTTTCTAGTAAAGGCACCTGAAAAACGGCTGGAAACTAATTTTTGCTTTCCTGGACAGCTGGAAGCCGGCAACACTATGTGATCAAGGCTATTATAGGAGGGATCGGAGACTTGGAGACACAAGTACGGACCCCAGCCCACATTCACCTCCATGTTCCCCTTGCAGCCTCACCTGCATTTGAGAGGCAAATTTTAGGCAAGCTGTAAAGCACAGAGGAGAAAACCTTTCTTTATACACGCCCAAGCATACTCTGGTTCTCCTCCACCCCATGATATGAAGTAGAGAACTGATCTGGAAGGACCAAGGATCATGAAAGATTGTATTATATAGGCCAATGCACTATAGGACATGTTAGCAAACATCAAAGGTATCCTAAGTCCATGACTGAAAGAGCAAGTCAGGAGTACCCAGGACTTTGGCCTGCCTTGCTGAGACCCCCCAGCAGCAGAATAGAGACAGGCCCTGCCTTCCTGCTGCTCTGTGAGCCCCACAGGTCACGGCAAGAAGGGGAGGAGCTGCAGGGGTGATGAGCACGGTGAGGGGAAAATGATGGTCAGGTAGAAGGCTGCAAATGCTGGGGTGAAAGCAGGAAGCAAAGGACCAAATAGCAGACATGTTTAAAAATCTAGTTCCATGTATGAATCCTGCAATGCTGCACACCTATGATGGTCAGGTTCCCTAACAGGGCAGTTTCATAACAGAAACCCAGAAGGAGTCCTCAGGTGCAAAGGCTGCAAGCAATTTCTCTCCTTAGTTATGTTAGTGTAACACCAGAGTTGCCTTGTAATCATTCCCAGATAAACTGCAGTACGGGTGACCCAGCGAGGCCCTTGGTGCAGAAGCCACACTCCTCTTTCCTTCTTGTGGACCAAAATTCTGCACGGAAGACTGCAGCTTTGAGAAATGATTTTCATTTCCTCCCTGCCTCCGAGATACCACTGCTTCCCTCTTTTCCTCCCCAGCGCATATTTCTGAGGCTTAAATATAGCAAATACAAAACAAGTGTAGCACACACAAAATTCCATTCGGGGGAGCGCAGTGAACATGCTGCCTCTGTAATGTAATGAGCCCCAAGTGCATCTGCCAAATGTTTGGACTGAGATTCCAAGGGAGAGGGGGTGGTCTGTAGCACAGCGAAGCACTGACCAAACCCTCAGACCAGTACCCCCAGGCATCTCTTGTGGGGATACACGTTCCTTGTTGGCCCAGCCTGCCTTCACCTGGAGGTGATTGACCACTCATAGCAGCTATTTCCGCTAGAAAAGGTGAAGAGCAGCTTTGTGTGAGTGGATTTCAAATTCACAAATAATACGTAAAGCAAATAAGCGGTGTTTCTTTAGGGGTGTGTTCTGGCTTTGTGGCTGAGGTTAAATGACACCAGTGAAACCACGCCAGTTTTTGAACATCTGACCCTGTGTACTATTTTCAGTGCAGTGATTTTTGAAGTGATTAATGACAACAACTTGGCACTACTCAGAGGCTGGTGTTGCTGATTAAGCTAACTCTCCCTTGGCTCACAACAGGCATCAGGAATAGAGTGGGCAGGAAGCTCCCCAGAGTGACAGAAGAGGCAGAGCACATCAAGACCTCCTGAGCTGCCTGCGTTTCAATGGGGAAATTAGAAAAAAAAAAAACTACCAACATCCAACTCCAGAGCTGAGCTCAGCAGTGCTGGAGTGCTCTGCTCCTCCTGTGGCTTTCTTTTTCTTTGAGAATATTTTTGTCTGGATTCTTTTCAACATTCCCACCCCTCTAAATAAAAAAAAAAAAGAGCTTCTCTTGTTAAGCGTGTGCTGAGATTGCAAGTGTGGCACTCCTTGCATGTATTTGTAGGAGGATCTCAGAGATGCTATCTGTTAGAAAATCTATCTACATCTGTTAAGTATCTCTCTTCTCCAAAACACTCAAGAAAAAGAAATCTGTTATTTCAGTGTGAAGGCAGTGAGCAGGACTCCTAAACTTACAGGAGCTCTCAGCTGGCAAACTGCACTTCCACACAGTCACAACCAACTGCTAAAAAGAGCAGGGTGCCTTGTAGATAATATCCATATTCACAACAGAGCTCTTCCACTGCTCTGAGCTACCATGAAAGGAGAAGGATGTGAACAAAGCTCCATTTATGCCATGGAGCCTGAATGCTGGCCAGCCTTGTTAGCTACTGGCATCTTAATCACAAATTTGAGA
The DNA here is from genome assembly GCA_013397295.1 of Polioptila caerulea. Lineage (NCBI taxonomy): Eukaryota > Metazoa > Chordata > Aves > Passeriformes > Certhiidae > Polioptila > Polioptila caerulea. Next base: position 281,025 of record VYXF01006147.1, on the reverse strand, counting down.
AAGCCATGGGGTTCATGTGTGAGATTTTATAAGCTCATCTCCCTGATGTCCTACAGGTGTCCTTGAAAATTTAATGACTGTGTTAATGACATACATTGAGTACATTGACAGAGCTTTTAGCTGTCCTGCCAAGCCCCTCAGAGAGGCTGTCCCTCTCTCTTTTGCCACAGGTGACTGTGATACTGCTCCAGGGAACCTCCTGGATACTGCTCAGCATGAAGAGAGGATCAGTTGCACAAAAGCTCATCATTGCAAGTCAGTTGCCCTAGGGCTGGGCACAGGGGGGGCAGGAAGATAGGGCTGGCCTGGGGAGCAGACTGGTGTGATGAAAGGGGAGCTTTTGCAAGCCCTTGTGTGCACTGCTATAGGCACCTCAGAGAGCTCTCTCTGAGTCTTTGGGGCAGTTTTGGGGTTTGCTTCCCAGGGTGGTGATTTCACCTGGGATTTTGGGCTCGAGCATTTATTTCTGTGGACTATTTTGAGTGTCTTCTCTTCTCTGTGGAATGGGTTGTGGTTAATTGTAGGCAGGCTCACGCAATGTCATGACATGGGCAGTAAATCCAGGGCAGGGCTCTGGTTAGTGATGCTACAGGAGCAGCCTGGGTGCTGAGCACCACAGTGCAACAGAGCAGCACCAAGTGCAGGCAGTTTTCCCAGTGGGGAACAACTAGCAGCATCACTGTGCACTAGGGGAACCTAACCCAGGCCCATGTGGGCATTACCTTAGCTCCTGGATCCTGGCTAGAGGCAAAGCTCAAGTAAATATCACTTTGATGGTCAGCAGCTGCTTCAGGGCTTCCTCGTTGAAGCTGCTGTCACAAAGATGAGTCCTGGGTGCTGAGGCAGTGGATCTTCCTCCTGTTGCCCTGTGGGTGGGAATGCTGGGCTGTGGGCCCTGGCAGGCACCACCCACACTTGTGCCCACTGCTGCCAGGCTGGGACCAGGAGACCGCCATGGTCAGCGACAGAGCCCAGGTCTTCCAGCAGTGAAGGATCCCTATTTCCATGCCCTGAACTGGCACCTGGAGGGGCTGCTTGTTTTCACCCTTGCCCTCCCTCCTTGTCACACACACTCAATATTGACTAAGAGGAATATAAGGTAACCAATTTGAGGAGCTAGAACACTAAATCTCAGAGAAAGCTGAGGTCATTCAAACTGCCCCAATTTGGGTGCAACCAGATGTGTTTATCCACTGCCATTTCTTCAAGCAAGGGGTGGTCACAGCGGACTTTTCCCCAAAATACTAGTTTATTTTCTCCCTCTCTATGGNGTCACACACATTCAATATTGACTAAGAGGAACATAAGGTAACCAGTTTGAGGAGCTAAAACACTAAATCTCAGAGAAAGCTGAGGTCATTCAAACTGCCCCAATTTGGTGCAACCAGATGTGTTTATCCACTGCCATTTCTTCAGGCAAGGGGTGGTCACAGCGGACTTTTCCCCAAAATACTAGTTTATTTTCTCCCTCTCTATGGCTTCCTATCTTTCTACTTCACGTCTTGTCTTCCAACCTTTTTATCAACTATTAGAACTCAAGGTATCATTTCCAAGCTCTGCATCTCTGATCTTACCAGCTCCCAGACTACCTGCAATTAAATTAGAGTAAGCCAATGCCAGCCCCCATAAGTTATGCGGATTGAAGCCTTTTGTGCTCAAGATTTCTGTAGCAGTTTTCCAGTTCACCTGTTTTCCAGTTACCAAAGACACGGGAATATCAGGGACTCTTTCACAGCATAAACCCCTGCTTCAAACCATTTCCCTGCTCCTGGATGCCACATTAACAATACACTGCTTAAAATTCTGTGTGGCCTGACAACACCCCTCACCACCACAAGCAATGCTGAGACATAAGAGAAATCCTACTATTGGGAAATCTTCCCACCATCCACTTTTCAGTGCCTCTGTGACATTGTCAAGTGCTTGACTACTCTCTCCCTCTCTCTCCCCCCCTCATCCATACACACAGACTGTTTTCACTCCTCGCCTTTTAACTCTGCGCTTCCTGACCCGGTTGTTTTGTGCCTGTCACACCCATGGTACACCAACCACAAGGCTTTGGTTCAGCATCCAGGCAGGCGGAAGCTCATTTCACAGGCAGCTGAGCTGTGCCTCGAATTATTAAAGGGGTGAAGTTGTTTACGCCACCCACTCACGTTAGCCAAGACACATTTATTTTGTGAATTTAATGATGAGCGACAAATAGCTTGTGTTTCTTGGAACTTTGTAAAGATGCTATGTAAAAACAGGAGGGGACAAATGTGTGAAAAGAAAGAAAATTTTGCTTCAGCCTTTGGTGCGACACTTGTTTTGCAAGCTTAGAAGGAGCCCCAAGCACACCTGATCAGTGGTTTCTCTCTGGCTTGTACATACCTTCCTCTGTTCTCTGAGGGCTGGTTAAATGCCACTTGTTTATTTGACCTGGATTTTCCCCTCGTTGTTATTATTAGTGATCCAGAAATATCATCAACAGATATGAACCAAAAAAGCTGCCTTCCAGAAACAGAGAAGGAAGCACCAAAAAGATCAAAGGTCTTTAATTAAAAAATAGGAAGAAAACAAAGCAGAAAGTGTCCCTCAATTCAATTTTTTTTTTTTTTTTTCGTTTGGACCTCAAGGGCTCAAACTTTTCTGCTTCATATATGGAGTGCGAGCCCTGTTAAAAATAACCCTCCAGCTGCCCACGACAGCTGGAAGTGCCAGAGCACTGTGGGTGGGTCAGTGTGGGGGCGCCTGGGGTGGGGATGGGCGTCTCACACTGACTCCTCTGACCACAAAAAGCTCTCTCCCCATCTGCATAACTCTGTGTCCCCCCATGGACCACAACCAAAATGAAGCAGCTGCGAGAAGCGAGTGCAGCATTTAGTGCAAACAGGAATTACAAAAATGCTCCATAAGACAGCACCCTTTTTTCCTTGCCATCCTTGTCCTGCATTTTAAATAGGTCTGATCATGCTCTTGCAGAAAGGTGCTTCAATCTGAGTTTATAGGCCAAATATCTCACCACAATCCATCTATCTGGAGGAAGCAGACACTGTTGCCTTGGTGATGGGACTTCTCATCCTCTGGGCTGCAGGGAGTACAGCACACACTTTCTCCAGGAATGTGAGGTAAGCCAAAATGACAAGTAGGGCTGATGGGACCTGTAAACATTTTCAGGACTCTGATCTGCAGTCTCCCAGCAGTCAGGAAGGAGAAGCTCCCATGCTTGAGACATTGCAAGGCTACTCATGCTTACAACAGCCTCCTGAAGTATTGGGAGCTCGTATGCTGGATAAAAAGTAGCCATGTCAAACTCTCTGGGGTGAAAACACAGGAAAAACAGCATCTCTGTATATCTCTGAGGTAGGCATCTGCTGGAATACCATATCGATATGAACACGTGAGTACCCATAGAAGACATAATTCTCTTCAACTTACACCACTCTGATGTACTCTGTGGGGAGAGGTCATACCTGAGGGGTCTCACCAAAGCAGGGCTAGATACAGCATGGAAGAAACCTGGTCCCATGGGCCACAGACAAGCTGTGACATGGATGACTCCATGTGACATTTTGACAAACCACCTGTATGTCTGAGAAAAGCACAGTGTCTAGTATTGCTTTAGGGAAAGAGAAAAGTTGCTTAACCTGAATTGCTGCTGAATGAAGAGTCTCAATTATAAGTCAACATCCAAGGTGTTATCCTCAGTTTTCCCTAACATCTCTAACCTCATCATGTGCAGGCAGTGCACATAACCATGTACAGCAGCTACCTTTCCTTTCAGCTAAGCCTCAAAGCTGGTCCCAAACTCCAGAACTAAAGCCCTTTCCTCTCTTATTAAAGACAGGCAGGCTTTACAAGGATGTAAAGGCATCTGTTGTATTTTTGAAGCACAGCTCAAACATTTGATGCAGTTACTGTTCTCCTGGGAGCCTGGATGGGCAGCAATGCTGGAATGTATCTGTATGCCATAAGCAGCATGTCAGTCCTGGACAAGGAAAGGGCCCTGAGACTCTGACACTGTGCAGTGCACCATCTAAAATGGGGCTCTGGTCTACTGAACTGGAGCACACACAAAATGAAAAAGACAGTGTTGGTTTCCCCCCCATTCTTCGGAAACACTGATGAGATTTTGTGTCAGCTTTGACCTGAGAGGGAGGTTATGGTTACCCCATGTACAACCAGAGGGCAAACACAGGAACTGGGAAGTGGAGGTGCGAGGAGAGGTCAGTGTAGAGCAGCTGCATGAAAAGAGCTGCAACAAATCACAGCTTAATTTCTACTCTTCCTGTGCCTTCTCAGTTTGGATAGGGTGGTCAGTGCTAACAAAATATTTGGACCTAATTCTCAAAGGAATACCAAACAAGTTTGCCAACAACTCTAAATTGGGAGGAGCTGCTGACTCCCTCAAGGGCAGAGAGGCCCTGCAGAGAGACCCCGACAAATTAGAGGACTGGGCAATCACCAACTGTGAGAGGTTCAACAAGGGCAAGAGCTGGATTCTGGACCTTGGATGGGGCAGCCCTGGATGTGTGTATAGACTAGAAAATGAGAGGCTGGAGAGAAGCACGGTGGAAAGGGACCTGGTTGATGGCAAGTCGAACCTGAGCGGTGCCTTGGCAGCCAGGAAGGCCAGGCATGTCCTGGTGGGCATCAGGCACAGCATGGCCAGCCTGGCAAGGGAGGGGATTGTCCTGCTCTGCTCTGAGCTGGGGCAGCCTCACCTCCAGTGCTGGGGGCAGTTCTGGGTGCCATAGGATAAAAAAGATATTAAGCCATTAAGGAAGGCAACAAAGATGGTGAAGGGCTTTGAGGGGGAGCTGTATGAGGAGCTGCTGAGGTCACTTGGTCTATTCAGCCTGGAGAAGAGAGGACTGAGGGGAGACCTCACTGCAGTCACAACTTCCTCATGAGGGGAAGAAGAGGGGCAGGGGCACTGATCTCTTCTCTGTGGTGACCAGTGACAGGACCCGAGGAAACTGCATGAAGTTGTGTCAGGGGAGGTTTAGGCAGGATATTGAGAAAAGGTTCTTCACCCAGATGGTGGTTGGCCGCTGGAATGGGCTCCCCAGGGCAACAGTCACAGCACCAGCCTGAGAGAGTCCAAGAAGCATTTGGACAATAGTCTTGGACACATGGTGACTCTTGGGGGTATCCTGAACAGGGCCAGGGGTTGGACTCAATGATCTTGATAGATCCCTTCCAACTCACTATATCCTATGATTCTGTGATATGCTGGCCATGTTTGCTGACTGCTTGCAAATTCTGCACCTCCATGTGAGCCCTCAACCCTCCTCCCAGGGAGACCAGGGTCTGCCAAGAGAGCTGACTCGTGCTTAAATCTCCCTCACTCTGGGCTTGGCTCCTCATCTTAGACGGAGTCAGGGGAAATCCACACCACCACTGCAGGCTGCAGTGATGAGGGGAAGCCTAGTGGAAGGGATTTCTTTTTAATGAAATATAACTTCAGAATCTCAGGCACTTAGAGTCACTAAAAATTAAACAGCATTTCCTCCAAAATGGGTGTTTTGACCTAACAAAATTGTAAGAGTAACTGAAGACACTTGTTTTGAGTTAACATAGTGAGTAGGGCTTAAAAGAAATCAAACCTATCACTCCCTGTGCTTTCAAGAGGCTAAAAGAATTTCTTTTTGAAATTTTTGCACACTAGAGCTGTGCCCTGTTCAACACTGGCCATGTTGCAGAGGAGAGGGAGTTGTGCTTCACTGAACCTAAGCACAGTCACTTGCAAAATCTCTGCAAAACCTCTGAAGGAGAGAGCATCTTGTCAGTGCAAGGCACTGTTACTACAAAACAAGGGAAAGAGCTAACTAAGTTTCTTTGAGGATGAACATTTTGAAGCTTTGAATACCTTTTTGTGTATACCTTGAATACCTTTTTGTGTACCTTTTTTTTAATACCTTTGAATACATTTTTGTGAAGACAGTTCTATCCTATTTTGTCACATCCAGCTCTATGACTTGCAATTTCAATGTATAATAAGGAAAAACAATGCTTATTGAAGCATAAATAAATGAAAATTGTGGAATTATGAATTATGTTGAAGAAAACACAGAAGCCTTCAATAAATGTTTTGGTTTGCATGTGGGAAAATATCCATGCCATCTGACAGTCTATATCAATGAGAAAATATTTCCCCCTTGATCATTCCCAGAAGAGAATTTAAAACTGTAATTTTGAGAGGAGTTATCCTAGGAACTCCTTGTTGATATTTCAGAAAACCTGAAACACCAGAGGAATTCCAGAGAGCTGTAAATTAATGTTGTGTCACTAATGATGAGATAGCCTGGCAGAGGTCTTTGCCTCATCAAGGAATAGCTGACGTAGAAGTCATAAAAGCAAAACAAAAGAAGATGGAGTACAATCAGTGGCAATCATTAGGATTTTAGAGAAAATAATTGTGTTGATGGTGTGCTCGGACTTAAGAATAAGTAAGAAATAAAACTTGGTACTGCATGAGATCTTTATATAAACAACCCAGCTGTGAAATCATCAAGGAGCCAAGTTTCTAGAGAGGACAAAGATTGGTTCTTCCCCATGGGATTGAACTCTTTTTATGTCAGTGACCTGAAAGGGAACTTTAAACAGTGATTGACTGAGTATGCAGATGGCACAATGTCTGGAGAAGTGGAAAACAGGCAACTTGAGGAAGTGAGATGATTCATCTGGCTTTAGTATGGGCATAGCTGGGAGCAAGGGAGATAAGCCATCCTGACAGGATAGCATTGACTTTGTCCTGAGAAATTTGACTCTGAAAGACTTGAGGATTAAAGAGGAAAATCTGAGAAGAGCAGACACTCATGTGATGCTACAACCTGAAAGGCCTTAGCAGATCCTTGAACTGATCCTGATATATAATATAAATACTTAAAAAGTACGAGTAAACATATCATGTGACTTCTGGATTTGTTCCTAGTCTAACAGTTTTGGAGCACTGGGCTCCATGCTGGTGTCCACATCTCTCCAAGGGACTGGTTTCATAACCCATGAAAATGCTTAACAGATTAAAACTTCATAAGGAAACAGTCACTGATAACAGTCTGCTTGGCAAAGGATAAGAGTGGTCTGAATATTGCCTGTAGATAGTTATGTGAGATTTTTATATGCACAAGCAATGACGGACAGGCAGGAAACTAACTCCAAAAAAGTAGAGATCAGTGCTAGAAGAAATAAAATGTAGCTGTCTTTAGCTGTGATGGTAGCTGAGCCTTGGGATGAGGTAAAAAGGTGGACAGAGATTTGCCATCATCACTTTCCAAATCAAGCTGGGTGTGGAAAATAATAACCAATAGCCCGTGCCCTGAGAGCTGAGGTCTGCACTGAGCTAGGAGTTCAGTGCCTGACAAATGCCTGCCTCTGGCCTGAAAATCTGTTACTAAGCTTTGGCTGCTTCTAAGTTTTGGCTGGCGCCTAAGTCTGCAGCATGAGCGGGGCGGGGGCTGCCCTGTGACCCAAATGGGCCCTGCTCCTCCCTGCTCAGACCCCACCCAGCCCGAGGGAGTGCACTGGGTTGGCCAGGGTCAACAGTGCTCCAGAAATAGCAGCCAAAAAGTTAATGTTGCCTTGCTAACCCGTTCAAGAGAGAGGAGAGGGGGCTGAAGGGGAAGTCTAGCACTGTGCCTGTGTTGTTTGGGCTCTCCAGCTGGCAGGTTTGGGAGCCAACAATCCCTCTTCTGAGAGAGAAGCTGGGATACAACTGTTCCCAGTTATGTGTAGGTGAGGTGATGGGGATGTCACCAAGTCATAGACTTGTAGGATACCTCAAGTAGGGTGGGGCCTCAGAAGATCATCTTTTCCAACCTCCTGCTCCAAGAAGGGTCATGGAGAGGTTTTTAAAATGTTCCTGTCTTTGAAAAGCAGAGCCTCCTCTAGCTGTTTCTGGATCAGCCCTGCCAGAAACAACTTAGCTGAGAGGCTGGAACAGCTTTTTGAAGTGGTGTATCATTCCCTTCAGATAACACAATATATATGTCGACTAACCTGCCCACATTTCTCCCCTTCTGCATTTCTGATTTAGAGCATGGGCTGAAGGTTTCAGAAACAGCAAAGAAGCTTAAAACCCACTGGCTCTTCAGAGCACTTGCAAATGTCCATATCAAGTCAGAGCATGTGGATGATTATCCTGGGAAGCAGCATCCACCTGTGCTGAATGCAGGATGCAGCAAATGCAATGGGGTACTTTCAATGCCAGTTGATTTGGCCATTTCCATGAGGTATTTCCTGGACAATCAGGATTTCTTCCACCATGCAAATGCACTGACCTCTCCTTTCTGCAAATTCATTGCCCTTCAGAGCCCAGACTGGGATACAGGGTGAGAAGTGGGGGCATAGAGACGTGAGAAATGTATTTGAGTACAGAGAGAACATCATTGAGACTGCTTTATTTTCTGAGCTTTCACTGGGGCTCAGATAACTTGATTTGGCACCATTCACTGCTAAGTTTTCCATACCAACCGCAGCTGAGCTTTGTTTAAATGAGGCTTGCTGAAGCTGTGCTGAAAGTGAGTTTAAAGGTTCACAGTCTTTGGAGTGGATCCAGGCAGCTCTTTGTGCCTTCCCTTAGAAACTCCCTTAGAAACTGCAGAGGGCTAGGGGCCGGGAGAAGATTTGCATGAGCAAGTTCTCCCCTGGCTCAAGTGCAAAGGGGAGCAGTGAGCAGTGGCAGAAATTGAACACCACGGGCCAGATCCTTCCTCCTCCTCTGGGCCCTCTTATCTTCGTTTCTGCTATTTTGACTCAATAGCACTCAGTACTCGTGTAAATGATGGTAAAGGATGCAAGCAATGAGGAATCAAGCACCAGCAGAAGCAGTTTTAGGGATAAGAAATCATGACACCAGCTTTGTATCCCAGGTTGTGGCAGTTGGAGAGGAGGACGCAAATTCTGCTCAGATAATTTAAATAGCAAGTCACCTTTAGCCCCTGTTAAGAGCCCCGACTACTTTACCGACAGCTGCACCTCTGGTGTTGAATGCCCAGTGTGCTACTTTGCACAGTGCAGCCACTGTAGAAAATACACTGGGTGTTCCCCCAGCTTTCTTCTGCAATAACTTCCTTTAAGCTGCTGAACCAGTGTGGAAGTATTTTTATTGTATCTGTGGTCCCTTTGTTCTCCATTCTCTAAGGAGAAAAAGAGTCTGGTCACCCTGTGACCTTGAAGCCCACAGACAACTTCAGATTTACACAAGAAATACCACCCGGGCTAGTAACTGGTCTCTAGTCTGAGTAGGAGACGGATTAATGTAATAAAGGATGACTTTACCTTCCCCAAAGGAATCATCTTCTTCTCCGGGTGCAGCCAAATCTTCTTGGGAGTGCTGCATCGTGGCAAGGACACAGCTCAGGGCACAGCCAGAGCCGAGTGCTTGAACCTGTTCCTGCACTACAGCTTGACTGCTTCCTTTTACCAGTTTCCTAAATATTTTGGTGGTGACAGCTTCCGCATCTGCACTTAATGAAACGAAACGAAACGAACGAAAACAATCTCATTCATAGGAATTACACCTCTTGTTTTTACAAGCCTTTGAGATGGGCTTTGAGGTGGGGTGTCCTTACTGCTGAGAAAGAAGTTTTTGAGAGCAGAGGAAGCAGGACAGGCTCGAAATGCACCCTGTCCTGTTGCTGAGTGCCATAACTGCACAGCGGCAGCTCTGTCAGCCCGGGGTGTTAAGAGTTTTGCATATGAATGGGAATGTTTTCTGGTGACAGAGGCAGAGGCTGGTGAACAGCTCACCCTGCTTGGACTGCAGAGCAACTCCTCCCTTTCACCCCAGGGACAGTGTGACATGAGGAAACCCCCAGGCTCTCTCACTGTTGTGTTCCTGGAACCAATTTTTTTTTAGCATGGTGGCAGTGACATCACTTTCTCACCCACACTGGGGTGGCACATAGCAATGGACATGTGGGCAAGCTGGAAAACCATAGGTGATGGCAGCTGTCCATCACCATGGGCAGATGCCTTGGCAGGAGCATGATTCTCACAGTTACACTTGTCTGAGTCACAGTCTGTGGTGCAGTACCAAACCTAAGGACCTTCCTGATCAGATGCACAACAGAACAACACCAAAGTAAAACCAGCTGTCTGCCAACAATGGGCAGACTATTTGAGTATCTCTGTCACTACTAATTCGGCATCACACTGGTCTGCTCTGTCACGGTGTTTCTTGAACCTTATAAAGCAAGTTGACTCCTTTGTGTCAGGTCCTCAGTTTAGAAGAGAACCTTACCTACAAACTTACTCTAGGCTTGTACAAACACGTTTGGCCTTTCGGTAGTGTCTGAGCCTTGCATAGCCCTGCTGTCTTAATCGGTCCACTCAGGGATATTTCATAAATATGTCTGTCCACTGTGGAGCCTAGCACAGGCAGTCCCCCACAGCTCTGCAATCAGAAGTTAGAACGCAATGACAGTAAACCTGAACTGAGCAGTGATTACTCAGTCTAGTAATTGCATGTGTCACCACACCCCTGGCAGTGAGACTCCCAGCACAGCAGCCGTGTTCTCGGCAGCTTCCGGCAGATGAGTCACAGGTATAATGAGCCCCTCTCTATTTATTATGTTGGGATTTTTTAAAGCTCTCCCAGTGCATGTCTGCAAGGCACTGCACAACTTGAACTAAAGACAGGACAAGTCCATTTGAAACACCTGATCTCATCCCAGCCCAGGCCATTTTCATTAGCAAATCCTATGGCAGCACTTTGGTCATCATGGGAAGGTGAGAAGACCTTTCCCAGTTCAGGCACAGCCTTCCCCTGGGTGCAGGGTCCCTGGAAAGTGGTGCTGCAGCCCACTTGCTCATGCCTTCCCCTCGCTGTCACATCAGGTGTCCTGGTTGCACAACCTGTGTGTTGCTGCCTTGCCAAGGTTGGGAAGCTGTGTTTTCCTAGGTGGATGTGATTAAAGCCAAGAGCATCCCAAGACTGGTTTTTAGTGGGGCATTGTGGTTTGCCTGCTGGGTTGTTCCTCTGCCACAGCAGCAAGATTCCTTAAGGAACTCCATTCCCAACAGGCCCTCCTCATATTTGGCTTTGCTTTAAATAACACTTGTTCAAATCCCCACAGACATGACAGCTTGGCCCAATGGGAAAGAGAAAGGACTTGTTTCTGGCCCAGCTGGACAGCCTTGGGGAAGTCACTCCTCCTTTCTAGACATCCTCCCTCACTCTTTTTCTTGCTCTGCTTGTTTGAAATTATTTTTTCAGGCAAGAACCATCTCTGATTGTATGGTAGCTGCTCCCTATCATGCTCAACGAAAGCATCCCTCTGCCTCAGTACAGCCCTCCTGCTATGGTGCTGAATAGATGGAGAAACTCATAAAAAGAGAGAAACACCATTATTGGGTGATGAGGGTAAGCAGAGAAGAAGAGGGGATCAGCAAGAGAGACAGGTATGAAAATAGGAATAGTAAGAGACATGAAAGCTGCAGAGGAGAAGCATCAGTCTGGAGGGAAGGAATGCTGGCACAGGAGGCTGGGACCTCTCCAGGCACTGCCTCCCAGGGTCAGGGCTGGGAACCCCTGAGCTTGCAGAGGCTGTCAGGGCCAGCATGTGAAATGATTTCTGGGGCTGAGGAAAAGGAGAAGTGCTGAAGGAGAGTCAGCCACAGCGTGTATCTTGTCTTAAAGCTTCCCAGCAAGACCTACTCCCGGCAATGGGCAGCTGCTGCCCGTGGCTTCCTTGAAACAGCAGGAAGTGGTTGGCAGAAATCTCGAGCCCTAGTAAAGCCAGTGGCTAAAATGCCCCAGGGTGCTGTGGAGCCTGTCAGTCTCTGACGATCGGAGTGGACCAGAAGAGGCTTCTGCTGTGTAGAGAAAGGCTTTTGGGCTTGATTAGAATAAGTTGCAAGATGAATGATGCTACAAATATGGATGTGAATACTTGAACCAGACAGACAGCCCAGCAGGAAGAATCACAGAGAAAATACTGCAGTGCTAACTTTCCTGTGTTGTCCTGCAATTGGAGCTCGTTTGTACTTGGGCATGGGAAGTTTTAGCCATTTACCACTTTCTTCAGAAACATGAAGGAGCAAACCACACTGTCCTGGTAATTGTGGCAGCTCCCTTTTATGCTGCATTTCCCTGGGACTTAAATCTATTTCCTTACCCACTGTTTTCAGTCAGCCTCTCCGGATGCCTGTTACCTTGACAGCCCTTTTTTCTTTTATTTTCGGGAATTAAAAGACATCAAAAGCTGTCCTCTCTCCCGAAAACAACTGTCACCAGAATTAACACACCAGTCGGGCTGGTGATGAATGGTAATGACTCAGCCTCCATTGCAGATGCACAAAGAGGAGTTGCTTTGATTCGTTCCCGTTTGCCACATCGTCCCTTGTCAGCAGCCTCACCTACACTGCTCCAAGCATGTGATGTTCCTCCAGCGACCTGTCCCCCAGGGGAGCACAGCGCTCTTTCCCTCCAGACAGGATAAATTAACACGGACAAAAACAGTCCCCTCACATGGATGCCCCGGTTCCCCTTCTCCCTGATCCATCTTTGCCTTTGGGGCAGCAGGATTTTGCCCTGGCAGTTTGTCTTTGCTGCTTACTGTTCGCAACCATCAGCCTAACAAAGCGACCTCCTTCCTGTTTTGTTTTGTAGCATATCTGGGGTTTTCCCCTTCTGTACCCACAAGAAGTATTTTTCTCTCATTCTTGTTGAGTTCCGAAACACAGTAAGTTCTTTTCACCTGTTGGCTTATAAAGACCCACTCCATACCAAAAATTTTACATCCACTGCAAATCTCTCACGTGCAAATTTTTCATGTAACCACATCTGATGCTGCTCTCAGAAAAAGCCACCACCCATTTTCTAAGAACCTGTCAACAAAAAGCAGGGGAGCCTGGGGAAATGTCAAAAACAAGGGTGGATCAAGCAAAAGGAGACAACTTCTACAGCACCTTCTTTAAATTACTCCAACTTTACTCTTCTTCTCCTGCAACTTAATTTATTAGAATTTCCAATCCAGGAAAATGTCAAATGTTCTTCAGATACAGGCCTAAAAGCCACTCCTAATGAAAAAGAAGTGTAGAACATTGTGCCATTTAGAAGTTTTGGGGTTTTTTTAATTCAACCCTGCCTTAAATTACCAACACCTCCACAAGAAACAGGAGAGATGAGCTGACCATTTTTCGTGTCTGAAATAGCTCTGCCCTATTCACATCTTCTGCTATTCCAGGACTAGAAAGATTCTCAGGATACAGAAAGTTGCGGGTCACAGGGGTAGTTAGTGCCCTGTTTTGTTCTTAGGTTATTTTGAAATGAAGATTACATTTGGTGGGATAATCTACGTGGAAAACAAGGAGGGGAAAAAGTGCTAAAGGAAGGGCAGATGACTCGGAGGTGGAGACAGTATGAAAGAGAATGTGGAAAAAGGTGGCTGACACTGGTCAGTTTGGGAAAGTGAGTGTTCACATGCATTTGGAGTACTTGTAAAAGTTTTGCTCTGGATATTGCTGCGGTTTCAGTCCTCCAGCAAAACATGCTCCTCAGAAACCTGATAAATAGAGTTACAATAACTTGTCTAGTTGTTAACTCATTTACAAGTTACAGGGACTCCGGGGACTTAGATTATGTTTACACAGCCTGTGTCAATGTCTGAATGAGCTTAGCATAATTTTTTCTTTCCAACTCTTGAAACTTTTTGCACTTTTATTTGCCAAAAATCCAAGGCCTTTTCTTTTTCTTTTTTTTTTTTTTTTTTTTTCTTTTAATTTTTAAGTAGGGATATTCAGTTCGAGAGAAAACCTGGGAGAATTTCTCCCTTTTACTGTCCAGAAGGAGAGTCAGCAGGCCAGGCCAGTAGAAGACATGACTCGCTGCACACAGCTTCCCAGACATTAAGAGCCCTGTGCACAAATCTTCACAAGGCTGTGAAATACACACCACACATTTCGGAGAGCTGAAAAAAGGGCTGGCTCCAGGAAGCATCCACACAGCAGACAGGACAGGACAGTAGTTCCTTAGGACCCTGTAGTACATTAGGAACAGTGGCACACGTGTTGTTTGTGTTTTTGGTGCCCTACTGGTGTCCATTCCTGCTCCCCACCCCTGCTGTGAGCAGAGAACCCATCACATGCCCCAGGGATGAGTGGCATTCGTGTACACTCAGGTGTGACCCTGCAGTCTACAACACCTAGCACATCCCACCAGCACATCAAAGGTGACTTTGGCTTCTTCCAAGACAGCATTTTTTAATTCCAGTATCACTTTGCCTATTATCTTCTCATAGCAAAATATTATTTCAGTTCAAAGGGAGGAAGCAAACCATGCTGGATGAAACCCCTACAGAATGAATATAATCTTGAAAATTGTACTCAGTTAAGTAGTTCCCAAGTGGCTCATTATCAAAAGATAAGAAAATGGTCAAGCATGATTTTGCAGGGCTCAGCCTTGGATCTGATATTATTCAATATATACTTTAATATCCTAGATGATATTTAATATCCCAGAATAGATATGATCACACTCATTACAATTGCAGATGCCAGGCTTCCCAGCATACGTACACTGGAGACAGAATCAAAATCCAAGCTTATAGGGACAAACGGGAGAAGCAGTCTGGAAACAAGTAAATGCAAGAGAATGATCTGTGAAGTACTGTGCTCCAGCAGGAATATTCCTTATAAATGCAGGCTGAGAGATGGCTACTTTAGTAGCATGTTTTCAGAAGAAAGGCAGGAGGCAGCAAAAGGGGATTCAGCAACAGCATCCAAAACCAGCAGACAGCTTGCCATCAGGTGTGATCAAAGGCAGACACACAAGGTAATTCAGGCAGTGTTAGAGGTTAACAAGGCCTCTGCCAAGGCAGGACACCACTTTCTGACATCTCAGTTCAAGGAGGATAGAGACTGTTTGGTGGTGTTCCTGAGGGGAACAATCAGACTGTTCTGAGGGCTAGGAAATGGGAAATTAAGAAAAAGATTGGAGAAACTGTAGCTGCTTCATTTGAGGGAGAGAGAACAAATACAGGAGATAAGAGCAGTACTCAAGCTCTCTTCTTCACCTTTGCTATGAACAAGGTGTCATGTAGTGAGGCTGCAGAATGCAGGAAGCAAATGAGAAGGCAGATTAGGTATCAAACAAGCAGAAAATAGGAAGAATTAGATTAGGAAAAACCACTTTCCAAAAGCCAAGACAGTGAAGTAGCAAAAGACAGTGCTTGAGTGAGTCAGAGCTGAGTGAATCGTAGTGGTGCTTTAACCTACAAAGCATATACAAGGCTTTTGAAGAACAGAGCAGAAAAGTAGCTACTGGGAATAATATAAGAATGGCTGATTCTGTTCTAGGAGAGGGCAGTGGGAATAGGGGATCTCTTGAGGTTATACTCAGTGCTGTTTTGCTAGAGCAGCTATTGAGTAATACTGGATTTCTACTTGTTAAATTTATTTCTCAGTGACACTTAGCCAAGTGCTAAATTTTCTCACTGCTTGAGGGGTCCAGCACATTCCAGTGGCTCTTGACTGGGATGGGAATATTTTTGCTATTTCAAGCAATCTAAGTATCCCTACTTTATCCTTTTGTAAGAAATCTTCATGTCTGGTTGCTTTTGCCTTCATTCATTCTTCCTAGTTTTTTTGTCATCTATTCCTCTGTAATCCAGCGAGGTCATTGTCATCAGCAAAGAATAGAGGATGGATTTTTCATCCTTTGATGATTAAACCCCATGGGTTTCTCTCAGAAGTACCTCAGATTGTTTCTATAAATTGTTAAAGAGAAGCAGTCTGTATGCCATAACATGGGAGGTTGCTATCCCCAGCATAACCAACAACTATGTTCAATCCTGCTAGCCATCAAATCCTTATGTCTTACTAAGAGTCAGATATCACCTATATAATACTTTTATCAATGTGAACAAATTTAAAAATTGACCCAAGAGGCCAAGACAATATTCTAATGCCTATGCCAAAGCCACACGACCATCCCAATTTTCTCTACCATAATTCTTGTTAATAATGCTTTTTTTCTCCAATACTAACTACCTCGGGTGCTGGGGGAAATACAAGCAAGAAAGTAATCTCATTGTTCAGCTGTATGTCTTCCAGCCCAGGCAAAGGATATTGCAAGGTGATTCCCAGCTTTATTTTAATATTTCAAAAAATATATGAGTTCCCCTTCTTTCCCTCTAGGTAGACTATTGGAGATGGGGTGAAAGCCCCAGGTAATTTATTTTAAACTCCCAGGTCACACTGTCAAACAAATTATATCAGTGCATGAATGCCTTTCCCTCACATTAATAATTCTGCTTGTGGATTATTCGGTTTGGGGGCCTTTACTTCATTGTGTCCACTGTGTTTCCAGTTTCTACAGCTGCTGGAAGGAGTTCAGGGGCTGGCCTTCTTCCCTAGCCTTTGCTTCTTCCAGCTCCAACCAGCAGTGTTCTTTCTGCTGCTGGGGAATGGTTCTTGACAGATCTGATCTTGGGTATTTTGCAAGACAGTGTGGGATTTTCTTTCCTTTGCCAAAGGGGTTTTTTAAAAGACATTCTCCCACATCCTGGCAAACTGTGGGTGAGATGGGCAGCTTCAGTTGCGAGATGGCTCAGACCCTTCCTGGGGCTGCTCCCAAAGGAGCAAGCATGCATTTCTCTCAGGCAGTCTGACTTAGCTGCCTCCATCTCCAGGACACTGCCAAGTCTCAGCATTTCCCCCGTGCCTACAATGCATTCTTCTCATCAGACCCTAAAATGCTATAAATTACTGTTTAAAATCTCTCCTGCAGAGAATTTAGGTGAGACTAGTGAACATAAGGAATTGTTGCTGCAAATAAAGCTGCACACAGGAGTATGAAATTCAGGCAGTGTGAAGAGTGGGTACACAGACTGTAAGGGTATCAAAGCCCAGGAATTCATTTGATTGGGATCCCCCTGCCCCCCCTCCCAAGCTTGCACTGTTGTTATGCCACAGCACCACAATTAAATTACTTAAAGAAGCCTGATGTCTGGGACTTTGCTATGGGATACTTAAGATTGAAGGGATAAGGGAAACTTGTCTGTGTGAGCATGCTGTGTGGATGGAGCCAAATGGGGGGCCCATTGGTTCAGTGGAACTTTGCCCTGCAAAGGGGCTTCGGTCTCAGCAGTTAAAATCTCAGGCAGTGGGAGTGTGACTGTCAGAGTGGCATCTGAATGGTCAGCTGGGAAAGTTTCATTAACACAGATTCCATACCTCCAAGAACTGAAATAGCCCTAAGCCTTGAACTTCCTCTGTTTTGTAGGTAGGCATCACTTCATTGTAGCTTGCACAGGTAATGACAAAGATGGTGTAACATCAGCTTCACCAGTGAGGTCGTTTGGTTTCAAGCCCAGCCTGTTTTCTGTGAAATTTTTGCTGATACTGGCCCTGACTTAGGTGCTACCTCCCAGGCCATGTGTCCCTGACACCTGGTGCCAAGGTCCCAGTGAGTCTGAGCATTTAATCCTACACAGTGGCAATCTGAGCACTCAAGCTTTTGATCCTTCCCCAGTTCCAACCCATACACTGCAGGTGGCCATGGCACAGTCAGCAGTGGGGTTGTAATAAAACTGGAGCACCTTGGCTTTAGAAAAACAAGGAGATGTTTCCAAAGGATGGATAAGCTTTCATATTGCCTATTGTGCATGTGTCAGCAGAGGAGAACATTTTGTTAAGGACAAAAAAAGGTTAAATTGAGATGGGCTTATTCTGTTCTGTATTCCAGGTAGCTTTTTGAGAAATTGTTCTGAAAAATGCCCTTGTTTTGTGATTGCAGCCTCTTGGTACATTGGTAACATTCTGGGATCGAGTTCTCTGAATAATTGCAACAGCAGGATTTACTTCTCCTTTATCTGAAGCCCTAGGAAAAAAGCATAGCTGAGAACGGAACCTGTGGTAAATGAAATCGCGCTGCAAGGCATCCCCGCCCTGTTTGCCTTCCTCCTTGAGCAAGTGGTACAGGGCATGTGCAGGGGCTGATGTGCACAGGGCTGGTCAGAGCTCTCCTGGAGGGATTGCTTCATTTTCGCTCCGACAAAGGAGTGCAGAAAACAGGAATTAAAAAAAAATATATATATATATATTTAGCACTGTGTCTCCCTTTTGGCAATTTGTAGAAGTGGTTAGCAGCTCAGAAACAGAGTAATGACCACAGCAGACTTACTTGGCATTTTTGGGTTTGTCTGCTTTTAACTGAAGAGTACCAGTTCTCCCTTCCCTGTAAAGCACAGGGGGTCAATTAAAGGAATGTGGACCTGAGAAAGTTCCTCAAGAGAAAGTAGTGAAGAGCCACATCCACATCTTTCAGGAAGAAATTTTGGCAGCTGGGTGGACAAACAATGATAGCATTTGTAGAGTATGTTAGAATGAGGAAATCTCTGCAAACATTTGCATGCATCTGCAGTTCTCTGCCTTGAAAATATAAAGTAGTTATAGGCAGGAAGCAAAGAGCAGATTTTCTACCTTTAAATAGTGGCAGTTGCTGGCCATGGTACCCCAAACAAACCTCACTCATAGAAGGTATCTAAAACCTCCCATTGTCTGTATGTGGCCAGGATTTTGGGTCCCTCCTGCTGCACTGCTGCACTAATGCTTAGCTGGCTCAGGGAAAGATCACCACCCACTGCATCAGTGATTCTTCAGCAGCCTTGATTTTGCTAATCAGCCTGTCTTTCATCCTGGCCTTGTTTGCTGAGAGAGCAACTTCAGAGAGAGCGGTACAACATAGAAAAGTAAAAATAGCAACAAGAGTTTCTGCAAAATGTGGCACTTCATGCAATTACTTTTCTTCCTGTTTGCGTCTCCTGAATTTTCTTTTTCTAGCAAGTTTAACTCTTATTTAGAGACTGCAAGCACACATATTGAAGCTAGTATGAAGTTCTTCTAAACCATGGAGTTAGTTTCTCAAAGCAAACAAAAAATGGCTCAGTCTGATGTTTATCAGTTTTAGTATTTTACAAACAGGAAATTCAGAAATAATATTCACGTCTGGCCACAAGATGGAAAACCAGAAACAAACAGCATATCCCTGTGGGGAGGGTCTTTCTTCTAGGCCAGGACAGCGTTATGGTTGATCTAATAGCCTCGACACAGATTTCAAAACTGCAGAAGGGATGAGAAATTGATGAAAACAAAGTAGTGATCTACAGTGAGTGACAAAGCAGCTACTGTGGAAGACACATCATCATGCCCTACTTCATGCTCTCTGCACAGAGTGCTGCAAAAAAAAACTGTGAAAAAACTTGAAGGTGAGGGGGAAGTATATTTTATCTCAAACTGACTTCACAGTCCTAGAGATGGGCAGAGAGATGATACTGCTCAGGGAAGATGGCAAGGATGGAGCAGCCGAGTGAGAACTGCCTTGGTGAGCGGCGGTGGGCTTTGCCCAGGACACAGCAGCTCATCTTTGCCACCACTGTGGTGTGAGGCAGAGACCCAGGAAGAGCCTCTCCCCACCTCCCACAGGATGTCTGCCCCCTGCCACAGAACTCTTCCCTCCTGCCAGACCCAGGCTTGGTGTGCAAGGGAATGGTACCCCTCCCCCCTGCTCCTCTGCAGAGTATGGCCAGGATGGGAATAAAATCAAAAGAAAAAAGGATTTTTTTTTTTCCATCATGCAGCTTAGCAACAGCACCTACACAAAGATCTAAGTATAAGATCTTTTACCCCCCACCTTTCCAAGCAATTAGCATGGTGAAATGCAGAAAGAAACAGGATGGCAATGTCAAAACTGACACGTGGGAAGACCGTTTCCTTTTCACAAGGGTTTCACAGTGTGGACCAAGCTGGCTGAGAACAATTTCTGAACCTTTCTCCTCCCCGTGGAGAATTGCCTCTGCAGCAGCTTTGGTAACCCTCCAAAACCGCCTGCTTTTGGTGACTTGAACTCTCCTGGTAGACGATGCCCAGAAGGTCTCAAATTTTCAAAGTAAGAAACCCCAGCCCCCATGGACTGCTCTCCTGTGAAACTAGGTTGCTTAAAAACATCTGAGAAAGGTGGAAAGGAAGGCTGCCTGTTTGAAGTAGATAGGCTGTCTTTTGGAGCAGAGCAGAGAAGAAAGGCAGCTGGTGACATATTCAGTGCAGCGTTGGCTCCATCTGAGCCTTCTTTTGTCAGCCAGATTTTAAATTAATCTCAATCTGGTCTCTGAATCTTGCTGGCAAGTTTTCTGGTAAATTTAAGACATAGAAGAGACTAAAGAAAGATGCTAGGCAGACAAATTTATGTTGGGGTTTCCAGGTGTGGCCAGCATTGCCTGGAAGCTATTTGTGAAAACAAAGGCTGCTGTGGGAAACATGGGGGGATCTCCTGCAGAGGCACACACCTCCTCTGTGCAGGGGGAGCAGGCAAAGCCCCCTGGCTGAAACACAGCCAGGCCTATGCAGCTGGCCATGAACCAAATCTGGTTACTCTCACAACCTGATATGCAGGGCTTGCATTTTGAATAAAGAGTTGAGAGAATTCAAGTCCTTTGGTTTTGCTGTGTTTTCCTTCCTGAAAAGAAAATAATGATGTTTTCCTCTTAGCATCCAAGCAATGTTATTTCCACACAAAAAATATGTTGTTCCAGCCTGTAGCTGATGAATGGAGCAGACAAGATGCAGGGAAGATGTTGCTGGGGGCAGTAGGGAACTGGAGGTGGGAAGGAAATACCTGAAGGAAACTCGTCATACATGTACAAGCCTTCTCCATACATGAAACCTCCACAGAGTTTAAATCTTTATTTCTTCATGTTTATTGAGATTTGCCCTCTGAGTGCCTCGTCAGAGTGACAGCCTGATTCTGACTCTCCTTGCATCACAAGGCTGGGACTCTGCCTAATGCCAACTCACCCAAACACTTCATCCCAGAGCGCCACATCTGGGGAATTGAGACTGATTAAAGCAAAGCAAAAAGCCTTTTCTGGAAGATTTTAATGAAATCCTCACTGGTCCCCAGTTGCTTTAGCATTTAGGTAACCAATCCATCACTGCTGTGTTTGCAGGCCCAGCTCCGTAAGAGTGCCTGAATATGGCTATTTCCATTTTCTAGGCCAAAAGCAAACTTTTGAGGCAGGCAATAAGCCTGCAATTAGAATTTTAGAGTAGATTGTGTTTTACAAAATGCAGTAATTTCTGGAATGAATCACTGAATTTGAAGTTGCTAGATGATTTTTTTCCTTAGCGGTCAAGGTTAAGCATAAGAAGAAAGAAACTCAGCGTAGGAGGATCACAAAATATGTTAACGGCATAACAGCAACAGAAGGACTGACCCAGCCCTATGAGTGTGTGGATTTCACTTTTTCAATTGCTTTTTGAGTGTGAGAGTGAGCTACCAGAGCAGCAATACACTGAGCTTTCAGCCCATGCTCTCCTGTTCCTTCATCCCTCACCTTCAGTCAGAGTCAAGTGACTGCCTGGCTCTAGTGAGCTCCAGCAAGCAGGGATGAGGAATCCTTGCTTGCTCAAGCCCTCTTTTCTGGAAACAGGGAAGGCAGAGCAAAGCTGTGCTGCAAAGGATAGCCTCCATCTGTCAGACCTGACTGGGTGAGCTCTCACCCCTCAGTTGCTTGCTCCACAGCCCCATGAGTGGAGCAAAGCCACTTGAGATGGGGACACGAGTTCCTCAGGGGCTGGCTCCTGCAGATGGAGAGCTTCTGTGATCCAGTCCCCAGCCCAGACTGCTCTTTCTTAGCTGGCATTTCCTAACATATACATGACAGTAAAATTATATTCATTAACAAACACGTGCACAAGCCAGAAGCAAAAAGGTCACTAAGACACTCCACTGCACACATTTGTCCCTTTGGGGATGGGAAGCAAGAATAAAGGGGCTATGGCAGCTGCCAGCCACAGTGCCTGCCACACCCCTGGGAGGTGCACTTGTCATGGGGATGAGCCCAGATGGAAGCCTCAGCAGAAAATAGAATACAGCTCCTTGCAAGCTTGCACCGTGCTCATTTAACCTGAATTTGAGGGAAGCCCATTGAGCAAAGCACTTTGCATAGGAGTAGCAGCCCATCCTGAACATCAGAGTTCTCTTGATCTTCCATTTCATAGCCACTGCTCAGGAGATCCAGGCATAGTCACTGTGGGCAGTGTCCAGTGCCTGTGGATAGCATCAGCTCCTGATCTGCATGCAAGAAAGGCATCACAAAGCAGAGCTGGGCACTTCTCTTGCCTGAGCTGCGTTTAAGATGTTGCTTTCTGTGCTCTAACAGAAAGAGGTTCCCAAGAGCACATAAATATATTATAAAGCAGCAGAACACTCAATAATTAATTTTCAGCAAGGAGAGGGTTTTATTTCAACTGGAATGACATGAAAAGCCTTTTGGATTCTCAGTTTGTAAGTGAAAAGCTGAGGTGATTCAGTCCAAAGACAGTTGTGCAGAAGGCTCAGACAAGAAGACCAATCCCCATGCACTGACACCCACTATATTTGGCAAAAATGCAATTTTCTATGCAGAAAATACAGAATACACCAAGCAGTGGATCCCTTTTCAGTCCTTTCTCCTTAGTTTGCAACTAGGAATGGTCTTCCAGGTCTTCCATCCTTTCAGCCAGAGTTGCATCACCCCAGAGGATCACCTCACTCATTTCCACCAACAGTGAGCATTCTGCTCGTACGTGGTGCAGCTCCCTTTTCATATACAGTCAACTGGTACTTGGGAAATTGAGTATTTAAAGGCAGGAATGGTTGATTTATGGTACTGCTGCTACTTTACAAGTTTTGGGAACAGCTAAATAATTCCTTTGATTAATTACCCCAATACAAATGAAAGTTTCATGAAGGATTCACCGTCTTGGGACAACTGACTCAAATAACTCCAGCTAGGGACAAATAACTCTTTTTTTGCACTTTAGGGGGCAGAGGGTGGTGAAACAGCTCTTCTTGTGTCAGGAAGATACCTACATGCCACAGCTAGTTTAAGAGAATCAACAGACATATGAGATTTGCTGAAAGTACACAAAACCTTCATGATCAAGGGTAGTGCTACAAAGCTGGTTACTATGAGAACTTTTCTGCATGCAAAGACACATAGGATTCTCACTGAATGACTAACAACTTATACTAAATTTCACACCTCATTTATTGTCTTTATTCATTTCAGTGCTCAAAATCCAACATCAGACAAATGACTACCTCTACAGAGTGCATTAATTTGGTGACTGGGTTTTTTTGGTGCTTCCACTCTGTTACTTTGTCAAGTCCTGCCACTGCAGCATAGCTCAGCATCAGGGCGATGGGGCAATGCACACAGCAACTCTGCCTTGTGCAGGCAGCGCCTCCTTCACCCCCTTCCTTGGCTCTGCCCCACCAGACCAGCTGCCAGCAGCAGTATGTGCCAGGGACACACCCACTTGTCACCTAAGGGGCTGAGAGAGGCCAGAGAAAGCTGAAACAGCTATGCAGCCCCCAGATCACAACCTAAAAATACCAATAAAAGCCAGCTGCACTGGCTCCTGGTGCCACTGTTGAGGCTAAAGCCAGGGAGTTTTGATGTGAGGTTGGCGTTCCCTCACCGACTTACCCAGCAGGTGTGCAAAATAGGGATGGAGAAATTCTCTTTTTCTGAGCACACTGTAATTAAAATGCAGTAATAAAACACAACTACTGTGTGACTGTGGGCAAGCAGCTGAGTTGGTGCCTCACAGCAAGGGCTGAAGTGAGCTTGTCCCCTTTTCCCAGCAAAGCCAGGAGCAGAATGGGGTGTGAGGTGCTCCTATTGGATCTCACTCCTGCTGTTTCCATGCTTCAGTTACAGTGGCTTTTTTCCAATTGCTCTTAGCCTGCTGATGCTTTTGGTTGAAAGAAGCCACCTCTATTTCATACCACCAGCCTTCTGTGAAATTTTATGGCAGCTATTTTAGAACTCATTTCAGTGAGTTTCCTCAGATTTCTCAAGTTTGAAATGCTATGTGTTCCTGTAATAAGGATGCCACTCATAGCTAGAAGCATTTTTCCTACATTATTTATTCATTATTCTATGTGATGAATGTGGGATGTGTTATGAATCCATGGTAGGAGATCTGGAGGTAAACTCATTTGCTTTTGGTACTATGTGATTAAAAAGAGAATCTCTGCTTGTGTAGGCAATGAAGGTATTGAATTTCTCTTATCACCAAGATGGTGAAAAACTTGATTTCTTTCATTTCCTCCATCAAGGAAGCAATGACTGCCAGCACAAGCACATACAGTGTGATCTACTCGGAAGATACAGAGTTGCTAGACTAGATATGTTCTCATCACTTGCAAAACGAAGAGCCAGGAAGTAGGCATTTAAAGGATAACATCAAATATTTAGGAGATAAAATCTGCACAGAGTGTAAAATGAAAGATTTAATCTGAGTCTTACCTTAAAGAGCTGGGTTTGTTTTCCTGTCTACTATTTGCTGCTCAAATTCAAATGAAATCTTAGAAGATAGTACATTTGGGTACAGACAATATAGAGTTCAAAATTTCCTGGTTCAGAAATGTTGTCACTCAGGGTTTTGTTTCTGTCTGTGACAGAAGTACAGGCCTAAAAAACCAAGTGAGATGGTCAGAAGTTTCACGTAGGTTTAAAAGGGCATAAATTAAGAGACACATCTTTTTGGTTTCTTTGTTGCCCTACAGTTTCACCTTACCCTTCCAACAAAAGACCCCAAACCCAAAACCCACAAACTCCAGCCCACTTGATAAAAAAGCCTGCCCTTTCTGAAGGTGAGCTGACACTCAGGAACTGCAGGGTGACAGACTTGTAATAATAGGACAGGTGTTCTTTGTCAAGGAGGATATTGGTACCTACAGGCAGTACCAAGCCTTTTTCTGGGCATGGAACACTGAACAAAAAGAAGATGGTGCTGCTTGGAGCCCTGCCAGGACCTGCACAGTATCTCAGAACCGTAGAGATGGGAGGAACAGTGAGATGAGCATGACCCAAATAGCCAAGAGATGGCAACACTCTTAGGCGGAAGGCAGTTTTTTTCCACATGGCTGATGCATCCATTCAGTAGTCAGTCACAGCAGCCCTGGGAGGCACTGGAGGTATTGTGCACCAGTGTCCCATGGGACACTCTGTGTAAATGTACTGCTGGGAACATGGCTAGAAAATGCCCTGCATGCCTTCACTGCTTGCTCAGCCCTTCTGTGCTCAGCCCTGGGCTCTCTCTCTGCTCCTCACACCTCTACCTGAGCCCCACAGCCCTGCTGTCACCTGCCCTGGGCAGAAACAGACTCCCAGGGCCAAGAACTCAGTGGTAGTTGTTTTTGCCTAGAGCTTTCCTCTGCTTTGCTTGCATGGTTTCACTTCTGATCATCTTCACAATGTTCTCTTTAATGCATTGTGGCACTTTGTTTCTCAAAGTATTACTTGCACTTGCTGAATATCTTAGTGCTGAGGAAAGAACTGGTACAGGAAGATCTGAGAGTATAACGTCCTTTATTCAGTTGTCCCTGCAGTCTAGGAAGCCTCCAAGCTTCGCATCCCAAGCTGCACAGAAATAGCTGCTTTTAAGGGCCTGATGCCCCAAAAACCCATGCGGGCTGCTGGAGTTAAGGTGTCATGGACAGCCCAATGAACCATTAGACACAAACCACTGTAGATTGAAACTGAGCAAGCACTAGTCCCACCAAGAGTAATGCACTATGCACACAGTTGTCAGCATTTTGGTTTTGGGCTAGCCTCCTGGCTTTTTCTGAGGGTGAGGAAGAAGTCCTGGTCTCCCACATTCAGCTTTTGCCCCAAGCCCATCCTGGCACTTGTGGACACTGTGCAGACTGCAGACAGCGAACAAATCCCTCAGCCAGAGGCTTTCAGCAAGGTGCCAGTGACATTCCTCAGGGCAGTCCAGCAGTGGTGACAGCTGAGACAGCCACTGTGTGAAGCCTCACAACCTACAGCAGTGAGGAGCCAGTGAGGCTGCCGAGGATCATGGAAGGATGGTGGCTCCATCCATCTCAGCTTCCCAAGTAGCTTGTGGAAAGCTACAGCATCACACCCTCGACTGCAGCATCCACAACCACTGGGCACAAAACAGCCTCGTGGTTGCCAACAGACTCAAGGTGGGTGGAGAAACAACTTTTCCTCTCATGGCTTTTGATATGGTAGGAAGGGAAGGACAGCTGGGATATGTGTCACTTTAATCACCCCAGAATAATTGGGAACTGATGCCTGGGAATTAAACATATTTAAAAGAGTCAAATTTCAAACTGTGTGAGAAATGAAAGTATATTGGTGTAGCTTTTTGAGCACAACTTCACCAATGGAAATTCCATCTCTTGATAATAATCAGTGGTAGGTTTTTTGACCTTGGTGTCAGGAATGGAACTCTGAAGACAAATTTTCAATTGCTACACTTTGAAATGTTGCCAACCAAAAAAAAACCCAACAAAAAAACCCATAAAAGAACCCCTGAAAAGGCCCCTGGTGGGAATACAGAGCTGTACAATATTTTGGTAGACAATTAATAAACTTATCTAAGAATAGAAGACGAAATTTTTCTTTTAAAAAGGTCAAGTTTAACTACCATAAACATTCTATGCTGGAAAGCAATCCAATGAAATCACTGTTAGCCAAACACCAGCTTCTATTGGCTAGGCAATCACTTAATCTGGTTATGGGCTGGAAACATAGTTTTCCGGAAGACAATTTATAATTTGTAGATAAATCAGGGGACTATAAAATTGCAGAAGCCGAGTGAGAAAGACCCACAGGTACCACAGCTAAAATCTGGATACATCTTTGCCAGATTTTTCCACTGAAGGAGAAGACAAAGAGAAAAGGGAGAAAGAAGGAAGGAGTTTGAAGAGCTGGTTGTGTAGCATCAGCCAAATTAAGCCCCTGGCCCAGGTAAACCTCAGCAGTTGTGTAGGCCTGAGAGACGCCTCTGACAGAAAAAGATGCTGAAGCCCTATATGAAAGTTGTAGTTCACCTGAAGGTGAAAATCTCTTTCTCAGAAAAGATCCTAAATAACTTTCTGATAAGACATTTTGTAGCATTGCAGTGAAGTTAAGCAATTTACCAGCAGAGGCAAAAATCACCATCAGTTATAATTTCCTCTTGATCTGAAAAAGTGGGGTCATGTGTGGAAATGGCAGGGCCCATCTCACCCACAAACACTCAGCAGCCACGTAACTCTTTTGTGAATATTTGAGAGTTGAGAAAACTCAGGCAGAGATGAGGAACAGGTTTACCCAAAAAGGTTTGTCATCAGACAAATCCATGGCACTGAATAGAAGAGAGTGATTTCTTGCTGAAGCTACTTGGCAAAATGTCCTCTCAGGGCAGAGGCTGAGCATCATGGTGCAATGGCCAGGAGGTCAGTGCTTGACAACTAGTTCTTCGCCACATCTTTAAAGAGCAGGAAAAATGTTTAAAGGTGACACAATAAAATAAATACAAATTACTGCAGCTTGTGCTCAGTTGCCTTATGCAAACCACAGGGTGTGTTCTACAACATGTGCCCTCTCATTACAAAATAAAACCTCAGCAACTTTCCTCATCAGCAGAATTTTGGCAATCCAGGAAAATAAAGTGCACTAAAAGCTGAGAATTTCATTCACCGACTGACTTAAAAGAAGAACACTTCGGCATTTTTGTTTATTTTTCTTTTAGCCTGATTGTAGAAGCAGCACAGCCAGGGGGTGAAGACATCATTTGATGATGATGGGGATGGAGTCCTGGCCTGTGATGTGTGCTGTGGAGCAGCCACATCTCCTCAGCAGGAGATTGTGTTTCTGCCTCCATCACCATTCCTGTGGCTCGGGGAGGAGATGAGCATCTGGAAGCTCCCCGCCTAGCGCCTCCGGTATCCCGCATGGCATCTATCTCCCACCTTGGCACCATGCTGGGAGCTGTTGCTGCCTGCTGCCCTACACTGAATGGGGACATTTGTTAAGGACAGAGGCACAAAGTAAAAACCTAGAAGCCTAGAAAATTAAAATGGTGTTGGAAGAGACAGAATCACAAAATCATAGAATTGTTAGGGTTGGAAGGGACTTCTGGAGATCATCTATCCAACCCCTCTGCCAAGGCAGGGTCACCTAGAGCAGATTACACAGGAATGCATCCAGGGGGGTTTGGAATGTCTCCAGAGGAGACTCCACAATCTCCCTGGACAGTCTGTTCAGTGCTCTGCCACCCTCAATGTAAAGTTCTTCCTCATGTTGAGGTGAAACTTGTGTTTTAGTTTATGGCCTCTGCTCCTCATCCTGTCACTGGGCACCGCTGTAAACAGTCTGGCACCACCCTCTTGGCACTCACCTCGGAGATGGTTACATGCATTAATGAGATCCTCTCTTCAGTCTTCTCTTCAACTGACTAAAGAGCTCCAGCTCCCACAGTATCTCCTCATAAGAGAGATGCTCCAGACCCAAATTACCTTTGCAGCCTCCCCTGGACCATCTCCAGCACCTCCTTGTCTTTCTTGTACTGAGAAGCCCCGAACTGGACACAGCCCTCACCAGGGCTGGGTAGACAGGGATGATCACCTCTTTTGACCTGCTGGCCACACTTCCCAATGCATCCCCTGGCTCTCCTGACCACAAGGACACATTGCCAGCTCATAGTCAGCAGGCCTCCCAGGTCCTTCTCTGCTCTCTGGTATGTCTGCCTCCAACCTGTGGTGGTACTTGGGGCTTAAAAAATGTTGCCTAAAATCTAAGCCAGCTCTGTCCTGCTGCAGTTGAAGACTAAACATTGATGGAATTGTTTACTTCTAGCAAATATGTTGAATTTATGTACATTTTAAAGGAAACATATTGATTAGGGATTTTTTTTCCTTATTTTTCTTGACCAAGATATTTAGGAAGCCCTTACTCGCAATGACATCAAGCCTTCCCCTGAATTTTGGTGACAGTCACTTGTGAAAGGGACAACACAAGAGCAAAGATTGATTCAGGAAACAAAAATGTGTACTTGTCCAAAAAAAGTTATGGTTTTGGGTATAACATCCTCTTTCTGAAGTTGAATGGAGGTTTGGTTTCATATCACACCCTCAGCTTTACAACAGAAATGGACTAGCGAGCAGAAACTGCTGGGTTTGTGCCAAGGAGCGGATGCAGTGTTGGCCAGACAGGTTCACTGCAGACTGGCTGGCTCTGGGACCCCAACCAGGTAGGCACAAGGATGATTGTCATGTGTGAGCAGCCCCCTGGATGAAATCAAAGCACAGCTGCTCCCAATCTCCCAGCCCAGTGCTGCCTGGCACCCCCAAGAACAGCTTTCTCCCTGCCCCAAGCTCCTCTGCGCCCTGCCAGGGGCTCCTCCCACATTGTCCTGTCCTGACCTCACAGCTGGGTCTGCACAAAAAAAAAAAAAAAAACAACAAATGAACCACACCTGATACTTGCTGCTGCCAGGAGCGGAAGTTTGGGATGCTTAAGTGTTGCTGCAGCCCCTGTGCTTGGCACTGGTTCAGCTCTGCTTGTAGCTGGCCACTCATGATAGCAAACATCTGATATCATGCTGTACATGAGCTGCAACAAGCATACAAGCTGCTGGGAAGTACAGGGCACGGCAGAGAGCAACCATGCCTGGATGAAGCAGTTTTGAGTGGGTCTTGGTGGGAAAACTCTGTTTGTACATGACATAGAGGGGTAGAACATACACTATTTTTGGCGGGGAATGAATTGGTTAATTCAGCTGAATAACGTCATGACTCAGCTGCTGCTGATAGTTTTCATAAGAAAAGGAAATACTTTATGTAAGTAAAGGCTTACTAAAACTTCTAATAAAGAAAATAGAAGACAGGGAGGTTCATATGTAAGCCAGCCCACATTCTAGGATGTGCAGTGCCCAGCTGCAAGTGCTAGGGCTTTCCAAGTAAGTGCAGAGAGATGATGAACGTGGTATTGCTTTCACTATTTGCTGCTTGGAAATGTCTCACTGAGAAAATCAAGGGGAGTCATAAAATAACAATGACTTGTTTGTTTGTATGACTGTCCCAGCAGGAGAGTACTGGTTTGCATGCAATTTGAAATCCCAGGGAGGATGGGGTATAAACCAGGGAATGCTCATCCGAGATTGCAAAGTATGTTCCAGCAACCCTAGCAGCTCCCAGGGGAGAAAAACTCTCATAAATAACTGTTTTACTTGTGTCACTAGTATCACATGGAGTTTTTAACACAGGGCTTTTCTGTGCATTATCAAGATTTTGGCTGATGTAAAATGTTTCTTACAGCTTTTTGAAAGCCATTTCTCCATGGCAATAAGAGGTAGGATTCAAAATGACTATTAGAGCCCCACTGCTGCTGGCTTGCTTCTCGAGGGTGTGAAGCTCAGTTTCTGCAGGAGATGGGATTGGTTATTCCTCACTAGCACGTGGTGTGGTGGAGCTATTGATGTCTGACTGTGTTTGAGTATTTTCTTTAGCGCCTCACTCAGTGCCTGGGGGATCACACAGTGCTCACCTTGCCATGGCCCAGTGTCATCAGCATCCCGGAGCA
Organism: Polioptila caerulea; assembly: GCA_013397295.1. Classification (NCBI taxonomy): domain Eukaryota; kingdom Metazoa; phylum Chordata; class Aves; order Passeriformes; family Certhiidae; genus Polioptila; species Polioptila caerulea. Next base: position 250,669 of record VYXF01006147.1, on the reverse strand, counting down.
GCAGCCTCAGCTGCTCCCAAGGTAGGTAAATTAGGCACTCAGGGTTTACTCTCTGCTTTTGTCTGACCTTAGCACCTCACATTCCTGCCTACTCAGAGGTGTCAAAGCTTTCCTCCTAAAGCCAGTTTTCCATTGGTTTCTCAGTCTCTGCATCCATCTCCCTTGACATATCTACACAAGTATATTTTGAGCATAATGCATCATTTTGGTGTGTGAAGTGTTTCATTGATCCAAGATATACTATGGCTGTTCAAAGAGGCATACTAGAAGGTATGTGTCGGAACCCAGGACATTCCTCTGACTGCCCTGGAAGCTCAGAGACCTTGGCACAGAGTCAAAGACATCTGTGCCTTTGATTTTCGTCCTTGGAAACAATTACCAACTTTGTGTGAAGAATTAAAAGTCACAAGAGTTTAAGTAGAATAATAGTTAATTTGTCACAGGGTGAAAAAGTAGATTTTGGGTTTGTTAGAATGGTGTAAGTGAAGACAAGATGGAGGATCCTTGTGGTTTTTTAAGCTTCTTCCTTTTTCTTCCCTTACTCCATTTTCCTGCTGTGATGGTGGCACTGTTGATTGGTTTAGAGACTGACTGTCTAACATAGGTGATAGATATTGGAAAATTATTGTAAATAAAGTACACGTAGTTTTTAGTATAAAAAACTAACACCACCCCACAAGCAGGGAGTGTGCCACAAACTGACCTGTCAGACAGACCCCAGCAGGTCAGAGAAAGAATGTAATATATAAGGAAAAATAAACAACCTTGAAACCAGAGCTGAAGACTCTCAACTGCTTCTTTAGTCTCGTGCCTGGGAAAAGAGACTTTTAATATTTTGGGAGCCATTTCTGCAACTCAGAAACCTGACAGGTATGCTTCCTATCTTGTATGCCAGTCCTTGAATTTGACTCAGGATGTGGAAGTAACTCACTGAGTGTGCGAGTGCAAACGAACCCATGGATTACAGTGCCTGAGTCTCACCAGGATGAATGTCTTCCATTGCCATGCAATGTTCTGCTGTGAGACACTGGGTATCCAAGAAAGAGGGCAGAACAGCAAGCAGTTAAGAAAAGGTGTTAAAAAAAATAAAAATAATCAAATACGTAATCCTCCTAGAGCACACAAGGTTCTTTCTCATTAAGGAAGAAGAGCCCCAGGATCAGCATAAAGATCTGGGCTGTTACACGATGTTCTCCATCTTTGAATTAATCTGTGTGCCAGGAGCAAAGGCAGCGCAGCTGTGCCGGAGCTGCTGCGGGTGTTTCCAAGCCGTGTGGCTGGCAGGCACCGAGCAGAGTCAGCTTTAGCAGCACAGCTGAGGACTGAAGGCAAGTCTGTGTGAAGGGATCTCAAACCATCGACGCCCTTGCTACCATAGCAGGCATTTACACGAGCAGTGAAAAGCAGTGGAGGGGGGGTGAACTCCCTCGGGACACCCCAGCTCTGCAGAGAGCTTTCAGGAATCAGGAGAGGACATTTACTACCTACTTGTGCTATTGCATCATTTAGGGACACTAGTCCAAACGCCTTCTCTTTTACACCCGTGTCAGCTTGGCTCTCCTGGCAGAACTTTGCAGCTTTTAGACAAGAAAATTCTAGGATTGTTTATTAAGGTTTACGCTCCAAACCAGATAAAGTTAGAGGGGTCATCTTTATGTGTAATGTGTGGTATATTAAGGTGAGGAGAGCCAGATTCCCGCAGTTCAAACTGTAGCTACAAAATCTGTGCCTCTCCTCAAACTGAATTTCTGGAGCAGCCCAGGTAACTTTTTGCTCAGTCTTTATTAAACAAGAAGGCTCTGGACTGCACGGCCTGTGTGCACAGATCCTGAGTGTAATTGTACGTCATTTCTGACTGTGATAAAGAATCTTTAGCGGTAAAATGCACTATGGAAATACAACAGAGATAAGATCAAAATAACTTGAAATTGGAACACTTGAAAACTTGGCAAAGGATCTACTAAGGAAGTTTACATGGCAGGGAGGAATGTGATCCCCCAAATGCTGGGGATTACATTTCCAAAACTACAGCAGGGATATGCAATAACAACTCCATAATATTTTGATTAGGAAGGAAGCAAATAACATACTGCAGAATGCTGCTGTCATAGCACACCCCTTGGCAACACCCTCTTTAAAGAAAAAAAAAGGTGGGGAGAAAGGAAATCATCCCACTGCTTGAAGATAGACGGGGTAGAAGTCAATGCTTGGAGAAGACATTTGCAGGCTTTCCTTCCCGGACCACCATTTTCCTCTTTGAACTCATCAAACAGAAATCCATGTTTACAAAAACCCAGTTGTAGCCAAGTAGAAAAACTCATCTTCAAATCTGCTGCAGCCAGCGACGGTTTCTTTGGGATCTAACTAGTCTAACAGGCTTCCCTCCCCTTTCATAGAAATTCCCAATGTTCTTCATTTCTGGTCAATCTCATTAATTCAGCACACAGCTTTCACTGGCTCCAGACTCTCACACAGTGACATGCAGAGAGGAGAACTCAGTCATAGTGATCACTTGTGATAGTTTTGGGGTTGAGGACATTTGAGACTGAGGCTGAAGATGCAGCTGTAGCAGGAACTGTTCTGGCTTTGTGAGCTGACTTTTTCTTGAAACTGGGGTGTTAAAATAGCACTATCAGTTCCTCTCTCATGAGTGCCCACCACACTATCTAAAATAGAAAAATGTCCCAAAGGCCATGTGTCTGCTCAGGGCACAGCAGGAAGCTGGTGTGCTATTCTTTCCTACACTGAAATATCAGCACTCTGCTATTCTGTTTTCATCAGAGCCTTTCCTGATGCATGTCATGACATATCTTAAACATAATAAAACCCCTAACATAGGTCCACAAAAATATTTCTAAATACTAGGCTGGGAAATAGAAGTCAAAATGCAATTGAAACACTGATTTCATAGCAAACAATAATTCTCCCATGTCTTATCCCAGTTAATCCCTTTACATGATAGTTACCTATTTCTTGTCTGTATGTTGGGGGCTAGTGATTTAATGACCCTTTTTCTGTCTAGCACTCCCCATTACTCCATGGTAACAAGGCATGCTCTTCTCTTGAGACATCTAAAGGATTAGTATTGTTAGGATAAACTCTGCAGTATTACACAACTCCCAGTACACGATTTGGTTTAAGTCTGCTGCTTCCCACCCGAAGAAGAGCTTCTGTGCCCAAAACCATGTGTTTTGCATTTTCATTTATATCTGTAGGCTGAAAAGAGAAGGTCCCCTTCAGTCCTGTCTCACTGTGACTATTAATTTGATACTTTGAACTTATTAACTAGCATCGTTGTTAGCTCTGAGCAGTTTTAATGTGGGAGTGAGAATATGTCCTTCTCTCCTGTGAGAAGTCAGGACAGAGCAACTACCTCACAGTGACAGAACAGACTTGGAAAATGCTGAAATTAAGAAGAGATGGGTTATATTCATGACCCCTCCATTATTCAGTTTATATAATTAGACATAATGACAAAGTTACTACTTGGTATCTGGCATCCATTCCTCCCACAGATTTCAGCAACACTGTGGATTCATGGCTTTTCCAGGTTCTCCTCTCTAAGTATTCCTATTGCTAAATATTGAACACCAGCAGTTAGCAAGTAAAACCACTCACAGATATCCAGCAGGAAGCCAAGCCTTCCAATCTAAACCAAACATTCGGTCTTATTTTCAACACCTTGTTATAAACACATATTATAAAATTGGCTTTTCGCAAATATTAAAGTGACTACTGAACATATAAGGTTGTTATAAATAAGTATTATAGTATTGTTGCTTTTTTTTCCTTCCTTTCTTTCTTTCTTTTCGCACTCATATAGAGGGGATATTTAGATGTGTAGTGTAGAAATGGTTTTAAAGATGTAGTTTTCCTTAGGAGTAAAGTAAGTTGATAAAGTGTCTTTGTAGTGAGTGGACTGACTGCCTGGTCAGGATAATGCCCAGTGAAGACCCCTGCTGTGACATGAAGACATCTGCTGCTGATATCCCAGCTACCAGCACTGACCATCTGTAGAAATTATAGACCAAGGCCCTAATTAAGACTGATAAGAAGAATTAATTAAAACCACAGCCAAGAAACACGCATGCTCTAAAAAGACGGAACCAAGGAGTGGCCATGCAAAGCAGCTCANCCTTTTAAATCCTAGCAAAAAGGTGAACTTTGTTTTTCACAACCTCAATACTGTCTTTTAGCCATAACAGATCTACTTGTAGTAGGTCACTAGATAATACACAGGTTACCAATTACACAGTCTTTATATCATCCTCCAAAGTAAAAGAGGCTCCAAAGTTAATTTTACCAGTCCTGGATCCCTCATGACTTTTGCTGCAATGCTAATGAAGGGGCAGAGGGAACAAAGGGAAAGGAATATTTTCAGAATCTCAGGAGTTGTTACAAACATAAGTTTAGGCACATAAAAAGACAGTGAGTGAAGTGCAGTAGAAACCTGTTGCAAAGATCTCAAAATGTGTTGTGAAATTAGAATTTCACCTGCTTTCTTGTGTTGTCCTCTGTGCTTGTGCATAATAGAAAGGCAAAAAAAAAAGCCAAAACACTGCCAAACTCAAACAAAGAAGAATAAAGTCTGTTTGACCTACACTGCAACTTTGGTGGAACCTGCCCTCTTCAATGGCACCAGCATTGAGACTTGAACTAGCCAAAGCTCCTCAAGGGTTACAGGCACCATTACTTTCAACAGCAAATACACCCCCATGAAGTTTTATACTGACTTCCAGAGAGGCTACCAAATATCTCAGCACCTCTCAGACATGAGACCATTTTCAGTGCAGCAGCCTGGGGTTCCCTGACAGTAGGAGGAGGCTCCTTCACAGGATAAACCCATTTATATGGGCCTTATATGGTCCACCCTGCTGTTGACACCAGCACTCATCTACTCCCACAAAGAGCCCATTGATGGAGCTCAATCGGGAAAACCTAAGCTACAGAACAATTTTCTCTGAGCAGCTGGGTCTTCTGGGTGGGTTTTTGGACTTCTAACACATGCACCAGCATGTGCATATTGCACATGCACAAAGCAGCTGTGCTACTTTGTTATTCAACATTTACAATTGTCAGGAATGCTGGTCCCACCTAAATCCTCTTGTAGCTCTGGGCTTTAATTAGCAACATGTCCAAAATACTTTGAGTGCTTCTGGACCATAGCTATAGGTGCTTACAGACAATGCTGGATGGTGCCAGAAGCCTTGTCCTGCAAAGGGAAATGTAGCTGGGTGTTAATGAAGGTCTTGGGTACTTAGGCTCACTCAAACAAGCTAACAAATCCATTTCTATCGACACCTCCATTTATAGCTTCTCTATGTATTTAACAAAGAAACATCGGTGGTAAAATAATGACAGAAAAAGACAGGGCTTGCCTTAAACTGTTGTGGCTAATGAGCATGAAATCAGGAACTGAAGGTAATGAGACCAAAGTCAGCTTCCTCGAGATCATGCCAAACCTTGACCACAGTAATTAGGGGATACAAGTTGCACAAATGTGGAGGAGGACTCGGGTGAATAACTCCAGCTGCATACCCCAGTGCATTTACTTTCCACCTGTGCATAAAGCTCTTCCCTCTAAAGGATCAGGCCAGTGCTAACAGAAAAGAAGCAACCCTTTCCTGGTACCCAATGCTGATCACTGCTCTGCTTTGCTTCCCTCATGCTTTTCATCCTTTTCTGCATTCTGTAAATGGGTATTTCTAGGACATGAGCAGTCCCTGGGCAGTGGGTAGCTGCCTGGCTGCCTGCATGGGTACAAGGCCAGCACAGATCATCCACACTGCAGCTACCAGCAGTAGTCATGCTTCTGCTCTGTTGGGGAGCTGTGCTCTTATAAAAATCACAGCTCCCAGAAAAAAACATCTCACACAAGATGATAAATGCCTTCCTTATAGGTTGACACATTATCTGAACAAAAATGTATTTATTTAGCCTATCTTGCACTTTAATTTGATGTACTGCAACATCCCAGCATGGCTTTTTTGGCTTCAGTTGATAATTGTGCTAATTTTTCCATCTAAATTAAGCTATGTAATGCTTAGGGACAAAAAATACTCTCATTATGATGTGTATTAGAGTTATGTTGTACAAATATTATGAGCAAATCCCATTGTGATGATCTTCAGTGGCCTTTCTTAGAGCAGGCAAAGAGGAAGGCATTGGAAACATGGCAGGATTTTTTTCACGGCAGAATCAGGAAACAGAGCTGGAATTGGCCCACCCAGGCACAGCAGCTTAGGGGCTCATTTTTGTCAGGCTGCTGATGGCTCGTCCTCTTGTCTTCCGCAAACGTGTTTCTCTACACTCTACGTAATGACTTGGGAGGAGTCTCCCAGAGACAAACGCGTCCCTCTGAATTAGTGGGCAGGAGGTCACATCATCTATGAGGAGGTCAGTACGAGATTCGAGCCCAGTAGGGAGTGAGCCTCTAAAGAATGTGGGCTCTGTAGGAGCCAAACTTTGGTGATCCTTCTCAAGAGCTATGGCTGAAAGAAGAGTCTATGTAAGATTTGAGAAGGATAGCTACCTTTCAATTTCTTGTTTCATGTAGCTGCACAGGAGATACACCCAACAGAGTGCAGAAACCTTGGCAATAACTGCAATGACTGCAGATAGAACTAGCAGGGTTTCACTTCAGATGGGAGAAGATCTGGATGCCGTCAGTGGGCTTGAAACACAGGCTCCTGCAAAGTGGTCAACTGTGATTGTTACTAAGGAGGTCACAGCAAGTTTAACCTTCAGCAGACAGAGCAGGATGTTTTAGTCCTTTGTCCCTTTACGGCCTCATCTAAACCAAGGATGTGGGAATTACACCACTCTCCCGCTGCTTCACAGCGGTGGTTTGTTTGTTTTGGGTTCTTTCACATTCAAGGACATAAATGCCAGAGAAATCGTACCTAATTCTACATAACCTGGTGGTAGCTAAACACCAGATAGAGCACACTGAAAGATCCCAGCCCCTAGAGTGCCTTATTCTCTTCTCCCTCAAAGGAGGGAACACTCCTTTGAGAGTCTTCAAAGATTTTGTGCTGCATTTTTGATGAACCAATTTCAAGTCCACCAGTGGGGTAAATATGCAGTCACGGTCTCTGGTGGGGTTCTCAGGGACTGGAAGGAAAAGGTGGCAGGTTTATCTCACAAGGCAGGGAGCATGGACCACTCATTCCCTCCAACTGTTCACTGTAGCAAAAATGTGCCACCAAAGAGCCATGACCACCAGACTTGCTTTATATTGTGTTAGTAATTCAAGTGGATTTAGCAGCACATACAAGTTTATCACGTGCACAATTGATTTGCATTTATTGAGCCTTATCCAATTGGACACTTGCAATACCAACCTGCATATTTCTCTTCAGACATACTGTTTCTATGTGACTGAACAATTCTCACTAAGTAATTGAGAGAAATAAATGGCCTCTTTTTTGGCACTTTCTACGGAGAGCTTGATTAGAGAAGTCTGGCATAAATAACTCAGCATCTCTGCCCCAGCCACACTGCAATGTTTCCACACAAATCAAATCATAAGCTGCATGTACATTTTTTCCCTAAAGGAATAAATGCCCCCCAAATCCCATCTGCCACCACAGCAAGAGGGTTTCAAGCTTCTGCTTTTCAGCAACAGCAAGAGCAAAACCTGCAAAAGAAGCGAAAAATCAGAGTAGAGAGCAATTTCAGGAGGAGGATTCTCCAGGGCTGTGCAGAAGGGCAGATCCCCCATTCCTCTCCAAGGGGAGGTACAGCACCCCCAGATCCCCCACTCCCACAGGGAGAGCACCCTGCCAGCCCTCAGTACACACACAGCACAGCCACCTTGCTCATGTTACCATCATACACACACACTAAACCCATGCTGGAAAAAACTAAGGCTCAAGGCTTAGGAGAGCTTGAAATCTGGTTTTACCACTCTTCATTTTTTTCTAAAGTAAATTATATTTAATGAAAATTCCTCAGACACGAAGTACCTTGTTTTCATCTTAATTAGCAATTATGGTTGCTAATTAAGGCAATATCAAAATAATTGTGTCATAGTACAAAGGTAATGCTCATGCTTCTCTGTGCCAGGTAAAGAAGATTATGATCTTCAGCCATAGCTCTAGAACAAATAATACTCTACTAATAATTTTTGCAGGGCTTAATTTAATGTGTGTATGAGAGAGAAGAATTGCGTAGCTTTTGATATACAGTGAAGGCCACCATGTCACATAAAGATGGAGAGATCACAACAATCCTTTGTCTGAGAGTTGAAACATAATCAGCCAAATAATAATTTTCAACTGATCTCACATTCCTCACTTTCTATAGTTTAAAAAATCTTTGTATGTTAAAATATACACACTATCTTATATTTATAGGTATTACATATAAAGCATAATCTATAATTCTGTTGATATGACTCTTCTTTGCCTGGTGCCTTCACATAGACACATCTTTGACCATTTACCCAGGGAAGCACTCATTGAACAAGCCTTATTTCCTGCAACAACCAACTAAATAGCCTTTTTTAAAAAAAGTAAAGAAAGGCATATCCTCCACAAAAGCTAATTCATGCAGCATGACTCTTTGAATATATAGTCTAGCAATACACAAGTGTTGGAAGTAGCACAAAGGATCCTTGAAAACACTTCTAATTGATTAATTCAGCAGAGTAGCACCATGGAAATGATTGATTTTAGTCTACCAGACCTCCCTCTGACTTTTTTAGAGCCTTTGTTGATGGCTACTTGAATGGAAAAAATTTAAATACGAATGTCTATATAACAATAACACCCAAATTCCCATCATTTTAATATATCAAATTGACTGCAACAGGTTTAAGATGCCACAAGGACCAAAGCTTTTGTTTTTAAATGTATCTTTAAAATAGTGAAAACTTTACAGAAATGTGATGTGACTGATCTCAAATGACTGATCTGACTCAGAAATAATACGTGACTATATTCTTCTTAGCTAATGATGAGGTGTAACAAACCTGGTGATAATGACTACTAAAAAGGGTAGAAAAAAACCACTGTGGTACATTTCTTTGAGGTCATCCAAAAAATTGAAGTCATCAGGTTAGTTTCCTGTATAATAGTGATTTATTGCAGGTTTTGCAAACCAGACCAAGGACCTTACCAACACTTACTTAAACTGAAGCTGCCCTTATTTTGCCAATCAATGTAAAAATGTAAATAACGTGGGATGGTATTTCTGCCACTCATCTGGAGTTTGGGGACAGGTGATAGCTGCACTGAAGACACACAATTATGAAATACCAAAGTGAGAGGGACTATTTTTAAGTGTTTGATCCTTCAGACTTGACTCTGGCAAACTCCCACTCCAGCTCCTGCTGACCTTCAGAAACCATGCAGACCTGCTGCAAAGGGAAGCACCCTATCCTGCCCTTCCTTTGGCTGGATAATGTTTGAACATTTAGAAATATCCATCGTTTTTAGAAATAACCATTTCATTGTCCTTTCAGAGTACTCATGTGAAATATTGATGTGCTGATGACAGAGGAGGCAAGCAGTGGCTCTGAAGGAGACCCTTCTCCATGGGAGAAGGATAACAACTGTCTCCTGCCCCAAAGTAAACCTCTTCTTGATGAACTTACGGCTTTCTGGAAGCTCCCTGACTTCCCTGCATCCCTGTCCTGAGCCTGGTCTATGGGAGTGACACTGGATTTCCCACACACGTCTGCACAGACAGCTGAGCAATTGAGAGCTTAGCAGGGCAAGCAGGATACTTCCTAGTCCCCAACTTGAGAAAGAAAGCAACCTTTGTCCTCCCTGACAACCCAATTTGGTGTTAAATACACATCATATGCTTGGTAGGACCTGTCTAAACTAGCAAGGGAAAGCATGCAAACTCGTGCTCATCAAGGGTATGTAGAACCTTTGCACAGTATTCAGGTAGTAGGTATTTCCACAGATATTTGCCAAGGGATTTGGGGTTTTTTTGACATCTCTTGAGGGTCTAAACCTGCTAATGTGATTTCTCTTTACAGCCTCCAGTGGTGGCTGGCTTTGACCAGCTCAGTTGTATTGTCAGACTCAACCTCTTGCCATCAGAACATGCCCCTGTGGAAATTTCACTAAACAAGTTACGATTGTTTTTTTCAGATGTCATGGTTGGGGCTTAGTCAGGTTGGCAGTAACTCAGTTTTTTATGCGTGTGTTTGTTTCATAATCTACTAACTTGTTTCCTGCAATCTCAACACTGATTCATATATGTATTCAAAATCTCTGGCCCTTTTGACTGTAATGCAAACTGTGAAAATGATTCCAAATGTAACCAAGCAGCATTTGCCCAAGCTATGAGCTGCTTGAGGAAGTGTCAGTACTGATGTTCCCTGTCCTTTCTTCCCTGTCCCACAGAAAAGGCATGGGAAAGGGGAGAGTATGCACCTAAAAATGCTTCCAAGCAAATGACCTAAGCAGAAAGCATTTCAGTTTGGAGTGAGGACCGTCACCTCCTAGAGAATTCCATCCTTCCCTTCTACTGGCTGGCCCATCAGCTAGGAGGGAAGTACACTGCAGGCTCACAGGATTGCCCTGGACTGTGAACCAAGTATCTCCTGTGGAAATGCCTCCCTCCATATTTGCTGCCTTTCTCTGTGGCTGCTGGTCACTGTGCAGGGGAAGTCCACTGTCTGGCAAAATGCTGTGATGCATTTCTCCTTATCCTTTATCCCGTGACAATTTACAGCTTTTGGGCTGCATGTCAGAGAGCTCTGCATCCCGCCTGCATTTTGCACAGAAATGGGATTTTTCTCTGATCCTCCTTTAGGTCCTTGCTGTTGGGGGCCATGGCACTACAATATTCAGCAGATATCCATCTTCTTGGGGCTGCAATAATTTAACTTTTTTCCTAGGAAGCTCCATGAAAGTATGTGCCTGAGTCAAGCTCCCTGTCAGCAGTCCCACCGGCTCATGAGATTGTACAAAGGGCAATCAGAAATGGCTTGATCAAGCCTACTGCCACAAGCACAGCGTTAGTGGGCAAGAAACAGTTCACTCAAGAGCTGTGGCTGAGCTCATTTTACCTCATGACAGTTTTCATTACAGAGATATCATCAGCTAACACTCAGCATCAAGAAGACGGCAGTGGGGTTGAAACTAGGTCGCTTCCAACCCAAACCATCCCATGATTGATCCAGAGGCTGGTCAGGCACTGGAACAGGCTCCTCAGGGAAGTGGTCACAGCACCAGCCTGACCGAGTTAGGGAAGGATTTAGACATTGCTCTCAGGCACATGGTGTGACCCTTGGGGCTGTCCTGTCAGGAGCTGGACTCAATTACCCTTATGGGTCCCTTCCAACTCAGGATATTCTACGACTCTGAAATAAAATGTGGTAGTTTCTCAATTCCAGCTGAAAAACTTGATGCAATGCTTCAATGTTTCTAAAGAGCATCTGAGTATAATAAAACATCCTCACATGCATGTGCAGGTAAAATATTAATTAGTTAAGTTTTAAATTGCACTGGATTTATCCAGCACTCTTTCACTAGAAAAGCAAAGGAAATACAAGCAATTAGAAGCAAACTGAATTTCACTGTTCTACATTCTTCTTAGAAGTTTATTTTTTTCTGCTTCAAGGTGATTTGACATTTTTGGGTTAGATTTTAGGAACTCGGTGCGAAAGCCTGGCTTTGTACTGCCGCTCCAAACCAGAAATGATTCAATTATGCATCAGCCCGTCCCTTCCCCAAAACTAAACCCTCTCAGATACTGAACTCCCTTCAATACAGGTTTTAAATAGAAAGGGTAAGTAGGGTAAAGCTGGTTGTGGGAGTTACTTTATCTTCCATATTTTCCATAAGATGGCTCCTCTGACTTGGCCAGACTCTGAGGTCCCTGTCTGTGTTTTCTGCTGCTGGGAGAGGTCAATCTTCCTGCACTCTGTGGATGATCAGGAGTTGGAAAGGGAGACACTTCTGCACTGCACTTTCCTCCCTAACTGTGGGTCTATCTGCTGCTCTGTTGGAATTTGGTGAAAGCAACAGAAGCTGTTTTAATATGAGGGTTCAAATTTTATCTCACATTTTATATTAAATAAAAGGGTCTTGTTTTGCTGCAGTGTGGTTGTGTGAAAGCATTACATGACTGTTCATCTTATGAAAAGTACATAACAGATACTTCTACTAAGCAGTTTTGCAAACTTGGTGACAAGATTATTGCTGTTATTTTACTGCAGACTTTTTCCTTGATAATTGGAATACGTTCATCTTTTTTTCAGTTTTGTCCTGGTGTTCTAAAATACGTATGTTAAAAACAAAACTGGAAATTTGAGCTTAATTTCTGTATTGTTTTTGAATACGCTAGTTTGCATGCACAGAATTTACCCCAGCAATTTGATTGTAGCATCAGAGAAAGCAGTGTAACATTTGTGGAAGTGGAGAGGTTTGCTTGTCACAAACATGAAAGCACCTTTTTTTTTAGAATAACAGATATGAAAATTAGAAGTGAAGAGCTCACTTCAGAAAATTTGGCAACTCTAAGTAAAGTGAAAAGCATTTTTCAATTTTAATAGCATGATAGTAGTATGTCACTGTAGGCCTGTATTCCTCTCAGAATCTGCATGATGTGTACTGATATTCCCTACAGCTGTCCATCACTTAGAAAGTAGCTGCTTTCCATTATTTAACACAGTGCTTTACAAAAACTTCTGCAACTCAGATTCTCCTCAAGAGGAATACCCAGTTCCTGCAGAGGTGCAAGAGTTCAGCTCAGGGTGACTGCAGCCCATGCTGGTCTTTGAAGGTGAGTTGCAAAGAGGACTTCAGGATCTGGTGTCTTTCTTGGAAAGCTGCCACCAGCACTTGGAAGCTTTGAGAAATGCAACTTCTACCTATGGAACAGGAACACAATCCCCAAAGTATTAAAAACCATGTTATCATAAACACCATTCACAAGCCTCTACACCAGTGACCAGTGACACGTTTATCCTATTTGGGCTCAAGTTTTCATGTGACAGGGCCTAAATTTTGTTCTTTTTCATATTTTAAAATATGTCACATAATTTTATCTGGACTTCTCAAACCAGCTGCTCAGCATAGTGACCACTCCATGCCTGGTGACTGAACTAATTATTTTAAGGCTCTTAGGTCCTGTGCATTTCTTCTGCCCTGATGTCCTTCACTCTGCACAGGCATAGCCTGTTCCTTCTCATCATTTTCTGTTTGCTTTCCAACTTAGTTTTCCAATATATCACACCTTACTCTGATCAAAAGGATTAACAGAGCTAAAAGGCTTAACAGAAGTAGACATTATACTTGGCACAGGGTGGCCAGTGCCTGTGATGTGGACACTGTAACCACTCTGTTTAAATGACCAGCTTTGAAACAGCTCATGATTATTATTTTCAGGTACATCCTTACCTATTTTGTAAAAAATGTTGAAACCCTCTTTAGAAGATCATTGCAAGAGGGATTCAGCTTGACTAATTTTATCCACCAAAGTTTTGGGACTGGATTAGGTCCATACAGTTCTCAGGGAGGAGGGCAGCAGCAGGGATATGGCCATACAAAGTGTTCAGATTGATCCATTCCCTTTGTCTTCAGAGCAGGAGCTGAGGGTGTTATGCTCAGAGCTGGAGGTTGTGCTGTGCCCTGTCCCTGGGAGAAGATGCTGTGGGGGCAGTTCCCATCTCCCCCATGTAGAGCAAGGCTCACACTCCACCCCTAAGTACAGTCTAAGAGGGGTTTAAATGGCACTGGCCCTAGGCCCACTCAGGGATTTAATTCCTTTGGGTTTATGTATGGATTTTATTTTACCAAAGCTATTTAGCACAAGGCATTAGGTAACACAGCCTGCTATGGAAATCTAGGGTCTTACTAATGTCCAGCAGAACAGTGAAGTCCTTACTTTATGAACATAGCAGTTTTAATGCAAGGAAAAAAATAAAACATTTGGCTGTTGGACACAATTCTATCCTTGCAGTGCCCCTAGTGTTTGGCAAGCATTGTTTTATACCCAGGTGAAACATCCTAAGTCCCACAAGTGCTAGGAGAAGGTTGGTGGCTGAACACCTTCCTTTCATTCAGCAGTTGTCTCCTAAGGTCAAGGCATCCTTGACAAGGCTTCACAGGTCATGTGTAAGCTTGTGTTGTATGAGAGTGAGGAGCAGTACCCCAATAAGAGCCATTGCCCCAGCACAGTACCTCTTAACTGATGCTGAGGATGAGGCCACTTCCCAGCAAGAGGTCCCAGAGCATTTGGGCAACACCCTCAGACACATGGTGGGATTGTTGGGGTGTCTGGGCAGGACAGGTGTGGGACTGGATAATCCTTGTAGGTTCCTTCCAGCTCAGGACATTCTGTGATTCTGTGATTCCATTCTGCATGAGAGTTACCAGATTTGCTGATAATTCAGCTGAGAAAGGCTAAGGGTTTTTTGCATCCAGACGGAGGAAATGAAGGAGGATTTGTTTATATGTTAAGCATATAATAATAAAGCAGAGCATAGTCCTCTAAAGGAAGGGGTAAAACACAACAAAGTAAACTATTGCTACTGGTTTAAGTTACCAAAAGTTTTGTCATGTTTTCCTCAGGTAATTGCAGTCATCACCTATTTCTTTAGAAATCTTAATATTGGTACCTGTGAATTATTGCATGCTATACAAAGTTATCGACTAAATTTCATTACCCTGCCCTGTCAGGGGTCTGCTGCAGATTCACCACTAAGGTCTCAGGTTCCTTGGCTGTAATGAATAATGACAAAAAAGTTCCACCTTTTCTAAATGCACCAAAAAATGAATGGTCGAGGGGCGACACTAAGGAAAACAAAACAAACTATGCAAATGCTCTTGAGGTTGTTTTGAAAGACTTATTGATGTGAAATTCTCAGTACTTTAATCATTATTCAAAATGTACCTTGAATCCCATTATGATTTTCCAGACAACTGAAGGATGGAGTCTAAGCATTGCATGGGCACAGATTAACAAAAGCTCAGTGGGAACAGGTTTTTCACAGCCTTGGGTGAATATTAGTCATACTTGCACATTCTTCTTTCCACACGTCAAAGGTCTGATGAGACAAAGAGCTGTGCCTTGGATGGTTTTGAAATCCATCAATCTCCACTGGTCCTGAAAGGAACCCTCTGAGGAAAGGTTTTATGCCCACGCAAGTATCACAGCACTTCAAGGGGCACATACCTTCAGGTACACAACCCTGTGTTTCCAAAGAACATTTCCCTGAGGTAAGAAGTAAAGTACAGCTATCCCATATTGCATGAAGTCTACTCCTTTGCAGGAGAACAATCTCCTTCTCTCTTTCCAAAACAAAAGCATAATTTAAAATTATTATGTTATTACCAAGAATGAGTAGGATAAACAGCACTTTTTTTTTTTTAATTGTAATTTAAGTGTAGTTTAAATCTAGACTCGTCTATTAGCTTATAGATTATTTCCATTTAGAATATAAGCAATATTCTTGCCTTCTTTCCCTAACACCGGTGATTCATATGTTGGGGTTATTTTCTATAAATCAATTCCACATATCAAATAAGGTAAATTTTCATATTGTGAGGTTATGCAGTTCGTATACAAATTATGCTTTTGCCATTTTTCTTTTAAACATGACATTTTTGCTCCTGGTTTCTTTCCTTTCTCAGATTTTTCATGGCAATTGTTTTTTTTTTTTTTTCCAGCTGGAAACAAATTGAAATACAAAGCAGACCTTTTTCTTTCTAAATTGCACAGCCAGTTTGGATCAGAAATAATAAAGGACTCTTCACAACATTACTTTAGTAGGTCTTGCCGGTGAGGAGAAAATGTGCCTAATGATGAAAACTTAATGAGATTTGATTAAAGCTTGCCATCAGTTCCTTGCCCTAAATGTTACAGGTTGTGAAAGCACATTAGCAGCAGAGGCTACAGCTTCTGAGGCCCACCCTTGCACAATAAACACTATGGCTGGATCCCAGACACCTGGCAGCACTCCAGGATGAGCTTGTGCTGATGACAGTCAGTGCTGTCAAGGGCTGGACCCAGACATGGACCAGGACCAGGACCCAGAACCAGAACCAGACCCATCACAGTGCCATGGGTAGCCAGTACTCGTGGGGTGAGCATGTGGACAGACACCCTTTGTCTTGCCCCACAGCCCCATCTGGGGTTATGGCCCTAAACAAGCCATAAATATTTCTGCTGAGGCTTCCCCAGCTCTTGCCTTTCACCAAATGCTTTCAGCAATATCTGACAGGTACAGATGGGCCCCACCCCGCAGAATTGCTGAGACCACTCACAACCAGAGACCTTGCAGGCTCTTAGTATTGGGCAGGTATGGCCATTCTGCAAAAACCATCCAAAACAGCCCTCAGCCACACAGCCAGCAGAAATTCCCCATTTGCTAACCTGCATTAGGGACATACAATCCTTTTGCTTGGTGTGAACTCTTAATTTTTAAACCCCATCTGCTAAGGTTCAGACAAAACCAGAGAAATCTCCTCCCCACAGATCCAGAGCTTTAACATGCATTGGTGGCCAGAAGCCAAGTACATTTTGGGGAGTAGCAACAAACAGCTGCTTTTCAGACTCTTCACAACACAGTTTTAAGACTTGCTCCATGCAGTTATTACTAGCATGATCCAAGCTCAGCTTCCAACCTTGGCATGAGCAGAACCTATTAGCCTGTTTTCCTAAGGAAACATTATGCACAGTGATCATTAATATTTTTTAAACCTCTGGCCAGTTTCAATTAAACTTGGCAGCCAGGCAGCAGTCTTGGAGACCCCAAGTTCCAACAAGGTTCATGAACCATATGTGGCTGGGACAGTGGAAGGAAAAGGAGGCCAACCTATATGGGACCTCAGAGAGCCCAGCAAGACTGAGATGCTGTGGATGATCCGCTCCAGGAAAGCTTTGCAATGTTTTTCCATCTGCATGGACACAGGAGTGTCCAGAGGAAAAGCAGATTACAGTATTTCCAGTGACATTTTTTTACAGCAATATCATGAACTTACACTCTCTGTCCAATGTCTGTCTGTTGGAACCAGCCCTTGCTGCAAGGTGAAAACAGAGAACGAATTTTGTGAATGTCAGAAGCCTCTCAGAGGGTTTCTCTGGTGCCAGCTGCAGTTGCTTCCCCTTGGTCAGAGGGACAGCCACACCCAGCCAGGCAGTGAGGAAAATGAGGAAACTATTCTATTTGAAAACGTGCCTTTGTTCAAAGCAGTGATTTTGCCATGAGCACACGTGCCTGCAGGGAGCTTCCTTCAGGGACTCGGCTGTAAAACGAGGCCACGAGGGCAGGCACAGAAGGACTGCAAAGTCCCCCGGCTGTTTCTTTGAATGGCTGCCTTAACAAGGAGCTACAATGACAGCCTGTGCTCATAGAGACTTCGAAAAACAGCCAGCAGTAGCTTCCTCACTAGATGGTTTCTTTGGGCTTGGTTTTTGTTGTTTTTTTTTTTTTTAATTCTGAACTGTTCATTTTTAAGCAGAAGATTAGCATGTCTCCTGTAATAGCAGCAGTTTTGCTGCATGCCTCAGCAGAAGGCAGCTAAAGAGGACAAACTGAATCTGGACACAAGGAATTTGCAAGGAGCAGTCCTTCCTCAGGACTGGCCTCAGCACAGATCACAGAAAGCTGTGCTTCTTCACTGATCCAGGCTAAAGCAACCTGATGAAAGATGCCAGAAGTTATTTCTAGTAACAAAGCCAACGAACACTCTTCGGAGTGATTAGCATTTTTGAGACTCATTAAGAAATAAAAATAAAAAAGCTTTATCCCATTCTTTGGTTCAGCGCTGCAATGTTTCCTTAAGGCACAGGCCAGCTGAAAAGAAGGGCTGGGAGAGATGTGCAAAGATAGCACCATTGTCAACCAAAGAAACATCCTTCAATTATTCAGAGCATCTGCTGTTCTCAAATTTCTCATTCTTAGAGCTCCAGCTAAGTGGTGCATTTGGCAGTAGTTCCTATTAACCCACAGGACAGCACAAGTAAGGAACATATGTATTCACAAGATAATTAATGCTCAAAGTGAATATTGTGGTAAGTTTCCATACACATTCGCTAACTATCTGCCAAATACATATTTCTGAAGAGTAGGGAACTTCATGTGGAAAAGGTGGATGTAATCCTAAGTAGACAGGAAACAAAACAGTCTATTTTTCTACTTTGTTAACAGACAGAAAATTGACCAAAATACTCACAAAGGTGTAAGCACTGAAAAACAGTGAACATAGCCTATAGTCAACTGACAACTAGGAAAATCAGTCTTGCTGACATCTACCAGTAATATTTTGCATCTGAAAGGCACACTGGAGTTGAATTCATGGTAAAACAATACTTAAGAAGGTAGCTGTGAGAGATTCGTGTCACGACTGCAATGCTATGAGTTAGAAAAATTCCAACAGACCTTGTTATCTCCATGGCTAAACTAAGATACTGAAATGACTCGAACTTGATGCAGAGTTGACAGGCAGCATGCTCATTTAATCATATTAATCCTTCTGCAGTGTATTTCTAATGGCATTCTCATTCCAAGATCCCTTTTACCATAGATCACCTTGATGGAAAGAAAGGAAGCTTCATTTGGCCAGCCAACCCAGCCCATCCTCCCAAGCCTTTGCACTGCATCTCCCCAGTAGTGATTAGACACTACAGTTGACTGAACCAAAGAAATCCTCTCTGTTTCCTCAGTTGTCACAGATACACAATCCTTTCTGTGTCTCTGCAGAACTGCTGGCAGAATTTCTTTCCAAGGTGCTAGCTGAAAAGAAGCCTGAATAAATCAGCTAGAAGTGGCTGGGTCTCGGTATATGTAGTCTGTCAGGGAAGACAATCAAACTACTTCCAGTAAAACCACGGTGAAATGGTGAATAACACACCCCAGCAACCTGCCATAAGGCTATACATACACTTAATTACATGACTGTGTATGTAAATATAGACATATACATCAGAGATGTGCATGGTTTCTAACCAGACAAAGGAGTGGGCAGGTTCAGAGCGTTGTCTGCACTGTGACTTCACAAACCACCCATCTGGTTATGTTCCCTTCAGTCAAAACTTTTTTGATTCCTGCAGCTGGTCAAAAAAATAGGAGATTGATATTATTGTGCATTTTTCCCTATTCCCCTTTCACCGCACAAACCATCCCGTCTTACAACTCTCTTCGGAAAGTACAAAGTGCTCAGCCGTGTTAGGCAGGGGCCCTTTCAAAGCCCCCCTTCCCGAGACGGTCCCGCAGCCGCAGGGCCCGCTCGGCCGGGGCTGGCCCGTCTCGGGGCTGACGGGGACACAGAGCCATGGCCGTGCCCTCAGCAGCCAAGCCCCGAGCCCCGGAGCTGGGGAGGGCCGGGGCTCAGCCCCGCCGCAGGGTCCCGCTGCACGGCGGTGGGATGGCAGCCGGGCACTGAGGGCAAAGGCCGGGGGTGGGAAGGGGTGCGCGGGGAGCGGAGACGCGACACTTACTGCAGAACTGCCTCCGCCGGACCCTGCAGCGCCAGAGCCGCGTCCGCACCCAGTGCAGGCACGGCGACAGGTCCATGGCTCCGGGGGCCGCCCGTCCCCGGGGCCACCTGGCACGGCCCGC
>VYXF01006147.1:207044-226752 GCA_013397295.1 Polioptila caerulea | reverse complement strand
GGGATGGGATGGGATGGGATGGGATGGGATGGGATGGGATGGGATGGGATGGCATGGGATGGGATGGGATGGGATGGGATGGCCTGTTTTATACAGCATGTCAGGTCCAACAGTGGTTTCTCTCTTGAAATATGTCATACCCTGCTGGAATCATTACAATTGCCCAGATGTTCAAAATCAGAAGCTACCTGGAGAGTTTTCCCTCTGTCCATAGGTGCTTTCTGGGACACGGCTGAGCTATGGCAAGGGGTTGACCTCTCATTCCCATATCAGGGAGTGGTGGTGAAATGCAGTCTTCAGGTTCTCACCCGTGCTCTGTGTTAGTAGAGAAGCACTTTTTTTTGGCTCTCCAACCCTCTGAAATTTGGAACTACCCTGCAGAATTAAGATAGTACTTTCAACTTTTTATTTATTAAAAGTCAAGGCAATGGCAAAATGGATGTGCGTGTGTCCCCCCTGCCCCTGGAGCATTTCTGAAATGTTTAAAAGTGGAAAACACTTACCCTGTTCCTGTGTAGGTTTATCTGTAAAGCTCCCCATTTGCATTTATCTTGGGTAGATGGTGTTGGCCTAACACTGTGAGTTGCTCTGACAGAGGTGAAATGGGGGCTTAAACAATTGTAGTAGGCTCAGTATTGATTCTTGTCTGCAAATCCTTACAGGAGTAGCACATTGATAGGACAAGGCTGGGATTGGGAATCTTGTATGACTGTGGCATCAATATGTAACTTCTCCACAACAGTAACATCAGAGGACTGTGAGGCTGTTGTATTTGCCCTGTCAGAGCGAGTGGTTGTTGTTCTAGAGCTTCTCCCAAGGAAAAGTGTGGTCAGAATGACACTTTTTTCCTACATACGGTTTTAAATGACCACTTTGCTCTGGGCCCAAAGCAGCCTTGACCAGGCCAAGGCATGATGATGGAGAAATTGCTTCCAGCTGCAGTTTTTTCCTCCCACTTGTGCTCTCCTCCAGCTGCACATTTCAGTGGGGCCATGACCTCAATGTGTATTTAAAAAAAAATATGTGGAAAATAAGCTTTCAGTTTTCTTTCTTGCTAAATGGGCTGCCTCTTGTAACTCTTAACTAAATGGGAAAATACAGCAGGCTTATTCATCCTATAATAAAAGCATGATGTAAATTTCATATGCTCTTTAAAGGGGATGACAAAGAAACCATGGATAATTTTTGTGTTTGGGGACACAGTAGTTTCTTTCTGATTATTTAAAGTTCAGTGATCTTAATTAATGGTTTCTTCTTGCATTTTACTTGTTCGCCTGCAGGCAATTTCTTCTAAAATTAATTGGATTAATCATTCCAGAAATCTCAACTGGATGATCACATATATACTAAATATTATTAGAAACAATTTCAAAGATTGGCAAGCATTTGGATTTTGTTGCCAATAAACTTGGCACACCACGGTACATGGAGAAGTTTTTTAGGTAGCTATGAGAGATTTCCTGTTTTGCGCTCAACTATCCTGCAGGACCTACCACAAATCATCAAACATGTAGGATTTAGAAATCATCTAATGCTTCCCGTGTGCATACACAGATATGCATACTGCAGGAAGCTCACCTCTGAAAAAAAACAAGGTGGCTGGCCCAGAATGACGATGGGAGGAGACATGACAGTCATACCTCTTGAAATATTTATCTTAGCTTTTTCTCATCAAACATTGAAAATACAGCTGCACCACTTATAGGTCAATAAATAAATATTGTACTTCAGGCAAAATTCTGTTGTTTCCTTAACTTCACATGCCAGAAATTTATGTCCTTCTTTTTCAGAGTTATGCTTTTGCAAGCACCATGGTATATAGTCCCATATCAGGGACTATGAGGGAAGCTCACACCCTGTTTACATTTCAGTCTTCACAACTGACTTTCTATAAGTAAATTTATTTCCTTGGATTCAGATTTAATATGTATATAATGGTGATTATCACTATGATTCCAGAACTTTTAGTAATATTCCACAGAATAAGGAGTGGTTAATTGTCTCCTATAATTATAACATACTTAGTTACCTTAAACCATAGAAAGAAGTGGCACTTAGTCTAATATTTTTAAACATGAGATATTATTTACCTCCCACTATCCCTTAAGATAATTGTTTTAATAATCCTGTCAGAAGGTGCTTCTCACCTCTTGGAATGGATATAAACTAAGAATCACCACCTCTTGTGGCTAATATTATATGGAGTCCTAGTGTAGTAATTTGCCTTCATGATTTCTGACTTTATAAATCTGATGGAGACCCTAATAGCATGACTCGGAGCCAAAGAAAAGTCTCAACCTGTATTCTAACCTACTGTATTCTCAAACTGAGGTTGCACAAGAGACCAAGTAGCAGACAAATGGGTTCAAATTACTCTATGGTTTGACAGAAACTTTTCCTTCCCCTGGCTCATGACTCAGATGCTTTTACTAACTGACTGCCTCAGAAAAGCATGTCTGATGAAACATTTCTGGGCATTGTTTCTGCCCCACCTTGCTCCCCTCTGAAGCAAATGACTGTGTAAAAATAATCTTTTAGGCTTATTGCAGAGAATCAAAGACTTGAACTCAGTGTACTGCTGTGGAGGCACATCAGTGGTCGTCCAGAAAATACAAACAAATAATTGAGTCTGAAAAATCATGTTTCAAAAGTAGTTTGCTTCAATCCCACAGGCACATTTTTTTTTCTTCTGAAATTATGAAACCTTCAGGCTTCAAAAGGTGAAACTTGAAAATTTTGTTCCAAATATTTGTAATAAAATTACAAAAGGAGGCATGCCATGTCTCCAGCAGAGTGATAACATTTGCATCATGATATAAATAAACTGTGAGTTAGTCTTGACTTTCTCTTCAAAATGAAGGCCCTGATTACAGCTTTATTGACAGCTTTCTGGTCTGAGACTTGGTTTGACAGATCACATAGCTTGCTTGGAGAATGATAGAAAAATTAGGATTGGAAAGGGCTTCTGGAGGGCATTTGATCTAACTGCATGTTCAGATTGGGGTCAAACGACATTCCTCAGGGCCCTTTCCAACTGTGCTTTGAAAGGTTTGTGTGTCTTGGAACGGTATGTGATGTCCAGGAGGGCTCCTGCACAAGCTAATGTTCATACAAAGCATATTCATCCAAACTGGGAAGTCCAGAACAAACATTGCCCTTTGCTTAGGAAAGTGGTTTGGACGAGCCTTTCAGCTCTTAAGTTCATAAAGGTTCATTAAAAGGTGATCTTAAAGCCCAAAAAGGAACAGAGTGTAAAAATCTGGGTTACTCTGACTTCGTTTGTTGCATGGGTTAAAGTGTCTGACATTGTCACTGTGGACAAATGGCCATTTACATCATTATAATGGCCACCCATGGAAAAATCTGTGATTTTTTTTTCCCTGGGCAGCTCTAAGAGATGACTGTTGTACTTTGGTAGAAGTAATGCACTCTGCACGAGCAAAACAGACTGAGCTTGAGTCAGGTAACACTGTCACTGCCAGCCTCTGGACTGGCCCAGTGAACTTTTCAGGAGCAGAAAGATGATTTTTTTTGTCTTCCTCACTCTCTTTTTTTTCCTTGGGCAAAGCTTGCAGCCAATACTTGAAGAAGAGATAGCCCCTCTGTCATCTCTGCTCAAAATTCACCTTTCCCATGCTGAAGTACAAATCATTCTCATCTGACATCTAAACTCAATGGATAAGCAGGAATGTCTGTTTCTTCCCTCTTTCACTCTTACCTTCCCAGTGCACGTCATCAGCTTTAACCCATTTTGCCTACCTGATACTTCTTGTCCACTATGTAGGCACAGAGGCTGTGTCTCAAAGCCCAGCACACTGACTTCCTAGGAGTTGGTGCAATTTAAACTGTAAAAATAAATAACCACATAGGAAGAAATGCCAGATTGGAGTGAGGGGTATTTCAAGCCCCTTACACTTCCATTCCCTTGAGCTGAAAAGGTTTTGAGCCATGTTTTTTTGCTTGTAGGACAATTAAGAAACCAGTGATTTAAAGAGAATCTCAAAGGTTATTTGTTAAATGTTATGGTGGAAGCAGAAACAATATCCTGAAGCCAAAACTTATCCTGTCCCCAGATTATGATGGCACTCTCACACATTCTTCTGCTTCCCAGGCTAAAGTCTGCCCTGCAAAGGTCTGACAAGGGGCTAGGGGACCAGGGCTAATAGTCTCAGAAAAGTCCATTGGGAGATCATCCTACTCCTGCTTGCCCAGTTCTTGCAAATGGTGTTATAGAGAAAAATTGTTTCTCAAATTCTGGCAAAGGACGAGGAGTGAAGTCTCCCAGTGAGATGATCCCTGAACTAACTTGTCCCTAAGAACAGTCTGGCTAGAGTAAAAAAACTGCGTCTGGCTGCTAGGTGAGAAAAGCCTCCAAAGCTATTATCTCTCCCTGGGAGACAGGAAGTTTAATTGTTCGTAACCATATAAAAACATAAATGAAATATCCCAAACCCATATTTATACTACTATTTCTTTGTCTCCTCAAAGAAGTGATAGTTAAAGAATACTTTTCACTATAGGCGATGGACAGCTGATTCAAAATGTTAAAGGATTATTTTTATTTTGGCACTTTACAGCCACAAGGTGTCGTTCCTTACTCACAAGAAGAACTAGTGGCTGGTATACTGCTCTCAAGCAGAGCTGACGAAAAGTTTATGGCTCCTCCAGGAGCAAGAGCAGTTAGGGAAAAAGAGAATGGAAGGTCAGAAGATGCAAAGGACAAGCCTAAATCTGAACTGCAAAATCTTCTCCTTTCACCTTGTAAGAAGATCATATACATGCTTTGTAGTGTTAGATACACAGCTCTCCTGCATAGCTAATGGATTAAATCAAAACTCAATTCCCTTGTTATTTTCCTGCAGTATTTCAGCTTTGATGAGATATATTAAAAAATTGCACTCTCCTCAACATGTTTCTATTTAATGAAGATGTGAAAAAGATCAGCAAAAATCAAGAAAGCTTTAGAGACACATCCAGAAACACTTAACACTTCAAAATAACAAGTGACAGAAGAGAAAGCCGTGACAAAAAAGGAAAAGTCAGGCTTTCAAAAAGCTCAGCATTTACACGTCTGTTAAATAGCCAGATTTTTCAACTGTGCTTCAGTAATGAAACACCTTCTTGCCAACTGATGCTTTATAAACAGCATTTCTGTCCTCAGAAATCCTAGCAGAGCACTAAGAGTCCAGCTGAAATATAGCAAAGACATTTTTCCCTTTTACCATAGCTAATGGACATTGAATTCCCTCTGGGTTCCCCGGGTGAATTCCATGTGCTCTGAGTGGCAGTTCAGCATTCAAGTACCGATACTGAGTGTTAGCAGGAGAGAACAGCACTGATTTGCCAGAGAGGAAAAATACAAATTACATGGCATGTGTAATTTAGTGGCATTCTGAACAGCCTCTTTCAGTGCTACTATATTTTTTTTCCCCTTGTGAGTAAGATTGTGTCTGAATATGCATGAATTTATGTTCTATGGTGTCATATTTAGGAGGAGGAAGGCATTTTGGTCTTCCTTTCGGGATTTCTTACACACGTGAAAAAAGCTGTAAAGGGGAGAAATTTTTTTTCTGTCCAGTCTACAGCAAAATAGTCTCTTAGTGCATTCACACTCTGAAAATGGATTAAAGATTGTGTGTTTTCACTTGAGTAGGTATCTCCAGATCTTAGTGGGTTCCCTCATGTGACAGAGTCAGGGCCACCAGATAGAGCAAGCTGTCACTTAGAGCGTCAGCTGATGGCCACACGGTCACACAGGCGCAGCCAGAGCCTGGAGCTTGTCAGCACGACCCTCGATTACTAGCGTCATTCCAGCTTAAGGTGGAAGAAAGCCAGCTCAGCTGCTGGAGACTTGGCTGAGCTGGCAGCTCAAGGAAACACTTTCTCTTCCAAATCAAGCCCATTTCAGGGGGAAATCATCATTACACAGGAAAAGCTCTGTGAAAGGTCTCTAGGGAGAAGCTGCACTTCACAAGGGAATTAGCATAAACTAGGTGGGTCATCCAAGGGAATAAGAAGTAAATGATAATTTAATGCCCTTGGAAAAAAAGGGAAGGAGGATAGTAAGTCTGGTGAAGCAGGAAGTTGCTTCAGGAGAGATTACTTGGTATAAGTACTACCGGGAACTGAAAAGACTTCACTGGGCAGCTTCCATCCCCTGGGGTGAGCGTCTCCTGCTGTCTCACAGCTCAGCAGCTTTGGCACATCCTGCACTCAGTGTGCTGGCATGTGTTGCATTAAATACATTGGCAGATATTGCATCTCCCTAAACTAACTGGTGTACGCTGTGTGCTCGTCTCCAGGCCCGTCCCTCGTGCAGCAAGGACATCTGGCACATTTTCCCTAACACAAAAGCAAAAGTTTTATGGCTGAACATCCTTGTTTTGGAAATAACAGCATTGCGGGAGCCTAATTCCTTTGCTGGGAAAGGAAATGAGTCGATCGGGTGTGTGCAGCTGGGAAGAGTGAGGAGGAGTGAAGTCTTTGTGTTTGTGGCAGTTTTTTCCCTCTCTTTGCTGAGTCACAGCTAAATACTTCAACAATACAGGACAGCATGGGACAAAACCTGAAGATCACTCTTAGGTGCAGGTAGAACATAAATAAGGTATGTCAAAGGTCTAACTGCATACATCTCAGACCCTGAGATGATGACAACACACGTTTTTGCTGTTTATTAAGGAACATTAATTTCAGATGCTGTCTGATGTAAAACTGGAAATAGATACAGCTACTCCCAAGGCAACAGCAATAAACTAAAGGTTCACAGAGCTCTGAGTTTCCTGGGAAATGTGCCTACAACACTGCCCTTGGAAGGGAGCAGTCAGCCTGATTTGTGTCAGACTGTTCATGCTTAGCAAGGGGCGGAAGGACCTATACCCCTCATCAGGAACCCCTCAAAACTCCCTGGAGAGGCATGAAGCAATTGTGGCTGGCACGTGGAGTAGATGAAAGCTGGATCTCCTCAAGAGTTTAAAAATATTAGTGGTTTTTTTTCTGTTGTCTGCCTCTGCCCCAAAAGAAGGGGCAACATCAAACCCTATCCTTTGGTTGTCTTGTTATTGCTGCTGCAGATCTCAGGAGTCCTGCTGATTTCTCTGCCAGAGCTCTGACAGTGCTGAGGTGAATGCTGAATTAGCTCTTCAACCTCTATTTTCACCCAAACCCCCAGTTTTCCACCTCTGCTTCCTCCCAGCCCCATCTGCAACTATTGCAGCATGCATATTTTACTGCATACTTGCAGTATAGGATATTTTTAACCAGGTCGTTTCCATCTCTCATTCTCCTTGTTTTGGTTTCAACTTATTCCAAGTGCTACAATTAAAAGAGAGGTAGGAAAACCTATATATCTATATGTCTGCTTTCAGCACAAGGAGCATCACTGCCAGCTTCATGTGTCCTTCAATTGAGCTGGTCCGCTGGGCTCTGCTCCAGTGCCAGGGGACATTGGCAGGGTCAGCACAGCCTCTCATTCTCTACAGACCCCTCTGTCTGCTGCCAGGCTCATTTCAGGTCCTATCTGTAATCTGCCTGCTGACCCATCAGAAACAACCATGCTCACTGAACAATTTAATGCAAATCTTCTGACAAAGATTTTCAGCTTCTGTTACACTGAATGCAAATGAGTGTGTGTGACACTGACCAAGGTTTCCTGTTATGAAGCTACCTGGGAATAAGGGAACTCACTTGTCCACCCAGGTAAGTTCAGCTGTATAGGAGACTGAATACAGCCATGCTATTTGTACAGAAATAGATTATATCTTGCCTGGTAATATATAAACCCAGAGTCTTTTAACTTTTAAAAAGCCTACGGCAACATTTAGTTAAAAACTATTTTAAAGAGAAAAACAATGTCATGAGCCTTTAAAGTAACCAAGGTAAACCAGGTTGGTGGTAGACTACAGTCCTTTCTAGGAAAGAATTGTTGTTGCCTATGTCACTTGGTGTCTCACAGCAAACCCTCTCTTCCCTCTGCGCCAACTGAGACAACAGCCTAGCTGTTTGAAATCAGACAGCAATGGAATTTTCCAAAGCACAAAATTTAATGGGTTGTTACAAAACAAAAATAATTTTTGACCTCTTGCTGAAGAATGGGGGCTAATGCTTTCTATCAGCACAGAGCTGTTAACGTGTTGAAAAGATGACGCTGATTCCTTGATGGCGGCACAAATGAATTAGAATGAGGGAAGGAAAATTGTCATCTTGTACTGAGCACCTCATAATTTTGCTGTCAGTTGAAGAGCTAAGATTACTGCCAGCAGCAGATAATACACAGTGAAAGGAACCAAAAGCATCAAGTTGCAGGAAAAAAAAAAAAGATGAGTGTGTGTGCAGTGAGGCAGGGAAGGAAGAAAGGGTAATAAAAACCTGTTCTGAACACTACATTAACCACTTAGGGGCAGACTGAGGGCTGCTAAATGGATCCTTTCTGTTGAAATGAAGATCAAAAAAATTGAAGAAGAGCTCGTCCCTGGCACAGCTTTGTTTTACTGCATATAATCATAATAGTCTGATATATTTTTTGTTTTGAGAAATGGTATTACAGAAAATAACAGCCAAGGTTGGTGACCAGGGAAAATGCTTCCAAAAATCTCTAATGAAATTCATTATTCCACTGGGGAGGTAACCAGTAATTGTTTTCAGAGATCATTTGTGCACTTGGTGAGAAGTGGTACTGGTACTCCTATGCTAAAAGCAAACTTCAGGCTGATTGTGAAATAAGTTGTTCTTGTTGTACTAGTTTGTTATGTAAATTGTCCAGAGGGGGAACAGAAATAATACCATTTGACCCATACTGCTGACAGAAGAAAAGAGTTTGCAAACTGTGAATATTACAGCCAGTCATACAGTTTTCTATTTGCAATCTTCATGTCCTGCCTTCAATAATGTGGTCTTGTTTCTGCTCCCCTGACTGGGAGGCATCTGTAATTGAGATCAAAATGAGGGCAGGAGATTAGAAACTGCAAATAGTTATACATAAACTTGTGCTTTGCAGATCACTGATTGCATTCTGAGGAACTGTGTGGGTAATTCTTTCCTAATAGCAAATACATTCAGTTAGTGTGTGGTCTTTCCAGTGGTGATTTGAAAAATGTCAGAGTGGTCTAAAACATTAAAAGATCATCTGTGATCTTTCTAGAGCATTGGCTCTTTATGAGTGTGATCTCAATATCATGATATACTGTTTTGATTTTGATGTGGATCTTCTCACCTGGATTTCAGTGCAGCCCCGCAAAGAGTTGTAACAGCCTGGTTTGTGTGTTAGCCCTGGTGGGCAGCTAAGCCTCACTCAGCTGCTTGCTCACTCCTACCAGAGTTTGAGGGAGAGAATTGGAGGGGCAAATTGAGAAAATGTATGAGTTGAGATAAAGGCAATTTAACAAGTAAAAAGGGAAAGAAAATAAAAAAGAAACAAACAAACAAAAAAACCCCACAAACACACACACACACAAAAGCAATAACAAAAAAAACCACCCAAGAAAGACAACTGATGCAAGAAATAGCAGCTGCTGTCCTTGAGCCAAGCAGTGCCTGGCCAGTCCCCAAACAACAGCAGCCCCGGCTAACTCCTCCCCAGATTTTGTTGCTGATCATTCTGTTGTATGGCATGGGATGTCCCTTTTGTCACAGAGTCAGCTCTGCCCCATGTCTGTCCCCTCCAAATCTCCTGCCCAACCCCAGCTCACTCATTGGTGCATCAATATGAGAAGTAAAAGCAGCTTTGACACTGTGTAAGCAGTAGCCAACACATACCTGTGTTATTATCAACATAATTTTCATCAAAACCCTAAAAGGTAGCATCATATAGGCTGCTGCAAATAAAATTACCTCTGCCCCAGCCAAAACCAGTACACCCAGTCATGTAACTATGAAATGTGGTAAAGGTGTCTTAGGCTGTTTTTGTTGATGGCATTCCATGGAACTTCAAGGCAGGCTTTCCTTCCACAACCTCCTCATATTTGTGGCTTATCTCAGGAATTTTACAAGTGTTTTTCCTTCTACTGCTCTCAAAGTGTTCCTTTAGTGCTGCTGGCATCAGGTCACTGCCTCTGCAGCAAAATGTCCATTGATTTCACTGTATTGGAGAAGTTCCCTGAGCACCCTTCACCCTGCAAGGGAGGAGACACTGAGCATGCTTAGGCGTAGTGTGAATTCCAGAAATAAACTGTGCCTGTAACCCCTCTCAGCCCTGGAAAGAAAACATTGTGTTGAAAAGCTGCTCCTGGATTTGAGCTGCCAAGTGCCAGCTAGCAAACAACTCTCCATCACTGCATAGTGACTGAGGTGCTCCAAGGACCCTTGGAAGGCTAAGGGAGCTCATTAGCACAGACACAAGCCCCCACCTGCTCATCATTCTTATGGCCCAGCAACACAATCACAGAATGGTTTGGGTTGGAAGAGACCTTAAAGATCACCTAGTTCAACACCCTGCAATGGGCAGAGATGCCATCCCCTAGACCAGGTTCCTCAAAGCTTCATCCAGTCTGGCCTTGGACACTTCCAGGGAAGGGGCATCCACAACTTCTCTGGGCAACCTCTTTCAGTGCCTCACCACCCTCACAGTAAAGAATTTCTTCCTAATAACTGATCTAAACCTACCCTCTGTCTGTTTAAAGCCACTGCCCCTTATCCTACTACATGTCCACTACATGCCTTTGTGAAAGGCCTCTGGCTTTCCTGTAAGCTCCCTTTAGGCACTGAAAGGTTGCTATACGGTTGCTATATTTCTCCAGGCTGAACAGCCCCATCTCTCTCAGCCTGTCTTCACAAGAGTGATGCTCTAGCACTCGAATCATCTTCATGGTCCTCCTCTGGACTCACTCCAACAGGTCCAAACCTTTTCTGTGTTGGGCATCCCAGAGCTGGTCTCAGTACTCCTCACTGGGTCACTCAATTTATTAATAGAAAAACAGCCTGTCTCTTCACATGTGTGGTGTGGCTGTGTTTCTCCTGCTTTTTTAAAGCTACCACTGTAAATGTTACCTTTTTTTTTTTAATGGTAGGCAGAACATCTAACTGGGATGTGAAGTGATACCCTCACTCTTTGGTAGACTTCCTTGCAGTACTCTTAGGGTCACAGTAAATGGCAAGAACTGTTTCTTGACCACTTAGCAACCCAAAACATCTTAAAACATTTGATTCAGTGGTGCCATTTGTCCCCAAATACCATCTCTCTTAGGAATTAAAAATAGGGCTTAGAATTAACAGCCTAAAGACACAATTTTTCTCTAAGACTGAAATGGCCATATGTGGAAGCAAACCCACTCAGAGGAACATATGCATGTACGCTGATGGAAGGAGGTTGTGTGTGTTGGTGATAATCCTGTTGCACAGGATTTTTTTTCAGGTCTGAAGAGTGGTGATTTGAATATGAAAAACAATGCTTTTAAAAATAATTTTCTCCAAGTCATTGATGAAGTATATCCATCCAGAAGACCTGATGTGACCTCAGCTTTACTGTGTTAGTCAACTCTTATGTTAATATCCTGTTACGGCCAGACCCGGAAATGGCAATTTCATTTTGCCAGTAAATTCCTATTACATTGCAATACCACATCTGATGCTGTTTTATGTTAGGAACATGCAGCTAGGACATTCTTGCTGTTTGTTCACATTGCTTTCCCTGCTTGCTAATTCCTCTATATTTTATTTGTAAAACTTTCATAAGCTGTCCAGAGATGACTGGTATTCCTTATTTTATTTTACAAAACATCTAGGACAACTTGAGCACTCTGGAAAATGGCAAGGAGAGCTCTAGAAAGATCTCATCCTCACAGGGAGGTCTCATGAATCTAAAAATAACAGTGGATTTGCAAGGTGGACGCAAAGATGAGTTAAAAAAACCCAAAGCCAAACCCCACATAGTATTGTAGCAAGCTGAGTGATCCTCCAGTCTGTGAAAAAGACCAACAGAATTTTAGTTTAGAACATCATTCTGCAAGAGTTCTGTAAATGATGTACCAACATAAGTGTGTAGAAGTTCTCAGACTATGCTGTGCAAGCTCCTCCATGGGAAGAAGCTTGTGCAAAGGGAGAAGTACCATACCAAATATTACTGCTGCAGCACACATCAGAGTTCAGGTTTTGTGTGTGAGAGACTCCTGCATGTTCTAGCCACATCCAAAAGTTTTCCTAAAAGTGGCTGCAATTCAAAAGGTTGATAGCTCAATGTAGCTAGAAAACTTGTTTTGCACTTCAAATTCACATGTAATTGCTGCCAGTGTTCTCCTCAGTCACTCTATATTCCACTTTTTCTGGGTCTGAAGCAGTATAGTCCAAGACAACTTTTCCTACACATTTCTTACCCTTTTCTCCCCTGTCTCTCAGGCTATCACAGTGTGAGCTGAAGAGTTACGTGTCTCACCATTAAGGCTTAGCATGCTCTCTTAAAGGCTCTTGACACACCATATGGTCAATGACCTCTCCAGAATGTGCTGCTTCTGAGAATGTTTTTTGAGATTCAAATAACATATTTTTTGCAGCAGAGGTTGCTATGGTTGAATGGAAGGTATTAATATTGATGGAAGGGCTGTATTGATGGAAGTAGTTTCTGTGGGGGAAGAAGTAAGAATAGTAAAGGCTGAGAGAGAAGCTCAAACTACTAAAAAGGAGAGAGAATCATGCTTAGTTTGAAATTTAGGTCAGAACTACTTCACATTTATTTTTGTACAGGTTCGTTTTATCCACATCGCTGCTACAAAGAAAATCTGTCTTCTTCAGTTACCTCAGCCAGTACAAATACTGTCTGTGGAGTTTCACCACCTCAATTATAGGTACTTGTTAATATCACAGGGCTGGAAACCAATCAGGGAGTGTTGATTAATTTAGTTGGAGTCAATGGTAAGAAAAAGAGGATTACTAAGACATCTGACACGATCAAGATCTCCAGTAGAGGAGAGATGAGATTTCACATATCCTAAAGATGGTGGAACTTGCCTTAGTGACAGGTGACCCAAGTAGCTGCAATGCTTACATACCTGTTTTAAATGTTTTAAAATGTTAAGTTTCCATTCAGTATCTTGCTCAATGTATTCCACATGTTGTTAGTAATGCCTTGCACAGAACAGAGAAAAACAGAATGTCAGTATAGACAGTTTGTTTAGTAATTATCTGCTCTTTTGCCCCTAGTTCAGCATTTCAAGTTATACAAATTCTAAGTGTTTACATGTGATGAGATATGCAAAGGATTATGCTTCTATGAGAGAGAGCTAAGTAGCAGAAGCAAATGAGCTCTTTAGCAACAATGATCCTAGTTTTACACAAATATGCCAGCTAAAAATGTTGGAAGCAAAAGGAATATGGAAATAGATGATAAAATAATCATAGAATCATTTAGGTTGGAAAGGACCCCCAAGATCATCAAGTCCAATTGTTAACGCCGAACTGCCCAGTCCATTACTAAATCGTGTCCCTAAATGCCACAACTGCATGTCTTTCAAATACCTCCAGGGAGGGTGACTCCATCACTTCCCTGGGAAGTCTGTTCCAATGCTTGACAACCCTTTCAGTGAAGGAATTTTACCCAATATTCACTCTGCCCAAGACAGGCTTCAGCTATCACATCACTCACCACTTCCTCTTCTGCTTAAAAACAGAGGAGTTTGCCCAGCAGGTACATTCCCTAGTTGCCTCCCTTGCCAGCTCTGTCTTACACACACTCCAGGATCCTCCTAGACTATTTTTCTCTTTGCTGTATTTCCAGCAGACATCTGGTAAGTTGAAGTCTGCCATGAGTAAAAGGGCCAGTGATTGTGAGACTTCTCCCAGATGCTTACAGACCATTTCATCTGCCTTTTTACCCTGGTTGTAGGGTCTATAACAGGCTCCCACCAGGGTATCTGCCTAGTTGATCTTCCCCCTGATTCTTACCCGTTAACACTCAACCCTATCATCACCATCACTAAACTCCAGACAATTAAAACACTCACTAACATACTGGGCTACCCCACCACCTCTCCTTCCTTGCCTGTTCCTTCTGAAAAGTTTGGAGCCATCCATTGCAGCACTCCCATTGTGCAAGTCATCCCACCATGTTTCTGTGGTGGAAATTTGTCATAGTTTTCTTGCTGCACTGTGACTTCCAGTTGCTCCAGTTTATTGCTCATGCTGCAGGCACTGGTGTAGATGTACCTCAGCTGGATTATTGGTCCTGCCACCTTCACAGAGGGAGAAGCCCTATTTCCTACCTGACCATTTGCAGGCACTTTTGTGGTTCCTAAACATATCAATGACCCCTCCATGGATCTCCACCCTCTCTCTGCACTGAGACAGCAGACAAGGACCTCGCTAGTGCTCTGTCCCTCAAACACTGGCCTGCTCCTCCCAGACTTATCTCCAGTGAGCCTGGTTTTATCCCTTTCCCCCTCCAAACACTGGAGTAACCAGAATTTTTCTGAATAGATTTTATCATTTTAAGATTTTCATGAGGCATCAACTGCTCTTCGTAATTCTCTTCTTAACGC
The DNA here is from genome assembly GCA_013397295.1 of Polioptila caerulea. Lineage (NCBI taxonomy): Eukaryota > Metazoa > Chordata > Aves > Passeriformes > Certhiidae > Polioptila > Polioptila caerulea. Next base: position 212,293 of record VYXF01006147.1, on the reverse strand, counting down.
TACCATCAAAGTATGCCTTATCAAAACATACATCTTTGCTGCTGCATTTATATTCACCCTACTTAAAATCAAGACAAAATACTTTTTCTGAGTGAAAAGTACTGAAATAATTATAGGAGCATACAGAGGAAAGGGTTTGAAAAGACTCAGTCACAGATAACAACAGGAGACTACTTACAAAGTCTGTCATTTCCTTTACTAAACTAGGACTGATGTAGGACACACATTTCTCCCTACAAATTTTGTCTCAGCTGGTGAAATGCGAAGAAGGCATCCAATCATCCAGCAATCTAAGACATATTTATTATCGTGCAATTAGCTATCTACTTGTTTTCTGTTCTTTTCCTAACTAAAGGTCCATGTCACAAGATCCTTGGAATATCTACAGATTTCCAAACACATGTGATCAATTGTGAGGAGCCTAAACATCGCATTTAATGTTATCACAGCACATTAACAATGAACAGACAGATATATATTGGGTAGAAATTTTAACAAACAAACAACTGGAGAGATCCCAAACCTGGAAGTACTATAAATTATTTTTAGGCTGAGTGGAAATAAAGCTGGCATGGATGTGTAGATTTCACGAACAACTGGGCTCAGAAATAATTAGAAGCATGTGTCTTAATTGTGCTTCATATACTTCCATAGAGTGGCAGATTAACTGCCTCTTGGTCTTCAAAATCTCCATAATAATTGCAGTGATTGAAAAGAAACGTTTCCTTAAATGACACTGCCTTGGAAATGCCTGGCTGGCTGGCAAGTACTGTGGTACATGAGACAGTACGGCCCTGTTCTGTCTTCCTTCAACCAGGGCAGGAAACAGAATCTATGGGATTGCAAAGGCACAGCTGGGAAAGAGATCACCCCTTTGAATTTGTTAGAAATGCAACTGGCAAACCTGGGTCATTTATACCTACAACTGTTTTTTATGAGGCGTTCTGTCTTTTATGGGATGTTCTAAGCTTTTACTCCAGGCTGCAAGGCAGCTGAGCAAATCAGATTGGATCACCTGGTTTCTCCTACCTTGATGCAGCAGGATGACTCCAGGGTGTAACTTGAATGTCAGTCCGACACCTGCAGTTGGCACCTGAAATCTTTTCGCTGGCTTCAGCAGGATCATTCAATTGATCATTTCCTGATGTTGATAGCACCATTCTACTGCTTCTCAGGAAAAAATAAAAATTAAATTCTTCAGTGCTGAAGCCATTATACAAGGGCCAGAGATGTTGCCAGGGAGAACATGCAACACTTGAGACTATAAATACCCTGCCTTATGACAGTGTACACGGCTTGGCAACAACTCATATTGACACCTGCCTTATCTGCAGGAGATGACAGGATTTAGGCTGAGAAAGAGGACAAGGGCAGTGGACAGGCAGGGAAACAGGAATGTTATACTGTATGTCAGTACAGCTTGTGAGGTGCCATCATAATCTAGACCTGCAAGTGGTCAAAAGTCCATGAGAAGTTACTTTGAGCAATTAATGGTTAATCTGATGCATAGAGGCTGCAGTTTTGAGGACACTTCTCCTCCACAGCCCTTTCGGTATCAATGTCTCACTGATCAAAGTCTTCTGAAGCTCTTAGTTCTTCCTTCCCTGCTCTGTTACTGTCAGTTAAATACAAGCTCTGGATGCTGCAACATCCCCTGCAGCCATCTAACCCACACACGATCCAGCCCACTACTCTCGTCAGCATTTCTGTCATGCCTGGAACTACAACAACTTGAGCAGCCTTTAAAGAAAAAGCATCTTCAACAAAACCACGCACATCCAATTATTTTGGCAGACAAATCAGTTCTCTTTTGAAAGACTTTTAAAATGACTTCAAAGATCTTCTGCTCTGGCAGAAGACCATGTAACCTCTTTCCATCTCCATGTGCCTCCTGTGTGTGTGATATGCAACGTTGCAGTGCTAATGCAGTGCTACAACTGCCTTAAAGGAGACTGTGTTGAGGTGGGAGCCGCTCTCTTCTACAGTGAGACTACTAAAGGAAATGGGCTGAAACTGAGACAGGGGCGATTCAGATTAGGTAATAGAACAAAATCATAGTTGTTAAGACAGTCAGACTTTGGAATAGGCTGGCCAGGGATGTGGTGGAGTCACCATCCCTCGAGGTGTTTCAGAGGCATCTGGATCTGGCACTGGGTTTTGTGGTTTAGGAGTTTCAGTGGTAGTGCTGAGCTGACCAGTGGACTTGATGATTTTAAAGGTCTCTTTCTACCCTCATGATTCTATTATTCTAGTGGAGTTTGATCCTAGCTAGGGCACCAGCGTTGTGATCATTTGCACCAGTACCTGTAATGTGAGGTTATGAGGCCCTGCAAACATATCCAGGACTGCTTGGGAGTAGCCAGGGCATGAAGTGCATCTGAGGGGGTAATGCCACTGAGATCAGACAGGAAACCCATCTGCATCTGCTTCTATTGTTGCAGTTTAAATTGGGCACCTCTGTTCTCCCCAGCTATGCTGATGTGCCTCTATTGGCGGGCAAGGAGGGATAAAAGACAATTAAAATTCAGTTACTGAAATGACAAAAATCCCCTTTCTGCCCCCCTTCACTAATTCAGGTTACAAGACAGGAAAACAATTTCTCACACTGGCACAACATGGAAAGTGGTAAACAGCTGCAAGTGGATATGGATGACTTGCCATAGGGGGGTGAACTTCTTCAGGCATCCTTCCTGCTCTGAAAGATGCCAGTGGCACCTGCATCCCTGCTGAACTCACTCATGGAGAGTAAGGGTCAACAGGACAGGATGAAAATCACACTTTCTTACAAAGCCAGAAAACTCTCCATGCTGAGGCTTTGCTTGTAAACTGCAGAGATGAGTCTGGAGACTGGGAGTTAATTTTGGGATCTGTGGGATGGTGATCCAGTCCTCTCTGCACTGGGACATGGACCCTTGGGATTAGAAACACCCTTGTTTTGACAGGCCCGACTGACACTGTGATAGTGTCAATACCTAGGCATTACTGCAGCTGGAGGAGCAGGAGCAGCAGCCTGCCAGAGCAATCGTATTCTACCTCCTGACTAGGGAACAAGGAATGGGAAACTATGCATTTTGATGACTGAACCTAGTCTTGGAAACACTAATCCGCCTGAGCTTAGTTTGTACCTTCCCTACCTTGAACCAGGTCCAGTCTCCTAAGCACCAAAGCAGGAATTATACAGTAGCCTTGGCTGTGCTACTTTATTAGACTATAGTGCTGCTAATTAAAAAACACAAACCAAAACAAAAAAAGCCCTGCCTGCTGCCATCATTCATTCTTCTTTTCTTTTTTTTCCTTTACACTACCTGGGCTCACCGTCTGTGCAAGCTCGTGGTAGGAAACTGGGGTGGAGGAGGTGGTAGCAGTATTCCAGCAGAATGCTGCAGGCAGGCAGGCAGGCGTGGAAGGAGCTCATCATTTTTGCAGCTGATGCTTGCTGAGAGGCCTGTGGATGTCTGGCAGCAGCCAAAGAGGCAAGGTCTGTGCTCCAAATACTGTCTCAGAAACAAGACAGTGGTGTATTAGCATGAGAAACTGTCATGCTTAAGAGGTCATAGATCCAAAAATATATATTTTTTGTAGAGTAGGTGAATAGTGATGGAATAAAAGTTACCTTTCTAGAAGTTTTAGCTGAAGACAGGGAATTAGAGTCAATACCTAAGTAACTATATGCAATTATATAGCCCCTCTTATGCAGACTTGATGGCCTAACTTTTCCCTCCTGGGTATTAGAAAAGATACGAAATTTTCAATTTTTTATTTTTTTTAATTTTTTTTTCCTGCCAAAACAAAGAACCCAGGCCCAAGTTTGTTGGTGGAAGTAAGCCTAAGTGTATTCAGTGAGCAAGAAGTGCAGTTTTGCTGAGCCATGAGGAAAAACTGGCAGAAAAGGAAGGAAGAGGTCAGCAGGTATTCTGTGTCCATCATAAAAGGATGCAGCTACAGTAAGGGAAAGAGAGCAGAGGAGAAAAGGAATAGAGTGCATTTTATTGAGAGATATATATTAATATCCAGATAAGATTGATTGACATTGCTGTATATTAAAAGCACACAGCTTAGTTTATTATTTTACTTATATATTCACTTTTTGTTTATTTTCTTTAAAGGATGTGTTTATTCTTTACATGTAAACAGCAAACTGTAAAGACTGCAAATCGTATCCATCTTGGTAGTAATGGTATGTGTGTTGGTAAAATAATTTCTGACATAATTTAGAGATCTGGTAGTGCCAAGAGAAAACATGAAACATTTATTTGACAAGTGACACCAATTTCAAAGTGGTCATGTTTCTTCTGAAGACCATGGTATACAGTAGTCCGTGACACACAGGAGTGCCGCAGTGTGGTACTGCACCAGCAAAATAACTCTTATTGGATTCATACTGTTGCTCTCACTGAATGCATTTCAGATTTCTTAATTAGACATAAACTACTTTGATCTCCCAGATCCACTACACACATGTAGAGTGCTTGAAATATGAGTTTTATGCAGTAATCCACCCCTTTAGGATGGAGGGCAGCCAATCACAGTCTTGCTGCAGTGAAAATGATCCTTTCACTGAAACCAGGCACTACCAGAAGCAAGCCAAAGAATTTCCAGGGCTGCCGAGCCTCTTCCTTCGCTCTCATCCAATAAGCATCTTTCTGTGCTTATATTTATGAGTGCAATTAGGGAGCTTGCGTGCTGTGTTTGTATAATGTGCCTGTTAACGCATGACAAAAATCCTCAATGGCAAAGTGCAACAAGCAAAAATGCTGCAACATGTGGATTTTAGTTTGGTCCTGAGGAAGGAGGTGTTTGGTTCCCTTCAGCGTAGCACAGGCTCAGCAACACCGAGGCTGCCTGCACAAGGAGTTTGCTGAGCCGTCTCTGGCCATGGCGTTATCTCACAACAGGTGCCGAGGCAGCCGCCGTCCCCATGGAGATAAGGTGACGGAGCGGGGGAGAGGCAGATGAGTTCTGGACCAAAGGTTAGCCTCTTCCAGGTGTCGAAGTGATCCAGCTTTTCTGGAAAGGAATTGGGCAATCCCTTTCCCAGGCGGCCGGGACTGACCTGACGATGACAAGCACCCCGTTCGTACCATAAACCCGCTTAAATGAACCCAGGGGAGAACCCCCGCGGGGCAAAGGCTGAGGGTGCAGCTGCGGACGGCACGGTCTGTTGGGGAGGGCCGGTGCTGCTGCCGCCGCAGGTGGTGCCTCGGCGGCGGGGCCGGGCCGGGCCGGGCCGGGCCGGTGCAGCCGCGGCG
>VYXF01006147.1:175681-206149 GCA_013397295.1 Polioptila caerulea | reverse complement strand
GTGTCCCCTCCGGAGGGGTCTGTCCGGGGTGCTGGCAGAGGCGCTGGGAAGCTGCCCCGGCCCCCCGCGCCCCCCGCCCGCCCGGGGCACGTCCTCGGAGCGCCTCTGCCTGGCGGCACGGGCTGCGGCTCGACTCGGTGCCTTTTTATGCATCCCTCCGGGTTTTGCGTAGTTTAAGACTCGTTTTCCTCTGTACGTAGGAGGGAGTGAGGGTATTTGTAATTAAAGTTTTATGGCCCCATGCACACGAGCTATCATCCTGCATGGTATACGCTTTAGGAACTCAGTCAGAGGTGATGGCGAGGACCCTGAAAATGCTGTCACTGCTTTTGGGGAGCTTCCAATAAATGGATCGTTGACGCGGCGTGTGTGTAACCAGTGTCATTTGGGGATAACAGGTCTGATGCTCCAGGCCTTCAGCTACCTTGTTCAGGCCGAATTTCCTTTGGTTTTGCCTGTTGAAGAGCTCTCTAAAGATCTCACCAGTATTAGAATAATTTAAAGTGTTGTTTTAAGGACAGATGGAAACAGAAATTTGTCAGGCAACAAGGTACATGTTGCGTTGATTACAATCCTTCAGACCTTACCTAGGTAATTTACATTGTTGCATTTCCTTCAGTTTCATCAGTCAGCAAGTGGTTTTAGCACTTATCAAATATTGGTAAAATTTGGGTGGACATTTGCAGCTGCTGCAGATTTTTTTTTCTGTAGAGTCAAAATAGCTCTATTTTGCAGTCCTTTAGGTCTCCAAACCATGTGGTTTACAGAGAGACTGTAGTCTATAGCTTCCTGCTAAGAAGTGATGAGCTGGGAAGTGTTCTAGGAGTAGCTATGGTCAAAACCATGGAGTTTTTCTGTGTTAACGTGGTCAGGCATGTTTGAGGTGCTAACACATAATATTTCTTACTCACCATGGGTCTGCACTCTAGTGTTGTAGGTGAGGTATGCTGTGTATTACAGGGAAGAATAGAGTGGGCATCTTCACACATCCCTTCCTCTGGTGGCTTTGAACAATCTTAAGAATTGTGCCCCCCAGCCCTGGTGCCCTGCACCCACTCAGCTTGGTTTATCAAGGGCTATTCTGAGGTATGAGTGTCTGTTCATGTAGATTGATTTCATTTCTAGCAGTATTTTGGTGTCTGCATGTTAAAATTTAACCTTTAAATAGGCTTTTTGTAATAACCATGTTTTGAGAGCAGGATGAAAGGATGTGCTTTAACATGGAGTGATTGGAGTGTGGAGATTAAACTGGGGGGGGTAGGAGTGTTTGAGCTGCAGTTTTTGTTCTGTTACTCACTTCCCGTGTGACCTTTGTCAGGTCTCGTAGGTCACAGTCTTCAAAGAAACCTCCTCTTACTGTTGGCTTGCCTGCATCCACTCCTCCCAGGTGTGGACGTCTGCAGTCTCCAGCATTAGAAATGGATGAACACTTTAAAATGCGAACCTTAATGTTATGTTTCCATCTCTCAGTCTGAAAATTTACTTTGTGAGATCGCTTCCCTCCCACCCAATGTGGAGGGAATTGTCTTCAGTCCCGTGCAGAGTATCTATGAAATCTGTATCTTAGCTCCTCCAAGTAGTGTTTCTAGCCCTTTCAGGCAGACAAAGCCTTGTGAGGAGCTGACATCTTCATGATACTTTGTGTAATCTGAGGTCCCAGGCCCCTTCTCTCCCTATGGCTTGCTGGAGGAAGAGTGCTGGAGCTGAGAGCTTGTAGTCATCCCCACTTCTGCTGTGTGGGACCCATGGGAGAGCAGAGGAGGGGGAAGCACGTCTCTCCATGCAGGTGCGTCAGGAGGAAGTCCCTTGCTAGATGTAGGCACTTGGAGCTGTTTGTGGGAGAGGAGAAACCGAAAGGCACAGGCTGCAAGTGGAGCTAAAGTAGCAGAGACAGCAACTATACCTTCTGCAAGGAGACAGGACTTGATGAAAAAGACTCTGTGGTCAGCTTGCTTCAGGGACAGAAGGGCCAAAATTGGGCATTACCCATGGGAGAGGAAGCCGTGGGAGAAGCGCTCACGTCGGGCTGGACTTTCCCCCGGGCTCCGCTCACCTGGCTGCTCCGGGATCTCGCAGCCTGGCTCCTGCCCAAGCGGTTGCTCCGGGAGCCGGCCGCGCTGGCTGCCTGCCACCGGCGCTGCTGCGGAGGGACACGCTGCTCGCTGGGCAAGCCGCTGCTACCGAGGAGCTTTTGTTTCCTGATAGGCAAATTAACATTCCTGGGGAAGACATGCCGATTCTGCAGAAAGAACTCTTTCTGGTGAAGAGTGTCTCCGACCAGCCACGTTTCTGACTTGCACACCCTTCTGCCCTGCAGGCAGAACACTGTGGCCTGGGTTAAGCATCCAGGCTTAATAAATGGTGTGTTGTTTGTGCTAGCGTCTTCTGACTACCGGACGAAAATTGTGCAGAAAAGCGCTATACAGAGCGCTATAATTAAAAGCCTAAGGAATAGCCTATTATCTCTCATTTTTGCCTTTAAACTTAAGCGTGCCCGAGGGCAAAGTGTATGTGTCTGGAGAGGGTGGAGACTTCCCTTTTACAGATGCCTGTTGTTGGTCTGGAAATAGGTTAATGTGTTTAAAAGAGTTCTTTCTCATTCCCTTTCAGTGGGGGCTGGGGAGTGAAACTTACGGGAGGTGCCAAATTGGCTCTTCTAGATGAACTCCTCTGTTTATCTCTCAATCACATCAGTGTCAGTAGTTGTATAAGCTTTCTAGACACAGTTCCCTGTGTGTATGTTCCCTTCAGGCCGGGGTGCAAATGTTCAGGGGAAAAGCTGGTTCGTGTCATACTTGGCAGAGACGGTGTGTGCATGTAAAACATTATGGCAACTAATGTAACTTCGGTGTTGGCACCACGGAGTGGCTACGTTGTCGCTGGGATTTGGACCAAGACCAATGCTGCCTCCATAGCATCCTCTGCATAGCTGCCAGGTGTTACTATCTGGAAGTCTGCTTGGTTTGCTTCGATACTTCCGTGCACAGGGTGCAAAATGTGTGAACAGTTGCTCTTCCATTGCCTGACCCATTTCGCCTCCCTGATATTAACAAGAGGCTGAAATTTGTGTAATGCAAGGAGCTAATTTGCTTTAGTAAGCTTTTCAGGTACAAATAATTGCAGTGAGGAATTTGTTGTATTTTCCCAGAATGGAGCTAAGCAATGCTGTGGCTTGTCTTGGGAATGCTTTTGATATGTAAGTAGTGCTGGAAAAAAACCCAAACAAATTATGTTTAGAATCCTAGCATATGACATCAATAATCCTATCATAGTAGACAAGTTATTGTGTAGATGGCATACTTAAAAAATTGTACTTGTGTTAAGTTGTGTTTAGTACTGGGAGATGTGCATGAGACTTCCATGAGTGCAAGCAGTTGGAAAATATAGCTCTGAGTCTTTCTGAAAACTCGATATTGGCATCTGTTTCCTTCTTGTGTTGACACCGAAGGTATTTAATGAAGATATTTTCTTTTTTTTTCAGAAAGTGTCAGGGATGTTATTGGGAGGAAAATCAAAATTTCTGTTAAGAAGAAAGTAAAGCTGGAAACCAAGGGAGATAAAGTGGATAACAAAATATTGGTAAGTACAATAGAATGACTCAGATTGCATATGCGAAGGAAAAGCCAGTATCTTTCAGAAGGCATTAATTCTCCTCTGGAAGTAGTCTTTGAACTTTGTGTGTGCCATAAGATACCCATGTAATTTATTTTCTTACTTTTTCTTGCTGTCATGGTAGCCTGCATAGGAAGTTGGTGTGCGTGTGTACACACACTTGTTTCTCACTGAGTTATTTTTCAGAGTTTTGGGTATTGTGTTGTGGACTAATGATAAAGCAAGTTATTATCAGAACCTGTTCTAAAATATTTTTCTGTCTTTGCTGGTTAGGTTTCCTGTTTACATCCATAAGAGTTTTATGTGGCCAAGAAATGCAAAATTAAGTATGTAGAATTAATTTTGAGAATCTGGAGCTGTTATGCAGTGAAGAGCAACAGTAAAACTGTTGGGCTTTTTGAACTCAAATTATTGTATTTGTGTTTTTTGGTATTCTCATTTTAAAATAAATGCTTAATGCATGGGATTCTAAATTTTACTTAAAACTGTAGTGGAGGAAAGTGTTAACTTAATCTCACTTAAGTATGCTTTCCTGTTTTTTCAAGAATAGTTTTGCTGGCCTCTCTTGATAGGAAGAAAGCTGTGGTAATGAGCCACTACATTTGCATACTATCTTGAATATGCAAAAAGACACGGAACTGTTTCCTCGCTCTTTTGATACATTTCTATCAGGGGAACTCTTAGAGTAACAAACACAAATGAGTACAATGCTGCCATAATATTTTGCAAGATATTTGAGATTTGGTGTCTTGTGTTTGTGCTGTTCCATATTTGAGAGTTTTGTTGCCAGAGCTGTTGTTACAGATATTGGTTGCATTCTCCATGCAGATGTGCTATTTTGTCTTTCAAAACTGAAGCTTTTTAATAACTTCTGAATTATCTTCTTAAAGTACATGTTGCTATCACTGGGCATTAAGACTGTAGATAATGGCTCACTTTTCTGTGAGAGCCGCTGCTTAAGGAACTTGAAATGTTTTCTGCTCAATATCTGTCTGTATTATATCTAGTTCCTTGATTTACAGTTTCTGTACTGGAAATAGATTGAATATGTGAATGTTGATTGATTGTCTCTATTTATTTGAAAGCCATGTTTATAGGGAAGGCTGATAGGTTCCACTGAAATGGTTACACTTGATTGACTTTTTGACTTACATGGAATCATAACTATTATCGATAGTGAAATATATTGCGGAAATACTGAAATACTGTTCTGAACCGATGGGACCAAGAGAATGTCAAGCTTTGAATCATCAGTGAGGTTACTGAGGGATGTATTACTTGGCAGTAAAATGCCTAAATGTGATGACTCGGGTGTTTTTTCTCTCTTTAATCTCCTAAGCTCTCAGGTGGGGGAACTTTCACCTTCCATGACTGAAGAGGTACTGAAAGGGGGAGAACCTTTCAGAGGTTCATGAGTTAGGGAGCACTACTTGTGTACATACGTGTTGTCTCCAGTGTCCAAGATAAGTGTTTCAGGGGAATGATTTGCTGGATGTTGTCTGGTACAATCATTGGTTCTTTGATGCAGAAATACAGGAGATTCGTATTGGTGGGGGAAAAAATAGTTTTTATTCTTAGAGAAATTGATTATTGATTGCTGGAATTGGATTTCGTGTTTTCCTTTGTTTGCTGTAGAAGAAAACTACCTTTTGTGAAGCTGTACAAATCACTGAAGATGCTTTTTTAACAATGTTTCTCTGTGTAAATCTTTGTGGTATTGCTTGGTTTGGGTTTTTTCATTTGTTTGGGTTTTTAGGGTGTTTTTTGTCATTTTGGGAAGTTTTTTTTTTTTTCTCTTTTGCAGAGGTGCTGAATGTTGTCTGCTGTGTCAAAGGCCTGTAGAGACTGGTTCACTTTGGGGATGCAAAGTTCTACAAAATGCAGAATGCTCTGAAAAAAATTACACCATTAACACTTTCAGTTTGGTACCTCAAATTAATGGAGACTTTTTTGCCTTAGTGTGTCGGTACAGTCTCACCTCTTACCTGCATAGTAAAGGACATATACCCTTCTCTCATCGAAAGAACGATGCTGAAAATAAATAACCTTGCTTCAGAAGTAGCTGAGTGCTTAATACTAAATGCTACAGGAAATCTGCCAGCAAAATTAAGAATTTCTGTACTCTGAGCTGGAACTGAAGAGCATTCAGTAAATAATGCATACGGCTGTGTTCTGACCAGAGTGGGTAAAACAGAGTTGCTGTGCCTGGGTGAGCCTGTCAAAAGGAATGCTGAATGAAGTGTTGGCAGCAAAAGCAGTTCAGTAATTAAAGACTATATCCTTAAGTGAACACACCAGAGGGCTCAATTCTGATTGCATGGGCAACCTCCATGCCAGCACTCCTCGACTCCTGAGAGCTTAGTTTTGAAACATTAATCTTCTGAGTACTGTCTCTCGAGTGCACTGTGGCAGTGGATTGTTTGGAGATTTTGGGTTGCATTTTATTAGTAGCTGGGTGTTTATAAGCAAGTTAGGTGCCATGCTTTGGGTCCAGCACTTTACAGGGAGAAAATACTAGTTGCTCTCATCTAGCAAAGCCCAGAGCCGTTGTAAAATGTGTTCATGGCTTTAAAGGAGGTTGATCACAGAGGCTGGCACTGAGCCCTGACACCCAAATCTGAGCTTTAATTAAATGATCTCTCATCCTTTCTTCCTAGGGAAATCCAGCAAAATCAGTACCAATTTGAGAAAGGGAGATTATTTAAAAATGACTGCACTTGGCAGGTAACTATAAAAACACTTGACCTCTGGCCCCGTTGTTCACAGTGTATTCAAGGTACAGAGTATTAGAATATGGATGTAACCATCTACTTGAATCATTCTGCTGTAGGAAATTCCTCTGATAATTAGGATGGAAATTTGAAGCTTAGACTAAAGAAAAGACAGTGAAAACCCCCTGGTGTTACTTGCAATAGGGTCCCAGTATCAAACTGGTGAAGCTGGATAAAGACCATGCTTGCCTTAAGATGCTTTGGGTGCCAGAGTTTGGAAATTATGTCTAGGAATTTTGATATAAACCAGATTTTTTCAGTCTGCACAAGGAGTTTGCTGCCTCAGTAATCTCAATCTGCAGTTATTTAGTTTTTCAGTTAGTCATAATGATGCAAAACAGTAAACACCATGAGCTGCTGAGCTGCCTCTGGTCTGCTGGCACCAAATCTCATGTGTTCAGGCAGCAAACGGGTATCCAACCCTGAAAAGGCAATAACCAGCTTGAACAGGCAGAAAAATCAGTCCTCAAGCAATTAGGGCTAAACCCCAGCCCCACGTGGGTACTCTGGCAGAGTCAAGCTGCCATTGGGGATGGTGAGGAAACATGCAGGCATATTGGTGACTTTGAAAGGTGACAAGCTGCCCCACAGGGCGGGTGGAACAGGCATCGTGGGGCTCCCCAGGGGGGGCACAGTCCCACTGTGGGCCAGGGAGACACTCAGCAGGACTGGGGGGGCAGCTGGGGACAGCCGAGCTCCAGTGGGACTGTGGCACCCCAGGCAGCTGCGTCCTCAGCAGGGAAAGCGACGGGGTGCAGGTGGAGCTGTGGTGTTGCTCAGGCCAGAGCTGAATGCCAGTGCTCTGAAGCAAGGTGGGGAGCCCTGGTCGAGGCCTGTTCTCACTTTTGGGGTCACGTACCTGCGCCACGTTAGCTGCAGGCAGCCCAGCTGTGGCAGAGCCCTTGGGCTGCCTGCTCCAGGTGGCCCTGAGCCAGAGGCAGAGAACTCCAGCAGGAGTGGACCCAGCTGTGTTTGGCTTCAATGTGATGCTCCCAGCAGCATTCTTATCGGGTCAAAGTAGATGAAGACGTCACTCTTTTCGGATGAGCAGAGGATTGCTTTGGTTTTGTGTGATTGTTTTGTTTAAACTTGGTTTCTTATGAGGACAAGGTTTAAGGCATCATGCTGAGTGCCTGCATTGTTTTTCCTCACACTGACAGCTTCTGACCTTCTCTCCAGTTTCAGCTTAAGCTGATGGGTATGGAGAGGTCTCAGTTGTGATGATAAGAGGGGAGTGGGGGGAGACAGCCAGAAAAAGAAGAGAAACTTTACACCTACCCTCTCTTCTGAGGCCTCCACTTTTTGCCACCATAAGGGATCAGGCAGAATGCCCTGTTGGCAGTGTCTGTGAAATACTTCAGTATTCAATTTTTAAAAAAAAATTTTTTTTTTTTTTTTTTTGTCAATCTGGAGGCCTCAGTGACTAGCAGGTTATCACCTGCAGACAAACACTGTTAGGGACTGGGCTTCTTAGCTTTGGTGTTTGTGGTGCTGCTTTTCCCCCCTCAAAATAGTCAAGATATCTGTACATAATTTTGCTGATTATGTCCTACTGCCTTTTATTCCTCTCAGATTTATTGTAATTAGAAGCAATCATTGAGAAGTTAAAATGTGAGCTAAAGCCAATATATGAAATAAATGTGACCAACTAACTCCTTATGAAATATTGATGTTTTTAGGAGTGGTTTATGACAGGCCAGAATTCAGGATTCATCTTATTTTTTCTCTTTACTATTAGAAAAAGAGAATATTCCTGCTCAAGTTGCCTTTGAGATTAGTTTTCCTTTCCAAAGTAATACTATTTTGGACTATAAAAAATAAGGAAATATTGCAAGTGGCCATGCTGTCTTTATGTTTGGTCAGATTTCTTGGCTTTGTTGCTGGGTTTCTTTTGATTTTTCTTTTTGTTTGTTTGTTTTTGTTTTTTTTCCTAACCTTAAGGCTATAGAATAGTGCGATGTGATGTGGCCAAAAGCACTTTTTTAGGAAATCCCATTGAGGAGTCTCTGCTACATTTCTGCCCTCAGTCATTTACATTCTCTTTGTTAAAATATCACAGTGCTGCTTCTGAAATTGAGACAGTTGCTTTGGCAGGTGGCTTTCCTTAAAATGTACTGTATGCCCAACATAAATTCACTGGGAGCAATTCATATGTCCTTGTCACTTTCTCTGGGACATATGTTTCCATGGGCTTTTAAAACAAAAAACTGAGTTGACTCCTGTCAAAGAAGTTTATATTTTTTTCTGTGCACATGGGCTGAGATTTCATGTTCTGCTTCTAAAGACGCTCTTATAAAGACTGGAATTCTATTTTAAAAAATAAAATCTATCTGTGTTTACTTTCAAAGGAGCAATTCTGGCCATTTTGCATGCTCTCCATGTGGCTTCTGAATGCTGCTTGAACAATGTGGCTAACTCTGGAGAAGCGACGGAGAAGAGCCTGTGTGAGCTCCTGTGCCTGTTCAGCTACCAGGGTGGCAGTCTCCGGGTGGAGGCAGTAGTATTTTGCACTGCCAGAACTATTTTGGGATTAAAAGCTCTGGTGCTTGTTTTCCATTGCTCATCTTCTGTCTTGATTCATCCATGATACTCAGTTTTGAATAGAGATGAATTTCACATCGTGCTTTTAAAAAATAGGCACTTCTTTTAAACCACGAAGAGCATGAAGCTCACAGGGTTGTCTAAGGTTGGTTTTACATAAAATGTGTTCAATCTCACACGTTATATCATGACAGCTGGTGTGTGATAATGATGTTAAATAGGGACATTCTTTAAAAATAATGGTGTTTCCTCTTCCCTGCCCAGAACATTGACTGTTATGACATATCTCTTAAGTGTGTCTTTATGAAGATGAAAGGAGGTAGGTGTTGGTACATCCCTCATGTCAGGAAATCTAAATGAAGTGAGGTAGAGTAATCAAAAAATACTTAGATGTGAAAATGTATTTTAATACATTTACAAGGTGCCTCTTAGGAAACAACTGAACTGTGGCCTGTAGGATTGCTACAAAAAACTGAAATAAGAAGAGTACTGCAGGAAATAGAATTTATTAATTCAGTCATGCAGTTGCATATGTTTCCAAGATAGGAAAAATTTAAAGAAAAATACACATGTGCAAGTTTCACTGAAACATAGAATCCATATAATATGGATCATGTTATACACTGATCCATAAGGTTACTTTTAATTGGTGGGAAGATTTCCAAACCTAGCATTCTGGAGTACTGTGTCCAGCTCTGGGACCCCCAGCATAAGAAGGACATGGACCCACCTGTTGGAGTGAGTCTCCCCAGGGATTCTGCCCCTCCACTCCATGGTTGTGAGACCCCACCTCAAGTGATGTGTCCAGCTCTGGGGCCCTCAGTGGAAGGACATGGACCCGGAGTGAGTGCAGACGAGTACCATGAAGATGATCAGAGGACTGGAGCACCCCTCTTACAAAGACAGGCTGAGAGAATTGGGGTTTTTCAGCCTGGAGAAGAAAAGGCTCCAGGGAGACCCTATTGCAGCCTTCCAGTACTTAAAGTGGGCTGATAAGAAAAAAAAAAGGTCAATTTTTTAACAGAACCTGTTGTGATAGGAAAAGGGGGAATGGTTTTGAAGTAACAGAGAGTTAGTTTAGACTAGATGTAACAAAGAAATTTTTTATAATGAGGATGGTGAGGCACTGAAACAGGCTGCCCAGAGAAATTGTGGCTGCCCCATCCCTGGATGTGTTCAAGGCCATGTTGAATGGAGCTTTGAGCAACCTGGTCTAGTAGAAAGTGTCCCTGCTCATTGCAGGGGGTTGGAATGAGATGATCTTTAAGGTCTCCTCCAACCCAAACCATTCTGTGGTTCAGTGATTCAATGGCTCAATGAACTGCTGTGTTATGCAAGTGTAGAAATTCAAGATTATTTCTTACACCTTGAGTTTAGTGTGTTCTTTCCATGCTTTGGGAAGACAGAAATGCAGCTTGCTTGTTCTCCCGTTCTTTGGTTTTGGGCAACTGGTACAGGCAGGGAAAGGAAAGAAAAAGGGACTCCTTTTTTAGTGCCCTGAAAGCACCTGCTGTTGTCCTGGCTCATGTACTTTGCATTTGCACGCTCACCTGCAGTGTTCTGGAAGGAGGAAATGTGAACACGATCTCACTCACAGCAGGTTCTGGTTTTCTGCACACAGCTCCAACAGTTATTGGGGTAAAAAAAAGTGGTGGCAGGGTAGAATCCACTGTGGCTCTGAACAGATCATGGAATCTTTCCTACTGTCAATTTTTTTGTAACTCAATTAGAAAGCATTTCCTTTTTGAACTGCCACAGTCTTTCCACATCTCTTGCTGAATATGTAATGTACCAAAGTGGTTTGCTAATGTGCATTTGCTTTGAGAGGCCCTGACTCCTTGCCACCATTATTTATGAAATTGAGCCTTCCTAAGCAAGGATTTTCATTGAAATCTGTGCATAAAAGAGACAGAAGACTGATTGTTACATATAATTTCCCTAAAGCTGAAAATAAAAAAATGGAAGATGAGCATTAGGGTCAACTTCTTGTCTCAGTCACTCTTTGCCATTGGTGGCTTTTTCCCCCCAAGAAAGAGGAGACTTGAAGGGGAACAGAATGTGTTATTTGGTAGATATATATTTGTGTGGGGTTTCTTTTTTATTTCTTTTTTTTTATTTGTGTGGGGTTTCTTTTTTTCTTTTTTCTTTTTTTTTCCTCTTAGAGCTTGTTTTATCTGCCTGACTTACCTTAAGAAAGACTTCTCATGCAGAGAATGTGGTTTACTTTGGTGTAAGTAGTGTGGAGGAGGACACAGTAAACTTGAAAAAAGGCTGCAAGGGCTGCTAAGTGAAAAATTAGTGCAGTGTACTGTGAAAAATGCTTCTTGTTGCTCAAAATCCCTCTCTTCAACCATAGTTGTGGTGGAAAATTGGTGAATGCCACTGATTTGTTTGATTATTAAAATACTTTAGCTCACCTACAAACCTTCATTTTTTTCTCATAGTGGTGGTAATTTAGTTTAATCTCATAGTGGTGTAAAGTAATTACAGGCCCAGGATATAAAATTATCTTTTAAATTTAGCTGCTGCTAATGGTGCTCTGTACAGTTACCTGAGTTCCCAGACTGATTTCTGCCCTTGGTCCTGTCTCATCTCTCCCTGTTTTTGAAATGTCTACACTGTGTCAACTTATGAGTGATATCTTTGTCTTAGTGATAGCTTCTCTAATTTGATTATTTCAGATGACAAACTGTTAGGATGCAAAATGTAGTTATAAGAGCCAGATTCTTATAACCCTGCACTCCTGAAGCAAATTTAACCAAATTAATTGGCCTGCTGTATGAGAGAAGAGAGAACCTGGCAGAATAAGATCCGAATGTGAAATTTAAGGCTAGCACAACAAACCAAGTTTCTGCCATGAAGCCCAGAGGAGGAGTCACATTGCTGGTGTTGATACAAATTAAAAGGGTTCGTGTGTCCTGTTGGGCTGTTGGAAAGGTGTTCACAGGGTAGAAACTGTCACCAAGTGAGGAGCAGCTCTAATTTGAGCAGGTTACATTTTTGAACAGGATCATCTTTGCAAATTGACCTTTATAAAAAAATAAATACAAGAATTGTGGTCTGGGCCTGTCGGTGTGGGTGTCGTGCAGCTTATCCCTTTGGCTAACAAGTGATGTTCATATCCCTGCATACAGTAGAAGGCCTGTGTGACAGCAGGATGGGCCTCAATGTGTGCACGTGGAGACAGAAAACAGAAGAGGAGGTGCTGGGTCTATATTCCCCTTAGGATTTTCATCCTGCATTGCATTATCAAGTGGTGCTTGTTCCTGTGCTTTTAAGATCAGTGGATAACTAATTTTTTCCTCTTTCCACAGCTGAAGCAGTGGTTAGCAGCATGCTGCCTGTGAGGTAGGCAGTGGTCTGTCTGGGATGTCTGGAAGCGCTCTCCTAGCCAGGGCTTAGGAAGCCGAGGTCATTTGAAGCACACCATTTCCACTTTGTGCCTCAAAGATGCTTGCCAGAGGCATGTCTTTATGGAATAAAGTACACTTAAAGTACACATCACCTGAACAGCAGTCCTTCCCTTGTACCTGAGATTTGGTCAAAACCACTGCTTTTGTAGAGCTCCATGAAATTCTGAGGATTTGAGCCAAGTTATAGATACCTATTTCTTGGGGCCAGGGAGCAAAACGAGGGTGAAATAGCTGCTGCAGAGCAGTTTCTACTCAGATTTGATTAGAGGAATGGAATGGCTGTTGACCCCAATCTGAATTGGGAGACAGGACACGGCTGTGTTTGTTCAGGGTCAGCCTTTGAAAGAAAAGGCTTCTCCCTCTCTGCCTTGAAGGCCATTAGCAAGACTGAAACTATTCACAGAGAACCACTGATAAAGGGGAAGCCTTTCAGAGGCTCATCTCTTAACAAACACTAGAGGCTGATGCTTAAGAATGATACCTTTTACAGCCATGGACGTGAGACTCTACTCCAGTGTGGAGCTGAGGAGCCTTAGGAAGGGAGCAGTGAAGGTCGGCCAAAACAGATGTTAGGGTTTTTAGTGCAGCTGGCTTTAGATGGCAATCTCTTCTTTTGGTATTTACAACATTGCAAGAAATCCTAGCTTTGCTAGGTACTGGTGCTTTGTTGAGTAATAATTTCTGCCACCTTGGCAAGTTTATTCATATCTCAAAACTAAGTTACGCATTTATTATTATAGCATGAAAAATGAATTTTAAATATAACAAGCAGTTTTTCTTGATTGTGCTATTCTTCACATCTGCACTTTGCAAGTGGCAGAAAAGCACAAGCTTTGACCTTTCTCTTTTCTTATCTCAAGAAGGTGCTGAAATCCCTGCATTTTTGGTAAAGCATATTGATGTATTCTGTATACAATTGTTGCATACACCATGGGTGTCTTTATGCTTTCTTTGTTACCTTGTATCTTCCTTTTTACTGTCCTTCCATATCCTCTGCTTTAAAAAGTCCCTGAAAGCTTTCCTGTGTGCAGATTGCTGTCAAGACTGGGGTTTGGTTTTTAGTCTACCTCTTCTCACACTAGTATGCCTATTTTTTAACAGCCCATATTCTCCCACTTCTGTTTCCTTTGCTTAAAGAGATAAGACAAATATCCCCAAATTCTTCAGTATCCCTGCAAATACAGGAATAATGGACCGAACAGGATGCTCTTGTGCTAAAAAATATTGTAGGCTGCCATAAACTTACTCTGTATGCATTTTTATCTTGTCTTGCAAGCCAGGTTCTCTGCTTCCTTGTTCTGTAATTTAATTAAAATCTATGCTAGGTGTATGTTATTTGTGCCATGGTGGCAGTTTGGTTCATGCTGGACATTATGGTGTTCTTTGTGTAATTTGGCTTTAAGTTCTTTCCACCTTTCCCAAAGCATCTATCTTTGGTTAAAAAAAAAAAAACAAAACAAAAAAACCCCAACAGAACAAAAAAATCAAAAACAAACCAAGCAAAATCTCAGCGTTAAACCTCAAGCCAACTGCTATCATCTTAACAAAGTGCTGTGCAAATTCTTCTTGTCCTGAGGGGAGGCAAGGCAGTACAATGGACACAACTCACTTGCATTGCTCTCTCCACATCTCTATGTGCAGGAGTGGTTGGGCTGAGAAAAGGGAGAAAGAAAAGTTGAAAGAAAACGAGTAAGGAACTGTAGTACAATGTGACAATTTAAATGCAATTAACTGATGTGGATGGTGCCAGAGCAGTGTAAAAGATTGTAAAATAGCTTTAAAAGGGTTTACTCAATTACATTACAATGCTTTGTTACACAAGTTTTATAGTTTTATCTTTACTTTGGGAAGACACTCTCTATGAGACTTGACTCTGCTGGTGGAATTTAACTGCTTCTTATGTACTCTGTACTATTTTCTTCACATGGGATTTCAAAGCCAGTTTTCTACCATTTACTTGCTTAGGTACACCATGTTGGCAAACTGCAGGAGAAGCTGAATGCTGATTCTCTCGTGGTTCTATGTAGGCATGACAGCTGAAGTTTGGAAAAGCTGCTTATCTGCAGAAGAGTGTGTTTGTGGTTTTTAGCCAAATGCCAAAAAAAGTCTTCAGGGGTCACCTAATACCACAAGGACTTATGGGGTTTTTTTGTTCATTTTTTTTGTTTGTTTGTTTTCAAATGTAAACTGTTGCTTGTTTTTTTGGGGGGTTTTTTTTTGCCTACACTGAGCGCCACTAAAAAAAGCTAAGAGATGCAGCTCTCAACTCTTACAAGTCGCATGTTCAAATCTGAAAGCTTTTTAGATGGTTGCAAGGTTAATGGTGACACTGAAAATACATTGCCTTTTTGCCTTCTCATTGTTCAACTATGACCCTTTCCAGCTGACAAAGATTTCTGAAACTGAGTAAATGCTTATTGTAAGCCTTGGAAATATATTCCTCTGTGTTAAATATTTTGAAAACATTTAGCCAAAAATAGAAAACTTGAAAATACTTATTTCATGTGGTGTTTCCAGTGTGATGGAATCCTTTTAATGTATTTCCTGTAACATTATTAGATGATCCTGCTATTGTCTATATGTGTGTGAAATTGCGTGAAATTAAAATTCTGCAGGTTTTTATACAGTATTAGTTTATCACAATGTATCCTTAATGCAATTTTAGTAGGTTTTTGTTCAGCCTGAGGGCTTAAGTCTGCCCCAAATACGTTATTCTTCTATTTTATTTTTTCCATCTTTTCTCTGTCTTATTTTTCTATTTTTACCCTCCATTGTTTATTTTAGAATATTCCTTATGTTGCTTTTCTGCTTGGAGTGTCTGTTTCCTCTCACCATAAAGACAATTGCAGACAGTTCTTTGATATCAAGACTGGCCTTAGGGACACATTTATAATTGAAGAAAACATTGGCAAGTCAGCTTCTTGGCCTCCCCTCTCTCCTCTTAAACTGTCCCAGTCTCCCACTGCTCTCTGGCTTGTGGTTTGTACAATGTCCATGGTGCCTCTTCCATCAGCTTGGAGCAGCATGAACCTTCTGTGGAAGGGGTCAGGGAATTGTGCTTGACACGCAGCACTAGGAACCAACTTTCCTCTGCCTTCCCTGGGAGCCAGAGCTGCCTGGTGCTGGTGCTCTGTGCCTCAGAGCAAAGGCAGGGTAGTGCCTGGCAGGAGGAATGCCATCATGCGTGTACTTTGAGATGTGCTGCAAAGAAAGTTTTGCTGTGCAGGAGCCTCTCTGTTCAAGTCCACAACGTGGCTGTTCCTTGTGTAACTTCGTGCAGGGGAGCTGGAAGGGGCTGGACTGTACTGGGGGAGGAGGTGTCTCTGCTTGCACAATTCCTTCTGTAATGCTAGACCTCTCTCTTGCCAAATGCAGGAATCTGCATGGCACTGCTCTGCTCCAGAAGATGATGGGAGGTAGGGATTCACTGGTTTCACTGCTTTCAGAGCATTGAAGAATTGAGAGTAAGGGAGTCTAACAGAAAGATTACTTGCTCTCACCAGCCTGTTTACACATGATCTATGAAGGGCCAGCCTGAGAAATATTTTCCCATGTCATCTTCACCTATTTTTTAATTCTTTTTTTTTTTTGCTTTGCTGCTGAAAAACCTCAGCTTATGCAGAAAGGGATATACAGTGTGACGGAACTACCAAAAAGAAGAGGAATAAATTTCTCCACCTCCCTGCGTCACTGTTTTTGAAGTGGTAATAGCAGCTTTTCCTGGAACATAAAGAGGAAGAGCTGGCAGGGACATGAGGCTCTGTCAGAAGCCTGGCAGGAATTAAGCAAACTTCCTTAGTTGTTCTTGTATTTTTGTGTTCTCTTCAAGCATACTTTCCATTGACCCAGCAAAAATACTGCACCGATCTCACTGGGCATTAGTTATTGGTAAAGCAATTTGAGAACCTTTGGGAAAAGATGTTATTTTCATACATTTATTTATTTACCTATGCTATTGTAGCTACCTTAGAAAGAAATGTTGTTGTGTTTTCACAGCTTTTGAACAGGTTTTATTTCCGTACGAATACCCTTGTGGGAAATTTAGCAAATGGACGTAGGATTGCAGAAGTGTTTTGAAATACAGTGCACAGACATTGCTCCTCTCTCCCCCAAAACTGTCTCAAGCTGTACATTAGCCTTTGGGTTCAGTTCTCTGGCTTAATATCTGATAGAATAAAGTAGGCTGAAAAAAATACTTAAACATTTAGGGTCCAGATGCATTTTTGCAAAGCTGAGTTGTTTAGTACTGTGTGGTTCTTGCTACTTACTATCTTGAAAGGCAAGGAGTAAGTCAGGTAATTGACTTTACATTCAGGGATATTGGATGACCCTCCCTTGGGAAGCAGAGAAGTTTTCATAATTGACCTTTGGATAATCTGATGGCATTGTCTTAAGAGAAAAAACAAAAATACATGGTCAGGTGGTATTGGTCTTGCCACGTCATTTAAACTTTAGTGGTAAAAATCCATTAAACACCAATCTGTTGTATTTTTGGCTCTCTGAATAATCCATCTGTTCACTTATGTTGAACTGTATCTACTTAAGATGTGACCAAAATCTGATTTTGGTTTCTTTGCTGTAATCTCTTGTGGTGTAAGAGCACTCTCAGGTGGCTTTTGGACCCCACACACTTGCAAGGTGAAGGAAGAGTGGGTTGGATTGCCCTGTCCAGTGTATCTTGCACAGTCCGTGGATTAGTGGATCTTCCACTGTGGGATGGAGCCAGGCCAGTTGGACGAGGCACTAGGTTAATGCTTGGGGCATTTTGGATGCATTCACATGAGGGAATTTAGTATCTGGGTTACAGTAGCTTGTGGCTGTAATATTTAGTTGATGCTACTGCAAGAAAAATACTCCTTTTCTAATTTTTCTTTTTTAATTCCCCCTGTGATAGAAAATCTGTCCTGAGCTGATTTTAGCATTACATGGAGGTAAAGATTCATAGTGGTTTGCAGTTATCACTGTGCCACAGAGTGATAAGGTTGCTTTCAAGCATCTCTAATGGAAATATTGATGTTTTTCCATTCCTGTAGGTAGAATTCATGTGTAAAATGAATGTTGAGCTTTTATGTGTGCATAGTAATCACCCCTCCCAGGAATGTATACCAGCACCTATAATGTTGCACAAGTTGATGCTTTAGATGGGTTTGTGATGTAAAGAGCCACTTAGTTATATATTGCCTAATATATCACACATAGATTATATAGATTTCAAAGATTGTAATATTATACTCTTATTTTAAGGTTAGTGGAGTAATTGGAACAAGAGGCAATAAAATCAAATCTTCCAAGCCCGGCGTGCTGCCTCAAGATGGTGTTCGGTTGCTAAATGTGTTTTTTCCCAGACAGGGAGTGCATCTGCAGATTTCTGCAAGGCCCATTTGTTTCAGCCTGAGCACAGTCCTCTGTTGACACTTGCTGTGAAATACCATAGCCTGGTTCACATTCTGTGCTGCCGAGTTCTTGTAGCTTTATCTTCTTAGTTTATTCATTATTAAACGCATGCTTTCTGCTTGACAAGTGCTATAAAATCCCTTTCACTGTGGCTGAACCCAGGAACCTCTGCTGAGAGTCTAGAAGGGTTATCAATTTTTTTTTTTTAATGCAAATATATGCATTCTTACTTTCTGCTGAAGTGCTCTTCAGACCAGACTCCTTAACAGGCTGGTAGATCTACTCCCTGTCCCTTTCTTTAAGCCATGCAGTCATGAAAAGACAAATGCTAGATTTTTCCAGATTCCTACTAGAAACAGAAATGAGAATATCTCACGTGTTGGAGAAATGTTTTTAGCGGTCTGATAGTATATTAGCTCTATAATTAATGTTCATGCTGTATAGTTTGTGTGTTGTTATTACATTCTTCTGTACTGATGTAGCTGGTATGCAGCCCCCATTAAGAACACAGGGCATAAAACGGAAATGTGTGCTTTTCGAACAGGAGCCACAAGAGTTCTAGATTTCTGAAGCTGTATTTTTAGATTAACTGAGTGTAGACATGCAGTGTTGAAGTTTTTTAGGTTATTTGAAGTTTTATGATTATTTGAGAACAACAGACAAATCAGGCTTTGTCTTCGGGTTTCCTTCTTAAGCTGTATCTTATGTAAGCACTGTTTTGTCTTTCAGTTCTTATTAGGTGTGTTCTGACTCGTTTTTATATTAAATTATATTTTATTTATCCTTTTTTAGATGAGCATTCCAGTTTTTGGGAGCTATAGACATACCTGACAGTAATCCAGGACAGCAGGTTTTCCTCCAAAGGGAGAACAACAGAGTTAACCTCTTGATCTTGGCTTGATAAGAAGGGATATTTCCAAACACAGGTCTTTTGCTTCTGATTCTTCTCAGAAAATGTAGCCATGGCAGATTTTTAGCTCAGTTTTCACCTTGGTGTATTTACTTGTTTGCTTTGAAAATAACCAATTTGAGATTGTAAGATTTCTTTTCGGTCTGATTCATCTCTTGAGTCAAGAGAGGTAGTCTCAGGATTTCTCCTGCAGTTGGATGTAAAACCAGAAGTGACCTGGGACATCAGTTTTGCTCTTTGGGATAAGCAGCAATGGAAGAGCTGACTCTTCCCCTACAAAAGAACAAAGAAGCAGATGGGAGACTGAAGGATATTTGAAAGCAAGGCCAGGGAGAGTGAGATCAAGGCCAGAGGAATTACTCAGACTGCTGAGTGAGCCTTCTTTTTGCTCTCTGTACTTGACAAACCACAGCTGTGAACCTTGTCCCCCTCCGTGCAGCAGAAGACCTGTAAGCAAAGGCACGAGTTTTTTTTCTCAGAGCACAGGTCAATTAGGGTTTATCTAACTGGGTGAAGAGAAGCTGAGAAGAAAGCAAAGGAGGCTTTGGGAACTCAGTCTATATGCTGAGTGTTTTTTATGACCCTTATTAGTAAAGAAGCCTAAGAAATTGAACTTTTCCACACATCAGACTTGTTGATTTTGTCCAGTCTCAACTGTGATCATCTTAGCAGTCCCACAGCTTCACTCTTACCTGGCCAAGGGGCAGCTGTACGTCTGCTCCAAGCCCTGCAGCTGCTGAAATAGCTGTCAGGTAGCCACGAGCATGGCAGGTGGTGTGCTAGGCTCCTCAAAATGCTGGCTACCAGAAACCAGTTCCTCCTGACTCGTAGGCTCTTGGTCTCCTTCTCAGTGTTGAAATGGTAGGACTGTTCCCTCTGGGTCATAGCATCTCCTCAGAGGAGAGGTGCTGGGTTCAGTTCCTGGTTCAGGTTCCTGGTTCCAGGATCAGTGTGCTGCTGATGGGCATGGCCCTTGATAGACCTGGAGTCCGTACTGGTTTGGTTTAGCTCCAGCTGTAGCTCTACCCCTTTTTGCTAAGGAGGGCTGCTTCAGTGCCAGAAGTGTGGCTATCAGGTGAGCACTCTTCAGTAACACTGGATCTGCTGAAATGCTTACGTTTCCAAGGCATAGAGTCAAAGTTGCCTTTCTTTTCAAAGCCACAAAAAGTGTGGAAGTTATGGGAGCACTTACTGGAACCAAGTGTGTCATCTGCAATGAATGAGTAATTGGATAAATTTGTATCCTTACCTCCTCCGTGTGGTCATGTGTTTACTGAAATGCCATGGTGTTTGTTTTTAGGTGGATTTAACACCATTCCTTGAAAATCTCAGGCAGATGTGCAGAGCTTTCAGCATTCGCTGTTCAGAGGCTTGAGACTGCCTCACTGGGTATTGGTTTGAACGTTTTTTCCACACCCAAACTTGCCGATGCTGGAAACATTTCTGTTGTGGATAATAATGTTTGTCTTCTGTGAATACTCAGGGGCAAAGCCCCATTTTAATTTCTGTGAGCTTTTTCAGTCAACTTTGTTTCTCAAACGTTTTTGGAAGGAGTGAGAGCATTAATCTACAGCTGCTGGTGCTTGCTGAGAGCAGTGTGTGGTGTTAGCTTGGCCTTGCCCTCTAAAAACAGTGCTTTACTGAGAGAGCCACTGCTTTTGTTCTTTCTGACTTCTGTCATTGTTTTGAGACTGATTGTGAACAAATATAAACTTGACAATCCCACCTACCCATTTTTTTTTTTCTTTTTGGGGCTTGTGGTATCTGACAAGATAGCATTGTATCAGATACACAAGGATGGCATTAAGTCTGAATTGCACTGCATTTTAGCTGCTATGTTTATTGGTGAAGAGTTAGAAAGTAAGAATCTGGCAGCTTCTAGTGACAGAAAGCCAGAAGGAAAATCTGTTACCTCAGGTCCTATTGACAGTCATGTCTGCTGCCATGCTCATTTCTTTAGATTTACTGGTAATAAAAATGTGAACAGCCGCTCGAAGCAGTGTATTGATAACTGAGTGAATGTTAAGTATGATTATTTAATAGCATTAAATACTGAGGTGCAGATGTATAAAAACCTCTGGGCAGCAGCATCCACTGTAATCGAGCGGAGCTGTCACCTATTACAGCCATCACATAAATCATCTTACACCCATTCATGCTGAGTCTGTACCTTGGGTCTTCCCCCCACATCCCCAGACCAAAACAAATCAAATCAATGTTATTTATTTTTCCCCACCAAATTAAAAAGGTGATTATTTGCATGGAATGAGGGGAATGGTTTAATGACAGGGGAATAAGGTCTTGAATTCTGGACTTTAAAACGTCAGGTTTCAGCAGCTGTCTGTTTTCATAAGAAGGCAGGCCCTTTTGGAAAGGCTCCCCCTCGCAGCTGGGAAAACACACATTGAATAAAAATTCAGTTTGAGTTTGGCTTAACAAATCAAACCTTTTAAAAAAATTAGTTTTCTTCCGACATCTTCTCTGTCTTCTGATTATCTAAATTATTGAGGTGCAGCTTTGATGCTTTCCAGTTTTTGCTTTCCAGTGAATTCCATGTGACAAGCTCTTCTGGACAAGTGTTTTCTTTGCAGGGCAAGTTCATGTCCTTGAACACAATAAGCTGTGGTATTCTGGGAACTTCGGGGCAGACGTAGCCACTGACTTGGACAAATAAATAACAATCTGCAGTTAAAAATTCCTCTCTTACACTAATATAGGCTACCCTTCTGCTTTTAAAATGCTTATTTTTTATGAGAGATATATATAAATTGCTTGCACATTATAGCAAACCATTGCAATATATTATCAAAGGCAAAACCTACCAGAAGAGAATTGTCTCAGTCTCTGACTCTAGATAATATCACCTCTAACTGAGATGTAAAGCTCTTCTCTGAGGGAAAACCCAATGCAGGCAAATTTAATGTAAGTAGGGAAAAACATATCTTGAAGCAAAAAAAGTATTTAACAGATTTAATAAATACACAATATTCAAGGGCATGAGAAAATATTTACAGTATCACAGGTTGCTAATTTTTCAAATGACCTTGGAAATAAGCAAGTGCAGCTGATCTTGTTAATGTGAAGGGATGCTGCTTAGGAAAATGTGGGTCTGGTAGGAGGTTGGTCAGATTCTTGCATGTTGACTGGTGACATTAGTGTCTGTTTGATGGAGTTGTGAGCAGATTTGAGATAGACTTGGGAAGGTGTGCTAGGATTTGGGAACCATCCCTAAGTGTTTATCTAGTTTTGATTGATGAGGCTGAAAAACAGGTATCTTTGCGAAGAAACTAGCTTGAAAACAATGTTGCAGCTTTTAAAGAAGAGCTATTGCTCTTTAATAGTTAAATAGTAGATATGAACTATATAAATTGCCAGAGAAACTGGAGGCTTTTAAACATTTTGGGCCCAGTTTGGTTTTGGGATTGATTCCTGTAACACAAGAGGTCTAGGATAGAGACTACCTCTCTGTGTGTTTCAGTGGAGAGAAAAGGCACTATTTTCATGGTCAGAATGGCCTTTGCTGTGGAGTGAGAATGCTGAATGACCGTGTCAAATGACAACAATGAAAGACCACACTGAGTGGTCTTCAGCTGATTAATTTCCTTGCAGTTCTCAGTTGTCTGTGGGTGTAGTGGATAAACTGACTTGGTTCTTCTTGATCTTGTATGAAAAGATTGTCTCGTTAGGACTTGCCAGATGTAAGACAGGTTCAAATTTTGACTCACTCTGGAAACTTCCCTTGTACAGAGGAATATGTGGTATAATCCTTTCTCTACAAGTTAACTAGTTTTCATTTAGAAGGTCATTAGTGTTTAAAATGTATTTGAAAAATTTTCTAGTACCTTTGAGAAGTCATGTACTATCAGAATTTTACTGCTAAGCTAAGTGAATTAAACCAAATTCCCTGGGCTCTGTGATAGTTTTATTTTTTTCAGTGAAGGAAATGCTTCACTTGGTTTGTTTTCCTTTGTAGAGAAGTCCACTGATCCCTTGAAATCTTGATACCATACTTGTTATGTTGCCTTCTCTGAAGAACTATTCCCTTTCTGCTTTTCACCTTCTGAGTGCTCTGTCTCTTCAAGCAAGGCATTACACTCAGGTTTATGCTCCCTTTGTTAAAGCATCTTTCTTATGATAAAGCATTTTATGGAAATGTGAATAGCTGTATGATTGTTAAGGAGAGACCTAATATTTCTGGCACGCTTGGCTTTTGCAGCTTTTGTCTTACCTGTGTTTGAAAAAAATACCTGCCACAGCTGATTTCTTTGTAGTGCCCCACCCTTAATAGAGAGAGCAGCAACAACCTATGGATGTTTTGAAGGAATAAGCCCGTAGCAATAACTTGAAACCTTCTCTCTACCCTGGAATTTCCTTTATCATTTATTATGCTAGCCGTAGGCAGGACACCAAGCTCTTTGCTGTGGGTTTCCATGTTTCGCTGGAGGAGGGGAAAAGGCTTTCCAGGTGGAGATCAGCTGCCCATTACTGTGGTCTGCTGTGTTTTCCTGAGTGAGCTGCTGTGAGGAGTGGAGTGACAGCCAGTGAGTAAGCTGAGCAGACTCAGGCTGCTGCAGGGCAGTTATACCTGTTAGTGCAGACAGGAGCCAGGTATCAAATCAAAGTGTGGTGTAATAGCTTGTTAGCTATAGCTAGCGGGCTTCATGGTGCCAAGAAGGAAGAAGCAGATGGAAACGCTCAAATGCATTTCCTCCCTCCCCTTTCCTGTCTCTTGGATCTTTTATTTCAGTCAGTAATGGAAATCTGTGGTCTGAGTTTTGAATGAAGGGCTTACACTGTGCTAGTGTTAAGTACTTAATGAGCCTCATTTCTCAAAGATCTTGCAGTCTGCCTCAGTTAACCCAGCTGCTTTTTTTAGGAGTACTTGTTTTGGCAGAGGCTTTTCTATGCGTATGAAGAATGCACAAATAAACCGTTGTGCAATTTGCAATTAAAAATGAGGTTATAGGGAATGGAAGGTTTTTAAACTACATCAGAGGCTGCAGTGCCAAGGAAAACAATTGCCCAGCATCACTCTGTAAACCTCAGTCTCAACAAGATTTGTGTGTCTGCCTTGTCTGCTGAAGAGAATAGAAATGTGAGTCCATGCTGGGGAAGTCCTGTGCTTGTGAGGATCAGGCCCTGGCAAAGGGAGAGGTAACCTGAAGAGGCCAGGAACTCATCTCTGGCTTTTTCTTTTTCTTTTCCATCTCTGAGGAATAATTGCAGTATGGCAAAATTCTGCAGAACATGTGCAGTGATAGTGGTTAGGATTATTGAGGTTAAAATGAGTGACACTAGCAGCTCAGGAAGTGTGTACTTTCAGAGAGTGTTTGGAAGGATACAGATACGTAAATCTAGAGCTCATCCACAGCTGTGGAGTTATTTCAATTCACAGACATCAGTGGTTAGCCATAAGAGTCGCTGTGCTGAGGTTTATCTTTATGCTAAACTCAGATTTCTGCATTGATTATGTTAGATTTAAGCAGGAGTAGTTTGGTCTGATGTAAATTTTATTTAGGATGGAAAGGGAAGGAGGGCTGTTGCCTGGGTAATTGCATCACATCAGCAGTTTCAGTGACAGCTTGGTATTGGCTAAAATTCTAATTATAAGTGTGGTTTTAAAGATGGACCTGTGTTTTTCTTCTTTCTTTTGTTATAGGGGTCTTGAACAGCTGTCTCTTGGATGTGGTGCTTTTAAAATCCTTTACCTTTTAGAAGTACCTGCTGCGTCAAAGCAGGCATAGCTGAAGAGGTTAAAAATGTTAGCTGGGGTTACACAAACAATTGCCTGAATTGCTGGAGTTCCAATATCTGACATATTTTTTACAGCTGGTGTTTGCCTGCATGCCTGCTCTTGAGCTGTGATGAGTCCTGGGTAACCCACCTGCTCTTGTGTGGTGGTCAGCTTGTCACATGTGCTGCCAAGCTGCTGAGATGTGATACCAACTGAGGAGCAAGCTCTGGACCCAGGTTCATCAGATGGTGTTTTAACCTTACATCCCCATCTTAAATAAGAGACCACAGCTCAGTTCATCTCTAGGCAAGACAGAATCTGCTGCACATTTATCTGGCTAAAGGCAAAGGGGTTATTTTAGCTAGTTAAGTAATTGAAGAACAGCTGTGGAACTGGGGATGAGCCCCTCTCTGTGACTAGAGAAGGACCAAAGGGGTCACCTAGGCTTCAGCTGAGGCTAAATGCCTAAATCTTTTAGATGGCTCCCACTACACAATATTATTTTTCACCTTGCTTCTTTGCACTTTGCTTTCATGTTTGTGGAAGGGAAGAGTGCTTGGTGCTGCCTGGGGTAATAACCATTCTTTTTCCTGAATGGTGTATCCCACTGGCATGCAGGGTGTTCTTACCATGATGGGTTTCCACAAGAGTGTGGTACTCAGTCATGCTGTTCTCTCTCCATCTGTGCTGCTGTGGCATGCTGTAATTGTAGCTTCTGGTTGTCTTCTGAAGCCTATAATGGTTTATGGGGTTGCCTGCTGTGGGCTGTGGCAGTGCATTTAGCAGATGTTTTGTGGCATCTGCTAGGCACCTTTTCTACCTCCTTGTGGTCTTTAAAGTGTCCAGCGATGCTGTTCCTCCTCAGGTAAAGATGCTGTTGGGAGAAATGTTCAGAGATGTTGTAGAGCAACCCTGAATGACTGTGGATTTGGTCGAGAGCAGGTTAATTGAGTTAAAAGCCTCTTGAGTTGCAAGGTTCTCCTTGACCATCCTGAATGGAGACCTTTGATACTATCCTGCTGCAGTAAATTTGGGAAATGCTACAAGTGCTTTAGCAGTCCCCTGCCTGTGGCCAGCATGGGTGCCTCTTCTGTAGTCCATGCATGTCCAGAGTCCCACCAAGTGCTGGAGGAAGGAGGTGTGCTTTTTCCTTTGAGAGAAATGCCTCTCATCAGCTGTCTCCCTATGGCTTTGCTCTAACCATGATGCCAGAAATTTTCCCTTTGTTTCTGAAAGCAGTTCTTCCAAAGACCAAAGATCAGAATTACTTTAAATTAAATCAATTAACTTAAAAGACCAGAGGCAAATGATCTTAAATCAAAGATGTACAGAATAAAGTGTTTTCTAATCCTTCACCAAAACCCAGCTGAACTAGGTAGCAACTGGGGACTGTATCACAGGAGCAGTGAAGACAATCCAGGAAGTAACATAAGTTTGTCTTCCTCTCCTCACACAGGAATTTCTTGTTACAGTACTGAGTACAGGCCTCCTCAAAAAGCAGCCTCTGAACTGGTGACTTACTTTGCTCTGATTTAATGTTATGCTGGCAGTTTTTGAAAGTCCAGCTGTGAGCCTACTTTATTATATTAGCCATGGGATCCTATTTAGTATTCACAGAATGTTTGCTTAAACACAATATCCTGGGAAGGGTAATAATCCATGGTAAATATGATATAGCCACTGAATGCCTTATTTCATGGAGCTCCTAGTCTTTCTCCCTTCCCCCAAGAACTTTTAATTATTTTTCTAGCTTCTTGATGCAGTTCCCTGTAAACATGTAGATTTATTTCTGTCTCCCCTCCCTTCTTTCTGACTGCTGTTTGTTGCACTGTGATGTTTGGTCTTAAATATTGAAAGTTTTTTGGAGTGGGACAATGTCTGTATTCAAGCAGGACAGTGGACTCTCACTTCTATAAAGGTTTGTAGGTGCTGCTTGAGTGGAGATAATAATGAAATGTGATTGCTTGTGGTGCTATGTTTGGCTTGTGATATAAATAAGAGACAAGTTTAATGACTAGCTATTAAAATGGCCAAAGCTACTCTTGGAAAAACTCAAAATGTCTGGAATTCAAAGCATTTTTTCCTTGCATGAACTTTTCTGGCTGATGTCATCTACACCAGAAAATGTTCCTTGAGCTTTGCTGTTGCTGAAGGTGACTGGAAGGCATGACACTAACAACAATGTCACAGTCTTCTGGTGAACAAGGGCAACTGTGGGTGTTTCAGATGTTCAGTGTGCCTGGGTAACTCATTGTCTTTGCTAAGCCAAGGGAGCCAGGCTGTTAGGAATGTTCATGTTGCCAAGGATGTTTAGGGCTGATCATGGTGATGGAGAGAGTGTGTTGGTCCAGGGTTCTGCAATACAGGGTGCGAGAGGCTCTCAGCAAAGATACTGCTTTCTGTGACTGAACCTGATCTACCAGGGTACTGCATACAGAGGCCATTTATGTAGCTATTGATTGTCTCTTAAAATGGGTGTTTGCTCCTGTGGAAGTACTAATAAGCAGCTTTGCAAAACTTTTTAATATATGTATATACACATATATGTCCCAGTCACAGAAAAAAAAATTAACACTTTATTAATAGGCTGCTAAGACTTCTTGTTGGCTTTTCCTTTGCACCCAAGTGCCAGATGTCATTTTCTTTCTTAGCAATTTTACTTAAGTCTCAAATATGACGTCTCAGCAAATGATGTTCCAGTACCTCACGCCACTTTCCAGAGGATTTGGGTTAGAATCACCAAATATTGAAAAACCCCAAAATCCTTCAAAAACCCCTGAGCCCTCTAAACCCTTGCTGAAGAAAAGTCCATGCAGTTGTTTGCATGCAGGATTCTTGGCTACTTTTTCCTGGCCTCTGCCTTAACAAGACTGCAGTCCAATGGAGAAGCTGTTGCTTGTTTGCCTTCCTTTGTTTTGGAGAATGACTTTGCAAGAGTAGATTTGGAATGGCCTGTACATTCTTTCTCTTGAAGCCTCCTAGTGTGATTTGATTTGGTCTTTTTTGACCATTTTAACTGTGAGAAAAAATAATTTATTGTCTTTCTCAGTATTTCTTGACTGTCTTGCATTGTTTATAAGAGGTGTAAGCTGCAAGTTGTGCTTGATGCAGTTTGGTAGAAATGGTAGCCAGTTCCAAACTAAAATAATGGCATATTTTCTTTTATCCTCTGAGTGCAACCATGCCTGAGAAAATAACCTCCATAGGAATGATTCCTGAGGTATGTCCCCTCAGTGGGACTGCAGGTGTACCTGCCTCTTTGTGGTTATGGCAGGACAAGAGACAGTGGCTTTTATTTTAACTGCTTTGATTCCGTGGGTGATGTGGAAGGTAAAAATGAAACCAGGAAACTTGCTCCTTCTGTCCCTGACTGCTGCTGTTGGACTCCTGTGTCCTGCCCCTGCTCTGCAGTGATGCTCTCTGAAGGGATGTGCTGCAGCTGCAGAGCTCCAGGATGCTGCCAGGTCCCCGAGGAAGGAGCTGCCAGGTGAGTTGCAGCACAAAAGCAGAACTGGAGGGATCTTAGCTAAGCTTGCCGTGTGCTGTCACACACCAGGACTGCAGATTAATGTGGGGGCAAGAGGCCAACCTGGCAGGCGTGGGGGGAACAGAAGTGTTGTTCATCAGCAAACTGGGACAACAACAGGGAGGTAGTTAAAAATTCCACCAAAAACACTGAGTGTCCAGCAGCTCCCTTACAGCTGGGCCCAACATGGCCTGGTCAAGTTGGGATTTATTGGCAGGGGAGTGGAAATGAGAATGTGGATTGGGGCTGACACAACACTAAGTTTTAAAAAAACCCAACCAAATAAGAGAGCATGTGTGCAGTGGTGGTAGGCTAATGTCTGTTCTAGTGTTTGGTGCTGTGTTAGTTCCACTAACATTACTGGTTACATCCTGTTTTCTGTGATGGAAAAGTTCATCTTTTAAAGCTGTATACAAAGGTACTTTGCATAGATTTTTAAACTTGACTTAAAAAGGTAGTACTTGTCTCCCATTTTGTTTTAAATCTGGAGTATCTCAAAGGAGGAAAACTGTCAGAAGGAGACTGCATCTGTGTCCTCAAAAAGACATATTTAGGAATGAATGAATGATGAACAAGTGGTTTAATGCTCTATGTTCCATTAATTTATCAATATTCACCCCATAGGAAGACCTTAAAGTGTTTTCTTGTTTGTCACTTCACCTTTCTGAATGCTGGCTAAGTCCTGCTTTTTCTAATTTGTTGGCATATTATTTTTGAGAGATAAACACATTAAATTTACTCTGTACCCTAGTGGAGCAAACAGAGAGGATCACTTTTTCTGTTAAAGTGTTTCCTGTAGAAAACAAAGAGCCACTAATTAAGCAGCGATATTAACTAGGTGTGGCCACATGTGTGGATAGAATTTTGATAGCAATTCCACATGTTTCTTGCTGCTTTCATTATTTTTTTTATTTTGAATGTAAGGGTAGAATTTTCTGTTAAAGGGCATTCTGCAGCTAACTTGTCTAGACCTTTGAAAATCCAGCTTGTTTAATGGCTGCATTTATAAGCATACCTTCAAATAACACTGCTGAAAACTTGCTTTATAACTGGGCACTGATGGAAAATTAAAGAAGTTCCGTTAATTTGCATTCTTTGTGAAGATCAAAAAAATGAAAGATTCTGCAGGGAAACAGAATTTTCTGAATTTTTACTGTGGGGCATTGTATGAAGAAGCATGAAAGGTTGTTTGTAGCGGTGATTTTGTAGCCAACACAGTGGAATCAAATCTTGCAAGCCAACACTTTTTATTGCCAGTTATTTGTTTCTTTGGTTTCTGACATATTTAGAAAACTTGTACATATTTCTGACAATGTTCATATAACTGGGATAATTAAAAACCAGGTAAGAAAATGAATGTGTTTGTGATAGAAGGCTAGAGCAGGATGGGTAAGTGAAGACACTCAATTTTGGTCAGTGAGGTTCCTTTTGTTATCAGTGTATAAATCCAAGGGCTTCTTCAGACAGTAATTAGGAGAATCCAGGTTAAGCTCTTCCTCTGAATCTCTTTGTGGAGACTGCTGTATCTTTCTGTTGATGGTTATTTAGCTCTGAATTCAAATAACTAGCTACTTTTCTACACCTAAGCAGTATGAATATCCTCTGCTGCCATGCTCCTGAAGAACATGATTTGGAAAGGATGAGGCTGCTTAGAAGGGAATAAAAAAAAAGGGAGTACTACAAAAGTTCAGAATTTCAGTATACACTAAGTGAGAAGGAAAAAAAAAGAAGTCTTACAGTGCCAAGTGCAGGGACTTTAAACTTCCCTTGAAAAGTTTTGCCTTGACAGTTCATTTGTTTTATTGCTCCAGTTTTGGCACAAACCCAGACACAGCAGTATAATGTCTGCATGGACAATGAAGACTCCATTTATAATAGTTAGAATAAAAACCTATCAGTGTGATTTAAATGTGCTGTATTGTTAAGTGCAGTTCTCCATCTCTGAAACTTCTCAGTGGTTTAACCTGTCCATCAAGTCCTCCTAGAAATTGTCTTTTGCGTATAATTCGATGTTGCTTCCAGAAGGTATCATTCTAAACTTATGCTACAGTGCATGTTCCCTATAGGAAATATTGTGAGGGGATATATGTGCTTGATTTTGGCACTGGCTGCACTGTCATTTGACAATGGTGACTTGTCAGTATATTGCTGGATGACCACATCAGGCAGGAATGCCACCATAGGGTGGGGGAAGGACGTTCACTAACCAGCAGTTGCAGAAGTGTAGGGATTTCAGAACTGAAGAGAACAGGACTAGAACAAATGTCCCCTTTGCATGTTTCCTGTATCAAGAATTGAAGTAGTTGCTTCCAAATGTTGCAGAGCATATGACATTTCTTCCCAGTATAATAAATATTGTCTATTCCCCCTCCTTTTTTCTTCTTATTTTTTAATTTTTTTAGTGATAAAAAAAATGTAAATTGCCCTGACTGGCTCAGTGGATATATAATGAAAAAAAATTTAATAGCTATATAGGTCCTTGTTTAGTATTCATAGTATGGTGTTTTCTAGGAAATAAGATGAAACTGTTGAAGCATCCAAAGAGGCACTTTTTTTTTTTTTTTTTT
>VYXF01006147.1:70382-175650 GCA_013397295.1 Polioptila caerulea | reverse complement strand
TTTTTTTATCTTGGGACTTGTGATTACATTTAATTATGTATTTTTATCCTTACAGCTAAGCACGTCGTGCATCTTCAGCCTCAAACTGTATCACATGAAAGATTAGTTATTATTTCTTGGCTGATGAAATCAGCAGAAGCAGATTCTCTGTGGCTGTAGAAAACTGGTAATGCTCCCTGCTTTGTGTAGGCAAGGAAGCTGATGTAATGATGACCCATCAAGCAGTATCGTGATGAGGTGGTGCATATCCCAAAATCTGAAGTTTGCAGCTGGACTCTGTGACTCATGGAGCGTGCTGCAGGCTTCCTCTACTTTCCCAGGCTTTGCCCAGGAAAGCATCATGCTGAGTTGCCACAGTGGACATGGTGGGGAAATGGCAGCTGAAATGTTTGTTTTGCTTTAGGTGTGGTAGCTGTTGTTTACATCTGATAAAGGCTCTCTGGAACTGAGGGGTTTGCAGCTTGTTGAAACATGATGTTTTGAGGTATTTTTCTTTCCACATTTAGTTATAGGTAGGTCTGGAAACAGTGCATGCTTCTAGAGTAGAAACTTAATAAAGATGGTGAAAAAGTAAGAAAAGGAACAACAACAACAAAATGCTTTTAGAAGATGGAGGAAGTTCTCTGTAACGTCTGGGAGATAGCAGTAGGTTGTTTCCTTTTAGGCATGGTTGAAAATAGGAAGGATGATTGCAGTTATCCAAAAGGACTGTGTGTTGGCAGACACTTGGAAATCCTCTCGCTGGGTTCTAGAGAGGGACAGGAGGGTACTAGGAAGGCAAGCAGGTGTCCCATGTATAGGAAAAGGAAAAAACAAGTTTTCCAGGAGAGCACATTATGCCCACAACTGTTTTATCTGCACAGGGAGAAGCAGCACAGTGCTTGTTTAAATATTTTTTTTACCATTGAAATGTTCCCTTATCTGACTTGGTTAAAGGTTGGCTGATGCTCTCTGAAATGAATATGATGCAGTTGCAACTGCTTCCTATGGCTTTGCCTTTTCTAATTCATATGAATATCTGTTTAACCAGCCACCTTCCTGGCAGACCTAGTGTTCTGTATCTCTTGCTTTTAATAGGATTTTTCCCAGTTTACTGCAGTGTAGTAA
This sequence comes from Polioptila caerulea, assembly GCA_013397295.1. Classification (NCBI taxonomy): domain Eukaryota; kingdom Metazoa; phylum Chordata; class Aves; order Passeriformes; family Certhiidae; genus Polioptila; species Polioptila caerulea. Next base: position 174,543 of record VYXF01006147.1, on the reverse strand, counting down.
AGATTTTAAGGTTTGGTTTACCACAGGTTTGCAGAAAAATTGTCATTGTACAAAACCAATTTCGTATCCTCATGATTATAAGGCCAAGCTACACTAGTGAGGAATTGTATGGGTTTTCACTGGATTGGAAGGCCAGTGCTGATGCTGAGTACTGGATGCTTGCACATGACAGCCATCCCACGAAGTGGGGGTGTTCCATGTGACATTTCTCTAGTAAGATTGCGTTTTGTAGTTACTGCCTTATATTTGTGGGGGATATGTATGTGTGTGGTGTTTTTGCACAGCGTTGGTTCGACTGGATAAAGATGTTTATTCAAAAGTTCACATGGGCTATGTTAATATTGTGAGAGTCTGGGTCCCAGGGACTAGCCAGCATCGGGTATTGCATGGTTACATGTAAGAGTAGGATGGAATAATGCCCCAAATCCTGTCTGCCCCTGGTTTGTCCCACCTCTCCTGGCAGCGGGGTGCAGAAGCAGTGCCCACGTCGCGGCAGCGGGTGGACGACAAGGAAGTGACGTGTGCCGGTGATCAACACCAGGCAGCAAGAACAGGACGTTCAGATCACTAAGGAACATGAACTTTCCTACCTTTTTTTTTTTTTTTAAATCTACTATTGTTTAAAACTGACCGGCTGCTTTCTTAGCTGGTGTCGTTTTCCTGGAGGAATGTGAATTCTGTGATTTTAACTTCAAAACAAAGAAACAAGTAATAATTTCGTAACGATTAGGAATCAAAACACGTTTGTTAATGTGAGGAGTTTTTCCCCAACAAAGGGGCAAAATGTATCAGTAAGGAGGACAGTGATAATTTACTCACTGTCAGGGAACTGAGCTGAAAGCAAGTCTCTGTTTATGCTTTGTTTTCATATTGCTGGCTTGGCTCCTGATTTTCTACCTTTCACTCGCTGGCATGTTAAGCCAAGTGAAAATACTCTTTGTTTGGTAGTTAACTCCCTCTTTTCCTTTGCCTTGGAACATGGATGTTGGCTGTGCTCTTAGAAAAACCCTGTATCAAGGAAAGATTTCTCAATTCTTAGCTTTGTAGTGAAAATCACTACTTACTTTTTTGCAGCTCCTGTTTATCAGTAGATACTGGGGGGTGGTGTGGTGGTGTTTAGGGAAAAAAGTGTATTTGTGCAACTTTTTACTTTGTATCTTTGCAGATGTCTCACTATTAAATATTTCTTTTGGAATGCATGTAAAACTCAGCAATTGAAAGTAAACTTGTATTTCCTTTACAATGATCTCTGTCTTCACATTTAAAATGTGGCTCACACTGAGCAATTCATTTGTACTTCATTTTGAACATTAAAACAGCAGGACTGAAAGGGATATCATTGCTGTAGTAAAGATGCTTTAGTCATTGGCCAATAAATTTGTAAAGTGAAAGTAATGTGTTTATGAATTTTGTAGTGTCAGCTCTAAGTTGTGAGAAAATGGCATTAGCCAAAGTAGTGTCACCTACCCCTTTTCACCTTTGCATGATAGGTGATTTCCCTGCCCCATTTTGCAGAGGCATCCCACCCACACAGTGAGTGACACCGCTGCTGCTCCTGCTAGTTCCTTATCGAATCAGTCAGTGCAGGGTATTGTTGGGAGGTAGACAAAGACACAAAGGTTGAATGACTTGCTCAGGAATGTGCTGGCAGGGGAGAATTCAGGGATCGGGGCCTAGCTGACAGTAGAAGATGGGACTGGAAAACATCAGTTGTGTCTTGGGACTGCATAAAACATCATGAGATGAGGAAATGTGAGTGTCTATGCCATAGGTGAGACCTGTGGCACAGATGTAAATGACTTGTATGCAGTCACAAAGGAGGATGTCTGAGGCAGTTCCATATTTTGAACTGATGTCATTATCCCTGGTATCTGGAGCTCCTTATCTGGTGCCTTAAAATAGTCAGGGTTTTACTTTTTTTTTTTTTTTTTTTTTTGGCAAGTATTGCAGGCACAAAAACAAAACNCATATTTTGAACTGATTTCATTATCCCTGGTATCTGGAGCTCCTTTTCTGGTTCCTTAAAATAGTCAGGGTTTTACTTTTTCTTTTTTTTTTTTTTTTCAGGATATTATTTACTGGCAAGCATTGCAGGCACAGAAACACAACTGCTTGGTAATGCTGGTTGTTGTTACAGGAAGAGAGCAGTGTCCTGTTAGTTACCGGAGGAAAGAAGCTGTGTGAGGGCTCTCCTGTTCCCATGGATCTGATGTGTGGACAGCCTCTCTCTAAGGTGTCAACAGCCAGCATGTCTCTGCTGCCAGGGTTTGGGTTGCTGCTCCCTGATTGCTCCAAGTGCCTGGGCTGGACTGCAGGTCCCCTGCCTCCTCCTAGCCATGTGTTCTCCAGCGCTCTGGGCTCAGCCAAAACTCACCTTTAACCTTGCATGAGCCCCTTAGGGAAAGGCTTCCCAAGGAGGACAGCACTTTATCATTATTGACATAATCCAGTAGTATTTATTCATTTGAGAGGCTGGATTGTAATAACTCCTTAGAATACTTCAGCAGAAATGCTGTCAACTCCAAAACAATAGCTGATTGCTTATGGGCAACAAGTATCTATGGCATAAATTATTTACAGTGTGCTTAGAGTCTTGTCAGAGCTCTTGAGAGAATAGGAGGTTAGTTGTGTCCTGTGGCAGGGCTGGCGTGTTCAAACACGACATGTTTGAACAAAATGAGTGTGGGTGCCCACTCCTAACACAAGGAGTTTCTGCTCTCCCACTGTGGCTGCTCATGGCCATCCCATCTTCACAGGTTGGTCGGTAGTTTTTGCTGGAGCAGCTGTGCTCACTTCCCATCCTTGGCTCTGGTAATGAGCTGCTGTGAAAAGTGCTGTGTTTTCAGAGAAGACTGCATGTCCATGGAAAAGCATGCTTTTCCATGTTTACATCCCAAATGTGTGCCTGACAGCCTGGACTAAGAATACACTAAGCTTGGAATGATGTGTGTATTTCTGTATATGTGCTATATGTAAAATAAGACCTGCGATTCAAGGTCTTCTAGGATTTGGTCCAGAAGTAGTTAATCAGTTTGTTAGGCACTTGGTAAAGGCACAAAGCGTTGTGGTTTTGCAGAACACAGAATCAAGGTGCCCAGCATGCTGTCTGTGTGCTATGTGACCAGTTGTGGTGGGGATCATAGAAAATTGGTCATAGGCCTGTGAGATGGTTTGAAAAGCTACAGCATTGGAGAGTTTTAAATCTTCACAGAAGAAAAATTACTCTTAGAAACTAGCTTCAAATGGTTCCAAGATATTTGGGGAAAACAGAGTGTTTTGGTTTTTTTTCACCCTCCTCCCCTCCTCCATTCAACAAGTGATAGTTATGGAACAATGTTGTAGACTGATGTTTTCAAGTTGTTTTTTGGATGCTGGTATACTGCACTTTAGTATCTGGAAAGCATAACTAAACAGTTACATAATTTTTTCTGACATGACTGGTACTGTACTTGTAACCAAAACATCCCATTAATTGTTTATCTAACCTAGAGTTATTTCCTCCAGAGGAAAGCATTACATGCATAAATACTTTCCTTAAGACACAGAGGCATTTATAAAGAAAAAAAAATGCCACGGATGCATAGCCAAATGTTGAAAGTCTATGCAAGTTACTTCAAGGTTAAGGCAGCCAAGTGCTCTCCAGGAACAGAGTTTATGTGAGAATTCTACAAAGCACCTCCTGCTCAAAGTGCTTTGGCTCTCAGAGGGTGCTGCTGCTTCTCTCTAGAGGGTCTAGAATTCTGTTACCTCTTCCCTCCTTTTTGAGAGCATAACATCTTGTGAATTTAGGCAAGCACACTCTTTGGATGCCTGTTCAGTGAAGAGTTTGAAGGTTTGATCCAGGACACAGAAGGCTCAGGATACCATGGGAGTAGGAGCAGCAGCAACAGATCCAGGGCTTTGGAGGATTATGTGACTGGTGGTATTGCTCACCAAAACTTTAATCTCCTGTTTTGAAGCTGGAATAAAGCAATGGAACAAAAAGCTTACACCAATGACATAGTTATATATATATTTTTTTTTTGCATTGACAAGGTGCAAAATTATATGCAGCACTACAGTTGGGGTGTTTTTGAGCAAAAATGAAACATACACCAAGGTTAAAAAAAGCTTGCTATAGAAATGAGGCAGTGGTAATGTTACAACTTTGTAGAAGAATTTGTGCTGTGATGAGTTACAATGTAAGTGTTTTCCTTAGGTTAATCTTCAACTTGTGTGACAAAACAGAACATTCTTCTTAGAATAATGAAATTGCTTCTGCAGCAGTAATGCCTCAGTCAAGGCAAATGGCAGTGAGATATTGCTACAGAAGACAAGGATGTGAGAGGGAGCAATCCAAAAGTGAGGAGGAGTAGTTAGAGGACATAAAAGCTGCACATCCTTAACACAAGCTAAAACATAGGTTGAGGATGTCCTCCCAGTTCCATTCATATGCTAGCAGGCCTGACACCTCAATCTTGCTTCCTCTTTTATTTGCTGAGAGTCTAAAGATTGGCTGGAAGAAATGAGCACAGCCTAGGAATCTAGCTCCAGGAACATGAGCTAAGAAGGACAAAAGAGAAAAATTAAGGCCCGTGCTCCACCTTATTGAAATTGGCTGATGAGTTTCTATCAAGTTTACTGTTTGAGCTCCAGCCTTGTGTATATGGTGACACTGGTTCAGCATGCTTGGGTGCCTGCCTGTGAAAGCCTCTGAGCCACAGAAATGTGTTGGGACTGACTGAGGAGCAGGACAGGCACTGGCTCTCTGGGTCAGCAAGACTGTGCCTTGCAGGCAGCCCCTTCAGGCCTGCAGGACTCACTGCTGCTTTGTGCTTTGCCCCTTCCCTGCTGCCTGGGAGCTGGGGCTTTCCTTTGAGCTGGTCTAAATGCATTCTCTGTTCTGTTTAGCTCAGCTCTCGTGCCTCATCCCAGCTAACACCCGTACTCAGTTGAGTGGGGAAAGGCTGGCCTCTGGGGTGGCCATCAGGCATTTTACTGGCTTCAGCAAAGTCTTTGAATGTCTCAGGACAAACCCAAGATAAGCATTCCATAATGAGCTGAAGTTCACTTAGTTACTCCTCCACTCATGTTTTCTGAAAGAGTAAAATAAACCTTGTAAAGATGTGCACTGTAAAACCCCACACCCTTATTGCCCGATATCTCTCCTGCAAACTCTCTGGTGCCTCTAATATTCTCCGGTACAAGCTGAAGGCTGTGAATGGCAGAGAAATGAGCTTTGGATGGTTTGTTGTGAATGTTCCTCATCGTGAAGTTTACTACTTAGAGTACTGCCACTCATCATCTACTTTTTCTTGTCTTTAACGGTTCATTCACAAATCTGACATCAAGTTGTTAGTTTTGAGTCTCCTCGTTTATACATAATAAATCCAGTGACACTTAGCATTCCCTAAAAAGCCAAACTTAAATTCAGTGAAGTGTTTCTGAGCTATATGGGAAAGACATCTGTGTTATGTGCTCTACTGTCTTTTTCATAGTTATTGCTACATTATTAGCCATTACTCTTAAATCTTTTAAATATCACATGAATATGTTTTTGCTAATAGAAACTTTTTCTGAAAGTTTCAGTGAATTTATGTCATATAGAAGACACAATGATATTAGTGACTTTATGTGTTAGTGTACTGTAAAAATTTCAAATTTTAATTGGACAAAGTGTCTCTGTAAGTTACAATTAAAGAATTTCTTGGAATTCAAAGTAGAATTCACATTAATTTGACAAAATTCAAATAAAATAGACAGTCAACAATAAAAGATGAAGATGTGATCAAATTATTTGTAAGATAAAAAGAGAAGATATTGTGCAGAAAAATTCACAGTGCCATAGGTTTATGTCCAGAAAGGAGACAGAGGAGTCCAGTTTATTTTTATTTGAATAAAGAGAGAGGCCATGGGTCATTCCCCTGGCATCTCTCGAATTACTGGGTGACACAGCCCCCTTTATATCCTAAGTTCCCAGCCATATCTCCCTCTTCCTTTCCCCGTTGGCTGAGGTACTCAGAAGATACAGACTTTCCAAATTGCCTATTCCATGCCCCCCTCTAATATGCACCTCCCTTTTGTTTTATAAGAGAAAGGGAAAACAAACCTATTCATAATTCTATGAAGTCTTGGTTCTTTTTCTTTAAGTTCAGGAATTTTACATGGCCTTGGCTGAGCAGCAGTCTGTGTCAATTAGTAACATTTTTTAGAACTGATAGTTTCTTCAGTTACTTCCCTATCTATAAGTTCCTGGCCCTCTCTACAAGCAGATCTTCATGGTCTGTTTGTAAAGACACATTCATCTTATTCCTTTCAGTGTTATTCCACGTTTCATCAACTAGTCATTGGCTTTAAAAATTGTTCTATAAAATGTTGATTGATGTATTAGGGGGTAAACAAGTGATGCTGTATTAAATACTCGTGGGTTTTTGGTTCAACGTTTGTGGTTTGGAGGGTGTTTGGCTTGGGTTTTTTAATTCTTTCTGAAAATACATGCCATTTGCTGAGAAAATAAAGTGATTTTGTTGCTTAAGTTTTCTGAGCCTATCCAAAGCTTTTCTTGACAGACAAGTTTTCTTGGAAGTGTCAGGCTTGTGCAGTGGTTGACGTCCATCTGTGTTAGATAATTTCTATTCCTTGGCTCTGAAGTAGCATTCATTCCAAATCTGTAGTTACCCTAGAGTACCCTTTTGTAATTAACTATGCTCCTGACTTTTTTCCTACCCTTTGGGATAAAGATATAAACTGTTCAATTAATTTCTATTCAATTTGTGAAGGAAGTTCCTCATAAATGTTTTTGGATCATTTTGACTTCGCTGTGAGGAAAGAATATTTTGTAAATGGAATAGTCACTTTTCTTGTACATCGAAGAACAAGGCTCCTCTTAAACCTAGCAAGTTGATTACAGTATCATCCAGCCTTCCTTGGCAAACAGCCTCTACCTCAGTTTGCAGGATGGGGGCAATGATCCCCCTGTACTTGGCACTGCTGAGGCCACACCACAGAGGCTGTGGTGAGGGGCCCAACACTGAACACAAGAAGGACATGGAGATGCTGGAGCTTGTCCAGAGAAGAGCAGCAGAGAAGGGGAAGGAGCACAAGTCTGATGAGCAGCTGAGGGAGCTGGGGGTGATAATCCTGGAGAAGACAGGGCTAGCGGGGAGCTCTCTAGTACCACCTGAAGGGAGGCTGTGGCAAGATGGGAGTCAGTCTCCTCTCCCAAGTGACAAGCAATGGGGCAAGAGAAAATGACCTCAAGCTGTGTCAGGGGAGGTTTGAATTGAATTTTGGGAAAAATTTCTTCACTGAAAAACTGGCCAGGTATCGGAACAAGCTGCCCAGGGAAGTGATGGAGTCACCATCCCTGGGGCTCTTTAAGAGAGGGGTGGATATATCATTTGGGGACTTGGTTTAGTGGTGGACTTGGCAGTACTGGGTTGATGGTTGAACTGGATGATCTTAAAGGTTTTTTTCAATGTAAATTATTCTATGATTATCATGCCTAGTAATTAAATGATATTAATTGAAGTTAAATTAATTATCATCAGTAGTTAAAAAATCCCAGAAAGAATCCACAGCAATTGTGGATGTTTCCCCTTACTCTTCCTTCTTTTAAGGTGTAGTCTTTCTAATGTAGCTACCCTGAACATGTTTAATCTGCAAGAAAGGTTTCTATCCAAAGTTCTTAGAGCCACACAGCTTATGGGTGTCAACCTGCAGCAGATCTCAGGCTTGTGCTGCCTTCCAGCAGCCTCACCTTCCACCTAAAGCTGATGTGTTAGCAGGGAAATGCCTGATTTTGGAATTAGATGTTCTGCTACTGCACTTGTGGAGGAAGAAGGTCATATGTTGGCTGTCCAACAGGTTTTGTTAAATGTTTATTTCTTGTAAGTTTAGGTTGCTGAATGTGTGGCATAAAAGCACTGATATGGGTAAGTACTGTATAATTGTGATTATTTTCTGAATTAATTTGCTCCTTACAGCACTTTTCCTTTTTTATAACAGGATTTATTTTAGAGAGAAGTTTTTGGTGGCTCTTTTAGTGAAGATCTGATTTACATGTTTTAATTCAGTTCAAAAAACTTCAATACTGAGAAAAAATATTTTTTTTCTTTCTATCCTGCTTCCTGTTGTTGTTATTTTTCATACTCTTTACAGTAGCACCCAGTGTCTGCTATTTGAGAGCTGCAAGAACAGAGTGAAACAAGTAGGGCTGAGAACATTTTCAGCCTGGCAGGCTTTGGGGCGTTAGGAGAGGTGGCAGGGCAAGGATCAGCTGTTGGTACAGCAGACTTCTCATTTCTGCAGCTCCTGGATGTTGCACTGGGCATAGGCATTCTTTTCATGTAGTTTTGAAAGGAAAAATGGGTGCAGATGTAGGGTAACAAATAGCAAAGTCCTACTGCGTCTGCCCATACAGAATACAGAGTGCAAAGCAAAGTAGGGAGCTGCTGTGAAGAGCTTCAGTGTACAATTGTTAGAGTTTATTTTGGAAAGTGCATGTTTCTTACATGTTCCTGCATAGCCATTCTAGACTCTTAGTGTAAGTTTTTCTTAAATGTGCCATATTGTTTAAATTTTTAATTTGCACAACCAAGTAGCCAGAGTGCTAAAAGAAGTACACCAAGTAGAATTTCAGTCAAGTTGATTTTATTATAAATGTCTCCCGTGCTTCTAGTTCCTAGCAAATTGTTCACTGTAGTAATAAGAGCAAATGACTTGCATTTGAATCCCTCAGAGTAAAATCAGCCCTTTTAAGTACATCTAAGTGACAGCTGAATTTGCAGAGGATGGCCATACCTCCAGAAAGGCTTCATGTTGAATCCCGAGGAAGAAATGATGATTGACTATTATTTGTTCAAGTTTGGATAGTGTATCTTCTTTCCTGCCACTCATCTGACCTGGGGTGAACTGCCTGACTTCGTGTGGACATATTTTGTGGAGAGGCCATAGTCTTCTGGACTAGACCTTTATTAGAGAGGTCTTACAAGGGGGAGTTAAACTAGGAGGAAGCCCTTGGTAATGCAGTGAAAAAAAAGATAATTAAGAAGGATACTTCTTTTTAAAGCAGGTGGTGAGTAGCAAGAGCTACATAATCTCCCTGGCTGCACAGGACTGGGTGGAAATTACCTTGCTTGCCTCCCCATATTACAGTTTTGTACACTTGGTGGCAAGCTGTTGGAGCTCATGAAGTAACCACGCTGTTAGGTTAAAAATAATCAGGAAATATGTTGCTAAGGACATTGCGAGTTTATTGAAAAAGTAGTTTATTTAAATAGAAATTATTCATTAAATCAGTAATTCTTAAACTTGTTTTTCTGCTCTTTAAGTGCCGTTTTGAGGCAAGATTCCTGCTTTTTCAGGCTCAGCATTCAAAGCATAAGTCTAATGTTGCATTTCTGCCAAGTGTTGCAGGCTTTTCTTGGGAATGGTGGCATTGGATCAAAGTGTTTTTTCACTGACTGATGGTGCACTTTCCCACATGGCCTAGGTTAACTTTCAACTTTGGGTTTTTTTGAGCAAGCAGTAGTGTTGAGGAATGATTTATGGGGGCTCAGAAACCAGGTGAACTGGCTGAATAGAAAATTGGACAGGACTTTTAAGAAATTTCTTTGGTTTTCAGGCCTGCTGCCTGTTATTCCTTCCAATGGTAAAATGGCCTTTAGTTGACCTCTTCCATTTCTTTGAAGGTTGTTTTTGACTGTTTTCTGTACTGATAGAAGAGAAAGTTCCTGAACAAGTTTACATTGTGCTACATGTCCCTCCTTTGTTTCTTTTCCTTAAATCTCAGTCTAAAAGTATGTGACCACATGGGGTACAAATAACTTGCAGACTTTGTAAAAAAAAAAAAAAAAACAAACCCCAAAAAAGTTCAATGTATGCTAATGCTTCCTAAACAGATGCAGGTATCTCTTTTAGGTCTAAACATAGGAAGCCTGGGTGTCTAGTGAAGTACATAACTTTTATGTTAGACAGTTGTTTATATAATACAGTATAAAATTTTTATAAGTTATCTGGGCACTATTTCAGCAAAATAGGTTAGCACATGCTGAAATCCAGCTATTCAAGCACTATCTGTATTTCAGCATAGGGTTATGTGTTCAAGGGGCTTCTCAGGCAAGAGTTAAAGAATTTACAGGGCTTTTTTCTTGATTTTTTTTTTTTTAATTGAAAAAACCTCTATGACTAAACACTCAGTTGTGTTGTATGAATTGTTTCAGGCCTATTCTTGATGTCTTTGCAAGTAATGTTTGCTTGGGATAATTTTTTTTCTTCCTAGGCAGTTATTATCTGAACATTATCAGTCTTAGGTCTTAGTTAATAATTGATAATCTGTCACTGAGCAAACTTTTTCCAGGGCAAGGAAGAAGGTTGGAAAGAAACCATTTGCTCTCCGAAGTGATAGAAACGTTTGGACATGTCTGTTCAGTTACTTTTGAATGTACTAATAAAGGTGTGCCAGGTGATCTGGCAGTGGGGTTCCTCCATGGGTTGCTTGATGCTAGGAAGCATCAAACATTGCCTAAATTTTGCTCAAGTGTATTCTCCTCTATACTGGGCTATCGAGGATGATAAAAAGCAGTATATAATAAGAAATGGGTTTTTTTTCTGACTGTTTCTGAGGATTTTGGTGTTTTTCAGAGCTGTGAATTTGCACAAAACTGCCTTGTCTCAGCAAAACTGTTTCTGAGGCGTAACATAAACCAGGAGAAAAGTGGGTGCCCTGGGGTTTCCCCAGGTGACTTCTAAAGAGACAAACTCCAGAGGACTTTGCCTGTTAGCATTACACTCTGGCAGGGATCAGACAGCTTGAGGTGCCTTTTGACAAGCCTGGAAAAGAAATGCTCAGGAAAGAAAGAACTGTCCCAGCCTGGGGTATACTGATAGATATTTTATGGTTTCTTTTGAACATTTGTGTCTGGGGTAGTTTCACAGGGCCACTGAAGCTGTTGACAAACTTAGAGCATCTGTGATGTCTGTCCTTATCCCATTTGCTGGATGGCTGAGCAATAGTTCTGAGGGAGCTGTGTTGCACCCTAAATGCCTGGGTGTCACATAGCTGCTTCACTAGCATGAAGTTTTTGTTTGCTGCATGTGTGTAGCCATTGGCTTTGCACTGCTTTTTCCTGACATGTTAGTGTCTCATTGTGTAAACGAGCTGTATGAAAAAGGGAAGCTGTCACAAACCTTGGTGAGAGCTGCTGTCTTACAGAGATGTGTGCAGCAGGAATAACAGCCTGATGGGGAAGTGCTGCAGTGTGGGAAAGGTCACTGTGGCTCCCAATGGCTTTATCCTGGCCACGACACGTGCTGTGAGGCTTTGGATCTCACATCCTTCAGTAAAGCAATTGCTCGTGACGTGCACACCCATATCCAGCCATTTCTTGGCTGGCCAAGGATATACCTCTTCAATTTCAAAACCAGTTGCCTTTACCCTCAGTGAGTTGGTTAGGATCTCTTGCACAGATGTATCTCCTGCATGTGTCTTTTTTGGTGGCCAAGCCTTTATAAGTGCTAGGTGAATCCTAACAAGAAGAGCTGCAGGCCTGTCTGTTAGCAAATACGCAAGGTACTCCAGTTTCTTAGCCAGGGAGTATTTTACTTCTTGCTTTTCAGCAAATGGAAAGACCTCCAGGATTTATTAAACAGTCCCTAATAATTATTGTTTGCAATTGTATTTTGAGTATTTCAGCTTGACTTATCATCTCTGTACGTGGAAGTACTCTTTCTACACAATAAGAAAGAATCTGGTCCCACAAACTGCTTGTTTGCAATTTCTCATAGAAACAGTGTAATAAAATATGAAGTAAATGACTTCTAGAAGAATACAAAACAGTATCTGAATGAAGATCTAGATCAAGAACTTCTTAAGAATAAAATTTTGGCTGTGGGAGAGGTTACTTTAAAATACCTTAGGAAAATATCTCCCTTTTTAAAAGGAATTTAAATGGTTAATGTTTGGAGGAAGCCACATTGTCACGTGCCAAACATATCTCAAAATGATCTAATAAAATGTGTAGAGCTTTTTGTTCTACCTCTGTCTTACCAATGCTGAACTTTATAGGAGTATGGAGAAAAGTCATCAGAGGATAAAATGATTACTACCTATCATGGGTAATAATGAGTTATCATTTTCATTTTGCTTCATCAAACAAGGCACTAATTACAATCTAAAAATGTTGTGATTCTCTTATTCTCATTGTAGGTTTTTGTTTCTTGTTACACTAATTATGTACTTGAGTTGATTACAGTAGAGCAAGAACAACTAGAAGAATTCCAATCATATCTTATTACTTTTAAACCTGGGGCTACTCATGCAACAAAATCCCCACATTTTTTCAGTCTCCTTCATGAAGACTTAATTTTTCTATGTTTACCTAGTGAACTATGACAACATGAAATATACAGTTCCAAAATAAAATTATATCCTCACAATCTCATCTTGTTATTCTGTGCCTTTTACTGATTCTCTATCACAGAATTCAGTAGGAAATAAATTACTTCAAACAGATCTCTTGCAAAATTTCAGTGAATGGAGAAGGGGGCTCCCTACAGATTATGTAAAATTAATGACATTTGTAGTCTGTGGATTTAAAAATATGTAGGTTCAAGACATTGTGATAATGTAGGATGGAAAAAAATAATGTATGAAAACAAAAAGTGAAAAAGGAACTTTTTGCTTTAAAAAACATGAGTAGAGATTACTCTTAGCTTTACTTCTAGTTCCTACTGCAGGAAAACTTGGCTGACGTGTCCACAGAAAATTAGTGACTGCCTTGTCCTAAACAGAACAACTTTTTGTCTACTATTTTGTCTTTGCAGTAAGTAAGCGATATTCTTAAAATAAAGTCATTGCTTTAGTAGGTAAAAGGGAAGATTAGGACATACAGTTTGAAAATACAATAAAAGATGGAAATTTTGAAAAGCGTGGGTTGACAGCTGAATCCTTTGATTGGGAGTCACTTTGATGCTTGAAGTTAGTGTCTCCAGGATAAGCAGTTTTAAAGGGATTATCCTATGTGACAAGTACCAATATTGAAGATTGATTCTATGTTGGATTTACACATTTGTTGACCTACTAATTCTGAGAACTCCTAAAACAAACACTAAGGAATTAGTAGGGTTTTCATTCAAACTCACAAAGACTAGTGAAGTGGCTTTCTCAGTGAATAGCTACACAAAATGTGTTTAAAAAAGACTATCAGTGACAGTGGGCTAAGAAATGAGGCATTTTTAATGCTAGCAGGAGAATCAAATGTTAAAAAAAAGCAAATTGAAACTGCACAGCACTATTAAATTGCTCAAATGTAGGTCTGGATGCCCACAGCCAATTTTTAAATTCCTCAACTTAAAAACTATTTGTTATGAGCATGTTAATGTACAACAAACTCAACAGCCCTTCTCTAGTGAGTGATAAATGGTAAATGCTGTCAGGTTTTCATTGAGAAGGAACTGAATTAGCCAAAGAAACAACTTCCTCCCTCTTCTACAAGATAGGACTGCACAGATCCTGCCCTCTTAGTTTTTCAAACTGGGCAATTTTAATTTCAGCATGCATGCTGATGTTCAGCTGGTTACAAGTGTCTAATTATTGTGATTATATGCATGCAGACTTCATCACTTTTTTTTCCCCCAAATGGAGCTGGCAGTGCAAGATGAGCTTGGCATTTTATCTACTGTATAATTTGCTTGTTTTTATGCTTAGTGTAACAGCTTGCTGAATGAGTTGCCGTAGTGAGATGTAGATAAACAACGAGGGGAGGGTGGGCACCCAGGCTGGCAGGTTCCAAGTGGTCATTGCACATATCTGTCAAACAGGCAAGGGAGGGCCAAAAAAGCGAGAGCAAATTCAGAAGGAACTTCTGCTGCTTGGTCACCTGAATTTTTGGATTTTTTTCCCTCATGGGAGTGATTCCTCTGTAGGTGAATGACGTCTGTTGATGAAGATGTCTGCACGGTGGCCAGATGTGTGCTCAGCTGGTGTTTCCTTCTGGGTGGTGGCTCCTCATCTGGCAGTAGCTGCTTGGAATACACCGGGGTGTGTAGGGGGATGTCTATTACCTGAATTCATGTGCCCATTTTTGGGATGGAAGCTGCCAAGGATGGCGGCGTTATTCTCAGAGCAGACCTGGCTGCTACCCTGCCACCAGGGCCACTGCAGGCTTCTTTACTGAGATGTGGCTATAGGCAACTCTGAAAATGTAAGATAACTTCAGTCAGAAAGAATGATAACTTCAGTCAGAAAGAATGTAAATGAAGTCCTGTCTGCCCCACTGGGACAGAGTGGGAGGTAGAAGCACCTCAAGGGCCATCAGCTGTCAGGACATGGTGGTGTCTCCTTGCTCATCCCGTTGTTGCACTTGATGAGGGAGCCGCCCGTGTGCCCGGCCTGGCCAGTGCTGCTGCTCTCTGCAGCTGCACAGCAGCCTCCTCCCTTGCCTTGGCAGCCTGGCCGTGTGTCACAGAGCGTGTGCTTGGCATCANATAAACAACTACATTTTAATACAGGACCTGCACGTGCTTTGCATTTCACCTGCAGACCTTTATTGGAGACCACCGCCATGTTCATTTGAACAGCTTCCTTCGCCACAGATACCAGCCACAGGCGGTGACTGCATGCCAGAGGCTGATGATTTTGGTTTCTAGCTTCACAGAGAGCTTGTGACCAGTCCACATTCATAGATGGGGCTGTGCAGCTTGAGTCAGACCAGGTGTTAATCCTGGCCAGCGTCCCAAATAGGGCTGAAGGCTCTCCACAGCCACACTGTGCTGTGTCAGGGAGCCTCCTTGCTGCTTCTCCACTGCTGGACTCCCCATCCACCTTCCCCCTGCTTTGCATACACCAAGGCTGGGGGGTGATGCAGTGAGATAACCCAGTCTGGAGACGTGGCCAAGTTGTTTCCAGCATGAATTGTAGGACATAAGAATTCTCCATGGATTCACTTACTCCTTGGGAAGCCGACTAAGTCACCTGGCATGGGGTCTGTGGCAGGCCAGGAGGCAACTTCCATGACCTGCACTAAATGCTTCTGTGTGCTGCTTGGGTGGCTCAGCATTGCTTGAGTGTTTCTGTGCAGGGCCATGCTCCAAAACAGCCTGCCAAGGGCTGCTACAATCAAGTGACAGGACAGCATGTTACAAAACCAATGCATTTCGCCTGTTTTTTTGGGTGTGTCCTTGGACAGAGTACAGGAAACTGTGCTAGGAGCCTTCTTTCTCTCACCAAAGAGATTTCAAACCTGTGCAGCAGCACTTCCAAAATTCTGTTTTTCCACTCGACATTTTTCTGGGTTGGGAGATGAAAAGTTTGTGATGTTTGTGGTTGTTCTTAAAGCAGAGGCTTGGTTTTATTTGTGTTCCGATTTTATAACTTTTAGGGCGAACTGTGGTAATATATCCAAGGTTTTCTTGCAAGACTGAAGTCTGTGTTCAGGTGGTTTTGGAGAATAAAACAGGTTCTTATATAGCTCTGATACTAACATGAGGATGTGGGATTTATGAAAACCACAATTATGAGACTTGGCAGTAAAATAGTGAATGGTAGGTTAACATCTCTTCACAATTCTGCCTGAAGTGAGCTCATGGAAATTCTCAGTTACCTCTAAAATGTCACTAGCTTGCAGTAGGAATCCTTGGCTTGTTGTATACTGCACATTGTTCATATTTTGTGTTTTTAAAATTTCTAGCATTACAACAGGAAATTAGTGCTTTCTTATCTGAAATAATAATAATAAAAAAAATCCCTAACAAACCAAAATGGTCTTTTGGGAAATATTCACTAAATGAGAATTCTGAAATACCATTGGGGTGTGTGTGTGTGTGTTGAAATGTTGAATTTCAGTAATGGTGCTGAATTTTAAGAAAACAATTAATAGTTTAAGGTACTAAATAGAACTAAGACGTGTCTATTCTTGTGAATACAAAGATAGAGGACAAAGCAATTGACATAGAAATGTCAATATCATTGTAGTTAAAAATGCCTACATATCTCTACATCTTTCTGTGAAATGCTGAGCTCTTGAAAAAGTGTTTTTGTGGTGTTTGTTTGTGGTTTTTCCCATTTTAATTTTTTTTTTTCACTAAAGTATTCATTTGAAGTATTTTTAACAGTCAGTGTCTTTCTCTCTTCTGCCCCCTCCCCTTTTCTGATTTTCTCATGTGCCATATGCTACGTGTCTTCCTGCAAGATCACTGGGGATAGATGATATCTAAATATACTTTTTCTCAGTTTTAGCAGAGTGTGGCTCTGTTCCTAATTAGGACTTGAATGCTCCTCAGGATAAACATGTTAACGAATATGATGCCATTTGTGAAATGGCTCCTTTATGAATATGGGAGGTGCTTTGAGCCTTCATCAGAATCAGCGTTTCTCCAAACTGTCTCAGTGTTTCAGCTGAATAATATATCAGCCAAAACCATGGGCTATTAAGTAAAATGGTTATAAAACAAATGTTTCTGCTTTAAAATCAGATTCCATATGCACAGTATACTCATGTTCTTCTGTATATCCCCTGAATAAGTATTTCAAGACAGATATATGTTCGGACTGCCTTTAAAAACGGAAAGTTGAATTAAGGAGAAGAAATTTCAAACAAAAACACTAAATACATCCAAACTGGCTGTTAAACTTCCTCTCATACCGATAAAAGCAGTTCTTCCCATTGAGTATGATCCCTAACACGTTAATGCTGGCACACTGAAGGAGCCTTGTCTGTGGGAAGTGTCTGGTTTAATGGAGGGAGCCCCCCGGGTTTGTGCTGCGTTGTCCTTTGATCTCGAGTAGGACCTGCTGCTGGTCCCTCATAGCAGGTGAGCCAGAGCCATAAACTGAGGCAGCTGCTGGAATTGCTGGGTGGAATCAGCAAAGCACATCTACACTGCCTGAGCATTTCCTGGGTTGGTAAGAGCAGGGCATTTGGCTGAACTGTGTTCTGTCCTGTTCTGAAAACACCATAACTTTCAGTCATCTGTTCTTCTGGTATTTTTAATTATAATGGGGTCTAGAAATCCAAAAAGCAGTTTTCCAGAGTATTAAATGTAATGGCTGGAGCTTCTTGGGTAAGCCTAAACCTTGCCAGCTTGGATACTAGAAACTGTAGAGTACTGAAGGGAGTAGGTGAAACCATGAGCAGTAGCTTCACAGTAGTGTAGCTGGGCTGCTTTATCAGCTGGTTCATGTTCCTCTGTACACTGCAATTCATGCTATCTAGGCACAGCTACAAGGCACTGTACCTTCCCAAAGCTGTGAATAAGACAAAGTAAGGGAGGATTATCAGGATTCTCTGAAGTATAGGGACTTGTTTGGATTTCCTGGCAAGGTCCTGAACAAATTGAGGTTTTTTACATCCCCACCAGGCTCTGATGTGTTAGATGATACTGCCCTTTTGTAGCTTGCTCCCTAATCAGTCAGTAGATGAAGAACATGGGAGTAAGCAAAGGAATGCCAAAACTATGGGCCTCTTGACAGAGTGGTCTGTGTATAGTGAATTCAGGGAATGGCAAGCAAATTTCTTTTGTTGTCTTGGTTTTTGGGGTGTTCTGCAAATCATAAACTTTGGAAAGAACAGATTTCTCTGTGAGGTCCCAAATACAGACAAAAATGGTTTAAACTCTACATTACAAGTATTGCAGCAGGCTGTAGGGAAGTACAGTATGTATCTTGATGGCTAAATTTGTAGTATTTCTATGAATGCTGAAGCATTTTTATCTGGCAGTTGTGTGCTGTTTGAAACTCCAGGGTAGTCTTTCTTTAGCAGAACTAATAAGAGATGGATTGATAAGAAATATAAATCTGCTTGCACTTACTACATAAACTTGATTTTCTGCATCTTTACCATTTTGCCATTTTACTTCCTCTGTTAGTGAATATGAATTCTTTGTGGGGGATGTGAACTATTATGGATTTGTAGGTATTCATTTCATTATATTACACTTTCTGGCAGCCTTTTTTTTCTACAGCAGGGAAATCTAGAAGTGTAGTGGGGTTTTGTTTTAAATACTGGTAATGAATAAATAAATAAAAATTGGATTGTGGATGTTATTTCAATGTAGATTTCTGGGCTTAGTGTTTATACAAAGTAAACAATAACTTCCAGTTTGGGAATGTCATTGCTTCTGTTACTGCAATTTACTGGAATAAATAAGATCAGATTTACTGGCTCATTTAAGGATATTTAGATTCTTTTTTTATAAGTTGAGCAACTGTTCTGGGGTTTTTGTTGTTGTTGTTGATTATATTCTATCACTGCTCACATCATCCTTGGAAGCTATTTCTGTCCACCTTACATACCATGTTGTTCTGGATCCGTGCTTGTGGGTGGGTGTTTTTTGCTAGCCATTTTTTCAAGACTCATGTTAAATCCTTTTCCTATCATTACATCTACCATTCTCCAGCTTCCTAATGAGATGCATTAGTGGGAACGTTCTGCTATAACTGAATTGGGATATAGAATTTTGCTTTATGTGTGTATCTGGCATGAGTTCTGTAGATCCAGGAGGCAGTCTGTGAGAACTGAATGTGCTACTGGACCTACCTGCATAGAGCTGGGTCTAATTACACCTACAGACCTTCAGAGTCCCAGGTGTCTAGTAGCACTGCACAAGAATTTAATAAAAATTCCACCTGATTTCCACCAAAGACAGACAAATAGTAACAGGAAAGGCTTGTCTGTGGGGATTAAGAAATCTGGGCATTGAAGTAGAATTTAGATGTGTAGGCTATGTCTTACATGAAAATCAAGATCTTGCAGTGCCATTATTAAAATTCACTTTTTCTAATTCTTATTGGACCTCTTTTCCTCAGTGAGGTCGTTGTTGCATTTCAGCTGTGTAATGCATTAACTAGCCTGGTGCTACATCCCCTTTATCCTCTGCCCCTTTGAGGAGAAGGTGTGCTGGATGCTGCTGCCCTGAACCCAGTCCCAGAACTTGTTCCTGCACAGATTCTTGATGCCTTCGAGACTTGATCCAAGCAAGGAGGCATAACATAATTTCAAACAAACAAACAAAGTGACTCTCCTTCCTTTCCCCAAAAATGAAGCTCTTCTGGTATTGTCACACTGTTGGCATATTTAACTGAAAAGTTATTGCAGGCCTAAAGTCTTCTGACAAGTTTTACTAAATGACCACCTGTTTGAATAAGCTCTTGTGGAAGAGGAAAGAGGCACTCGCATCAAAATCTGTTAAAATATTGATCAATGAAAAAAACCTTTGCAAGAGAGGAGTGGCTCATTGACTCTCATTCCTGCTGTTACAGGCATATCACAATGCAGTGCTCATATGTTCACCAAACTTTGTCTATAAGGTTCTTGCCTCTACTGTACCCATCCTAGGTCTTTCTTTCCTGGTGGTAAGGAGTGTTCTAATTTCTGACGTGTGTTGTTGGTAGTTTAACCGTACTTGGTTGTAGTCCCTGTTAAAATAATTGAAAATGTAAGTAGTTCTTGTCTTTACCAAGATTTACTGAGTCAGTAAGAGAGACATTTACAGTCCCCTCAGAATGCAAATACACGGAGCTTTTTCTGGTGTCCTGTCCCACAAGGAGTTGCCTCTCCCCTCAACCATTTGCTGGTGAGACCTTTAGACTTAATGCTGAGGATTTTTGTATCAGTGTCTTAGGTGAAATATTGACTCATGTAGTAGTTTGGTCTCTAGCTAACCCTCATTTTGTCTCCCATAACAAGTTTCCTACCCACATTAAAATTACTCATTTCCAGTGTCCTCAATAGCAGTGGCATATGTTTTAGGGTACTCAGCTGTGTTAAAGCTAAGTAATTTAGCTTTCACCTGAAGCTAATATTTCCCTCATCTAGAAAATGAGCTACAACACTGAGATATAAAGTCATGTCAGTCTGATGTGATTTTTCTCAGTGGTGTTGGCCAGCAGATGTTGTGTCTTATTCTGCTTTCCTTTAGACTTTCTTTAATGATGCCTGCCTTTACAATGTGTTCCAATGCCCTGTGTTTCTTCTGAGGTGTTTTTTGTGAGCAGTTGTTGCCTGGATGACTTGGCTTTGCTTGCTACTTCTCTGTGGTGTATTTTTTCAAATCTAGTTACTGTGTTTATTGAATATTTTCAGATCATGTTTATTGAATATTTTCAGATCATATACCACCCTACACTTAATAGTTTTATTAAAGCCCTTGCACCTAGTCCTGCAATTTCATTTGTGGATTCTTTAAGAATCCACTGATGATGATTACTTAGGTTTTTCTAGTTTTGAATGGATTAAGCTCTTTGAGTTTTGCCGCTGTTTTCATGTTCTTTGCCTTACAGGCATCTTGAATTTCCCAGACTGTAAAATAAGAAAGTTAATTCCATTTTGAGACTATTGAAAGTGGGCTGTAGGGCATCTTGATGTTGGATGCTCTGCACAAGTGTTGTGGGATGCCTAAGTGAAATTTTAATTTCATTGTTTAAAAGTAAGCATAGCAATGCCATGGAAAATAAAGAACTGTGTCTTCATTTCCCTTTTCACACGAATGGAACATTTCTCCTGCTCCTTCTCAACATGTCTGTGTGCTCATTCTTTTTAAGCAGGAGTGGCAATAATTCCTCTTCCTCCATCATTCAGTGATGTGCCATCCACCAGGAAACACTGCCAGCCACCCGGTCCTTTTGCCCAGAAGGGAAGCTGTGCTTGTGCTGCTGCTGTGCTGAACTCTTCCAATAAAAAAAAAACAAAAAACCAAAACAGGCAGCAATTTATCTGCTATATCTCAGGATTTTGCCAGGACAAAAGAGGCAAAGCCACACAGCTGGGTATTGAAATGTGGTACTTCTCAACAGATGATAAACCCCAAAAGATGTTCTCTGAATGTGTGTGGTAGGGCTAGGAATGGGTTAGATGTGAATGATGAAGAGAGCCAGGCTGACTCACTCAGACAAATTTAAATTACTTGTGTAGTTTCTAGTTCACAGCGTGTTAAAGTGCATTCAGATTCATAAACACCATTTTCCCAGCTAGTGAGGTGAGTGAAACCTGCTCATTTTTGGTTTCCCTGGGGAATTACAGAGTGGGTAAGAAGAGATAAGATAAAAAGATCAAGCCACCACAAAAAAAGTGTATTTGAGGAAGAGTTGTGACTTTGCGTGGTGACAAGTTCTCTTAAAATAAAAACATTTTAAAAATCTGAGGCTAAGCAGATGGCTACATAATCTGTTGTTGAGACTGTAAAGATGGAGGCTGAGGGGAGTTCTGGAAGAACCTGAAACACCGTGACAGAGGAGCAGTGCAGAGTTTCTGCTTTCCTCAGGTCCTTCCTTGCCTTCCATCTGGCCTTCTCAAACCCTCGGGAGCAGACACAAACCCCATTAAATCTAGGCTGCTGTTTACAGAGGGAAGCTGGAGGGCTGTAAGCAATTACAATTTTTGGAGTTCATGAAGTATTAACTCACTAGATATTGTGTTTTTGTGTTCTTTTTTTCTCCTGAATTCCTCTAGGGGCTTGGACTAAATCTTTAAAACTGTGCAAAAAAAAAAAATTAAAATCTTAAACTTTCAAAGATATCAAATAATTTCAGGATTTTAGAACGTAGAGTTTTAGAATAAGAAGAAGTGAGGAGGCAAGGACTGTCCCTCTGAACAGGAGAATTTATGAAGCGGGGACGATGCTATTGCTTAAACAACTGCCTGCTTGGATTGCTGTTGGAGAGGCTTGTTGGACTCTAATGTTTTTTGTCATTGCCAAGTCAACTTCTTTTAGCCTTTCATGGAGCAGAAAAGGAAAGCCTTGCTCCCATTTTGAGGAGTATTTGAAACCTACTGTTGCCTCAAGCTTTAGCTTCCTGTGCTGTGTGGTAGAGTGTCTGATAATGAAAGATGAAAGCTTTCTATTTTTGTCTTGTGAATGTAGCTCATGTTTCATGGGCCAGATTGGTTGGTTTTTGTGTGTTCCCTTTTGGTGCTGCCTTTATCATGGGGAAGGAGGGAATAGCAACCTCACTGAGGTGCTAAATTCAGAGTGGGTAGAAGTGAGGATATGTGTCTGGGGTCTTTCCAGCTTTTCAGACTCAAGGCACAAGAAGAGGCTGGATTGTGACCAAGCATGGTTGAGTTGAAAGGACAGTTCCTGGGCACCCTCTCGTCCTTTACCCCAGTGAGTATTGCAAGTGGCAAATCTGCACACCTTGTGAAAAGAAAGAAAATTTTTCTCTCTTTGTCATTTGAAGTGTACACTCCAGACATAGCTGTAAGTGATATGGTCTGATCTAGTCAAAATATGGATTAAAAATATGATTGATTCTGAGTGTTTTACTTCCGTATGCTTGGTACACTAAAGAACTTGGTACAAAATTTTTGTTTACAAGTATTCTCAGAGATGAAGGACAGTGGATTTGTGGGTTTCTTTGCTAGCTGCGCATAGCACAGAGAAGATGTTAAATGGGACAGGTGCAAAAAGAGGACATAGAGGAGAGGCCATGATGTTCTGTGCCTTGCATTTTCTTCACACATTTTCTGCCTACGTTTATTTTGGAAACCTGCTTATCTGTGCTGTAGTGATCCAAGTGTTTTTAGTGTAAAAGTAAAAAAGCAAAATATGATTTGTACTTTCTTTCTTTAAGACTTAAAGCCTAGTTGTAGAATTAAGATATTTTTCATTATAGTTGTTTACACTGGATCATTCTCTTACCTCACTTTGCTCTCAGATGCTGGTATTTCCACTTTCTTTTTTAGGGTGATGGAGACCTCCATTAAAAACATTTCTGCATATGTGTTTCAGAATGAAATGTCCTATCTGTTCACAGCATGTTTCTGCTGTAGGAATTTTTCTGTGGAGACAGAAGCTTGCATACCTGTGTTTGCAGTGTGAAGTGCTTGAGAGGAGAAGCTCTGTGCTTCAGCACCCATGCCATAGCCCACCTTGCAATTCTGACTACAAGCCACAGCCAGCAAGTTCTATTGCTCAACCTTCCCTCTCTTTCTCCCTCAGCTCCTGGCTTCCCAGCCTGCCAGCATAATTCCCCTGCAGGTGGGAGAGAATACTGCTCTAGCTCTCCTGGTGGAACTCAGGTTAAGTGAATGTTACAGGATTTCGTCCCCTCCTGAGCACTGGCGCACCTGGACAGCAATCCACACCAAGGATGGCTGAGATCCCCTGCAAAATAGTGCTGTTTTCCCTACAAAATAGTTAGGGTTGTTAACACTGAATAGTAGGTGCTGCTTTTTGTGATGGTGTGCTCAATCTACCTCTTCAGAGTGTGAACGACTAAGATATTCAGCACCATGCAGTCCTGTTCAAAATGAGATGGCTGACAGCCAGTAGGTCCTACTTTTTGTGATGACATTATCCAAGCTATCATTGTGTGGAGCCAGGTGTCAAGTTCTCTTTTGAAAAAGAAATCACGCCAGGCAGCAGCTTCCACGTAGGTCTGCTGGGTTGCAGGTGAGTGTGAGGAGAGTTCAGCTTCTGAATGCATTCATAAAGCATCCACAGCTCCTTGTCAGGCCCTGTGTGTGTAGTACAGAGAGAAGCACTCAGCTGCTCGGGCAACCCTTCCTGCTGAGAGGGGTGGTGTTCTGTGGAAAAAGACATGGCTCACATGAAAGCCTCTGGGAAGACTCCATTTGCCTTCTTGAGTGTACCTCATTTTCTGAAAAGCAAGAGCTGCACTAGGGCACGTGCAGCCATCAGAGGTTTCATTGCTTTGAGTAAATAGAAAGATTCCTCCAAGACTAGGAAGATGAGAATAGAGCACAAACAGTGGAAGGTGAGACTTTGTACAGGAGCTAACTTGATATTTGTTCTGCAATATGAGTTCAGTGCTTTTTTTTACCTGGTTATGAAAATATGAAACCTCTTAGGTTTTGCTGTTTCATACTTCCAAGACATGGCAGAGGGTGTCTTACAGTGTATCTTTTTGATCCTGTTTGCTATAATTCAAAGCACTCTATTTATATTTATATATCCAGAAGACATAAAAGTACATCTTCATCCCAGTCAAAATGACAAAAAGGATTGTATTTTGGATATCTGCATTTGGAGTGTGCTTGAAGCGAGTTGCTTTGTTCTCCATGTGCTCTGAGTCAGAACAGGTTGTTGCACGAGACCTTTGTACAGTGACTCCCCACCTCTCCCAGCAGTTTAGGAAGCTCGTGCAGCCTGCTCTGATACACACTTCAACTTGCATATTGGTAAACAGGGCTCATTAAGTGCAGCCATTGATGGGGGCCAGAGAGGGAGAATCAAGTGTGGTTTGTAAGGAGGCTCTGTGACCTGCTGTGGAGGGGCAGCATTTGAGGGTAACTGCGTGTGCATGTTGCCAAGGAATATTCTCCAGGAAAGGAATGGCAAAAAGCTGACCAGATTTCTGGCTAAACACTTACCGAATCTGGTTAAGCTATTGCAGGTGAATCATTCACAAAAATAATGATTTCTTTTCACAGTGTCAGTTATGTCTGCCCTGCTTGTGTAGCATGAGATAGGGAATTGTTTTGAAGAGCATTGGAGACTGGTTTTGTTCAGCTTCGTACCTGCAGCTGTTGCCTTTCCACATGCACAGGATTTTTCAGCAATGATGGAATTAAATGTTTTTCTTCTTACATTAAATGTGTTCAAAATTTAAAAAAAAATCCTTTATAAGCCAGGTTCCTGGTGGCTACAGATTTGCTGGAGGAAGGCCAGTGGGGCTCTCTGACTGAACATAAGAATTGGAAAGCATGAACACGCAAATCTAGAAATAGGAAATGCTGCTACTTGGCTATACGTGGCTAGAACTGTTTTGTTAGCAGAGTCTGAGCCCATAAAATAGCTGGTGACAGGTCTCTATATAAAAATATATGAAAAATGGTTTTGGCCTGTAATCCACAACCACTTTCCATGAGTTACAGAGCAAACTTCAATTAGTGTTTGCATTTGGTTTGGTTGGTGGCTCTTTTTTTGGTGTTGCTTGGGTTAATTTGTGCTCTTCCCTTTTTCCTGTCTTCCTTCCATCTTACAGTATGTGGTACACATATTTCTCTGCAGTCCTACAGTTGGCTTTCTTGTTGTCCTACTTGCTTCTCAGCCCCATGGGGAAGAGGGTCAGCTCCTCCACCTGTACACTGGGTAACTGAAGCCACTTCTCTGGAGCATGGCAAGGAAGGGAAATCAGTATGGTATCTGTAATGATATCTATGAACTCAAAAGTCAGCAAGATCTCATGCTGCACCAGTGTGACATTTCCATTGCTGAAAGGGGTTTCCCAGAGTGGGCAAGAGCCCTTTGGACTCAGAAGAAAAGAGATCTGTGTAAAATCACAAGCTAGTTCTTATCAACCAACACCTGTTTATTAATGGTTCTGTCTTTATGACAAGTTAGGTTTATGGAGAGAGAAATGACTGTAGGAATCATCACAGAATTACTTTTAAGTGGTGTTACTGAAAACACCTACAATCATTAATGAGTTTAAAGAGTTTTTAGTGTAATGTGTTTATTTAAAAAAGCATTACTCTTTTTTTCTTTGCTGAGACAATAAGAATGGACAGCAGTACCTCCAATGCTGGATAAACTCTAATCAAAGGCAGAAAACACATCAAGAAGAAAATAACTGCTTTGTTATTTTATTTTTTGGTTTGTTTGTTTGTTTGTGATACCCCTGATCACGTTTGGCATGGCAAATCTCAAATGCTGTTTAAAAGTTTCCCCATAGAACTGAGAGAGAAATCATGACAGTTCAGCAGAAATGAATGTATGAAAATGTTGAAATGTGTATTTGATGTAAGAACATCGGAAGCACATTCAGAAAGGAGAGATGGTGCTGCCTGGAATATTTGTCTTTGTAGAAAGGAGATTTTGTTGCTGTCCTATTTTCTGAATGTTCTCAAGGTTTTGAGATAAGTTTTGTGTTCTGTAATACACTGTGGCAGAAAGCAGAGATGAACTATTTTTATGATAACATTTGATAGTTCATAGAGGCACATTATTTAATATCTTTGCTTAGTAAATTTAATTGTTACTGATGAAAATTGGAAAGTTAATACTTACATGACCCAAGGCAAACAACTTTGAACAAGCCCATTCTTGAAGTTTTCAGTTTTAGCAGATTCTTCAAGTCAGACAAAACTTCAAATGCATGTCTCGTGGCCAGTAGCTAGAAGTGTTTTGTTGTTCCTAAGGGTACAAAGCAATTTCTTTTATGTTTTGGGCAGTGAGTCATGGCTGAAAAGCAGTAGTGCTTCTAAGCAGTAGTCAGTAGTGCTTCTAAAGGTAAACTGGGTAAATGATTTTGTGGACAACTGATGGAGTTCATGCACCCTTAGCTATCTGTGGGGATGGACTCTGGTTTGATGTCATGGATTTACTCATAAAAGATGACTAAGTAGTTCATAAGGTTTATTTTGCTGACGTGTTTGACCTTGTCTGGAGTCATTGGTGACAAAGAGCTGTGAGTTTCCACAGTTTTATACTTACGGACAGATAAGACTGGTGATGGAGTTGATCTCATTGTAGGTAAGTCATGGGATTGTGCAACAAGCTGATAGGGGGCCTGGCCTGGTTCAGCATGCTCTTCTGTTCCTCACACCCCTACCAGGACTTGCAAAATGTGCAGGCCACTTTTACTTCCACCTGCCTGGTCAGCCAGGTCACCAGTGCTGTGTCCTACAGCCGTGTGGGGTGTCCAGCCTCTCCCCCAGACTAGGTCAGCATCTGTGCCATCAAGTTTGTGTCCATGTGGTTTCTGACTTCTTGTTGCATTTAAGGTAAAATAAAAGGACCTTGCCATCACTGCAAGCTCTGGTGATAAAAACTCAGCCTCCTGAAATTACAGGTGTTTTTCAAAACCCTTGGTAGGAAGGAAGGGAGTGTCAGCACTTCCTGTAGTACAGTAGCTGTGGGTCTGGAAGAGAATTCTAGTTCTCACCTGCTCTTCCAGGTGAAACACTTGTGCCTGCACATAGCTGGCAGCGGCAGCCATCGATTCAAGCTGCCTGCCTGCAAGTCTGAAGTTGTTCCTTCCTGTGTGGGAGGGAATTTTATGCTCTGGGATAAGTATTCTGGCTGCACTTATGTGACTGCCTCTCTGTGGCACCCTCAAGACCAGAGGTAAGGGGGGCATTTCAGCTTCCTCAGCTTACATGTGTTGGGTTCTCAGGTTGTGGTGACGTCGAGATGCAAAGGTGCAAAGGGATTTGCACAGCTGATTCCAAGTCAGGGGTGCAAGAGTGTAGCGGATGTTTGGCGTGTTTTTGGAACTGCTCCCTCAGGGGGCACCTCTTTGCTCAGGCACCAGGCAAGGAAAAGCACAGAAGTGCAAGTATTTCACAGCTCATGGGGCAGCTGGGCAATGATTAAGTTCCCTGGTGTCTCCTTCTCCAGAGGCATGGATTTTATATCATGAAGGATGTGGACTGCAGCTGGCTTCCCCAGCCACTCTGCTTGTCTGCTGATAGTGTTGTAGATGGAAGATAAATTGCTCATCATTGCAGTCTGACAGCTGCCTAGAGAGCAGAGTAGAATTAATTTCTGAACTTCTTCCTTAACTTTTTCATTTACCTGGATGGATGTTCACTACTGAATGTCTAATTCCTTTACAGGAATGAATAGTAATAGAATTATCTGCTGTGTTTGTTTCATGTATGCTTAGCATCCTAAATAACAGAGCAAGTATGCTGTTTATCTCTCTCAGGAAAAAAATGTAGGTAGTTAAAATAAGCTGGAAATACAGTCTTACTCTATTTGGTAGAGGCTGTTGCCTTGGGCTGTGGCTTATCTCATTAACCAACCATGAAAACTGTGCACTTTTCCATCTTTGCTCCTCATCAGATAGATTACCATTCATATTATTTATCTACAGTTGTTCAGGGTAACAGTGGGTAGGGTGTTTGTGCATTTCTGGTGTATTTACACAAGGCTGCTCTCTGATGGTTGCACACTCTGGAGTTGGGTCTTTAAATGCATGTGTTGATGGACAACTGCTCTTTAATTAAATAAGAAAATGCCCTTTTCATTCAGCATGGGGGTTTGCTGGCCTTGTGTTGTGCCATTCAGTTACCTGTTGAGGTGTTTATGCTGTGAATGTGCTGTGGTAACAGCAGCCTGGTGGAAAACTTGGTAGCAAAACAATAGCCTGAAATAAAACACTTTCTAGAGGCCTTTCAAGGGTGGTTAATAGACAGTTCCTGAGTTTTTAGCTGTTAAAAGTCTGATCAGAGCTCCAGCAAAATTACAAAACATGTTTTGTCTGGCAGTTGTGTGGATCAGTGAGCCAAAGGGTTATGAACAGTTAAAAAAAATCCTTTCTGACAGAGTTTGGGCCCTTGTTTTGGAAAAGCTGTTGAGAGAGTATGAGAAATGTAGGGTTTCTCCCAGGTCTCCATCACAGGAGTTTGAGTCACTTAGGTAAGTGGGGTTCAGGATATGTATTTGTTGTTTCAAACCTATACTCCTCTATTTTGTTTTTCTACTGGTAAGTTTCATTTGTGGTTGGAAAGGGTGGTTTGGCTTCTAATTTAGCATGACCATAACTTTTCAGGAGGGAGAGGACTTGTGGTACAGAGTCCTGGGAGAGGGCTAGGGAGCTGCAGGCACCCCAGGCTGCACCAGGTCTGAGCAGGAGCAGGCAAGGACCCACTGATAAACTTGGGATCTCAGAGAGGTGCTCTGGCAAGGGCTGGAATGCAGCCCAAGCGTGCAGACTCCAAACAATGACTCTGTGGCCACCTTTGCTATTTTTAATAAAATTGTGGGGCCCTGTGAATGTATGAAAAGGAGACCCTGGTAAATGGTGTCATTTAAAATGTCTAATTTTAGGCTGTAATTTATTTGAGCATTTTTCTGAAGATGAGACTCAATTTTTTTTTTCAGGTGTCTTTTGTTTATTTAGTACCTTGAAAGAGAAAATGATTTAATAAAATTAAATGTCATTGCTGTGTAGAGTTCTGGGAGAGATGCTGTGTGTTGTCATGTTCTCATTGGAAACCAAACATAGATATAGTTAAGCTACAATAAATATAAATGCTGTGACTAACCTAACATACTCTATTACATACTCTTTAAGATTTTATGCAGCCAAGCATGTTATCTGTCACTGAAAGAATGTTTACTACAATTTTATATTAGTAATCTGCAAGGGGTTGCTAAGTGTACAGGACAAATGGATTGCTTTTCAGTAATGCGAAGAAATTTGTAAGAAATTCTTGACAAAGTCTTCTGCTCCTTTAGTACTAAAGAAGTCATGTGAAAATAAATCTGTGTATCCTTCTTGTGTGTTTTCTCCCTCCACTGTATACATGTGTGGGGAGGGGGACCAATGGAGACAACGCCCCATCTGAAAAACATGTTTATTTTGTTTTCCTCTATTTAATTGCTGATGACTTTAAAAGTAAGAGAACTATCAGGTCTTATGTTTTTGTGTTTTTCCTTTCCTATTTAACCAGCTGCATTGTTGATCTATATTTTCCTTTTTATTAGATAGAGGCTTTTTATGCTTCTACTCCAAGTAGACACAATGTCTTCTTCACGGTGCTGTGAAGTTGGCTACATTGGTGACCTCTGCTTTTTAAAACAAACAAACTTTGCATGACCATATTCAAGCATACATTTGTTTTCTGATTATAGTTTGCTTTTTTTGAAAAGCAGCATGAACCTCTTAGAAAACCATCTTAAGTATCAATGTGTTTGTCTTGGCTGATGCAATAGCTAAAGGGGAGCTGAAAGAGCTGTTTGGGAACCACCTGTGTATCTGTGGATAGCAGGAGTGCCAGATTTACAGACCACTTGACCAGAATAACATATTTTGTGTATGTTAGGGCATACGAATGAAGCATGCTACCAAGTTAATTTGCCCAGACTGATTTTAGAGTGAACTCATTTCTTTGCTTCAGCGTTCTTAGGTTTGCTTTTTAATTCTGTGAATTAGCATCAATACACGTGGGAGGACATTTTCTTTGGATCCTGCATTAAATTATTCTGAAGAGGCCCTGACAGTGAGAGGAGTCGAATGTCTGTCTCCTCATCTATCCTGTTGATGGGCCTGGTGCTGTGTATTTTTGCTCCTATTTGAAGCAGTGATATTAGTTTTCCAATTACTGCTCGAGCTCTTTGACGGTGCCGATGAGCAGTTATGCAACATGTCTGAGTTGCTTCCTTTTTCCCAAGAGTGAGCAAGGACTGACAGAACAAGTATTGGCTTCTTTGTACAAGTTAACTCTTAAACTGAAATTTGGAGCTCATGCTGTGGATACTTTAAGCAGGTCCCTGATTAATAAAGATGAGAGGTTACGGCCACCAAACAAAGGATGGGTGCTAGCACAGTGTCAGAAGAGCTGAAATTTGTTCTGATTGCTCTGAAAAGTTGAATACAAGTTCATGTAGCATTTTTGGTTTTCATCCATTGTAGGAAGCAGTGACATTTTGTTTATTTAAGGTTTATCAGCCCAAATGGCCCTGATTGTTATAGTGTAGGGGGTTAAACAGATACATAAATGCTTGCGTGGGCTTGTTATTCTACTACTTAAGTGCCCCAGTGATCTGTGTTACTGGCCTCCAGCATTTGTTTTTCCTTCAGGGAAATCCACCATGCCTGTGCTGCTCTTTCAACAGGGAGCAGCTTTGCCAGATTTATCAGCAGATGCATCTCCAAATTAGTTGTCTGTGTCTAGTTGGGTGCTGGGAGTGAACTGCCAGGTCCGTATGCCTGGATCACAGGATGACTCAAAGTCATGCAGCTGTGGTGCATCACCAGGTGCTTAATTACATTGCCTTTCCTCTTGTGCTCTTTCCTGCAATAATCTCATGGCTGGTCCTTTCTAAAGAAAATTAGGCTAGGCCTCTCTTCTCTCTTTGGGGATTTGTCCTCTTGGGCAAAAGTGAAAGAGTGGTAATTAAAATCATGGAACTTGTCCGTCTCTTGAGGAAGGCTCTCCTTCCTATACAAGATGGCTAGCAAGCTCTGGCTGAGCCAGCTGTGCCCATTCTAGGAAGTTTCCATTTCTGTCTGCCTCCTACCCCTTTGGCAGAGGTTGTGGCTCCCCTGTCGGGGTTGGTGGCACACACATGGCAGTAGACACCTGTGTCAGGTGCTGGGGGACTGATTTGGTGTGTGTGCACACGGTGGGAGCCTCTGAGGCTGGCTGAGCCACCTGAGCAGCTGGGTGGCTCTGGAAGTGCCCTGCAGCGTGGTGGAACTGGTGGGGAGTGAGCTCAGCCTCTCGGGGTTAGATGGGTTACACAGCTGCATCCTAAGAGTGCATTTTGGCACGTGCGTGGAGGCTTTTCACTTCTAATTGATTTCCTTCACTTTCTTGCCTGCTTTGTGCAAGTGTGACCTAGAATGGGAGTGCCAAGCCTGATGCAGTGCTCCTTGCTTTGCAAGCAGTTTTATGTATTATTCCAGGGTATTAATTTAGTTCCCTTTTTTAAAAATTATGAGATTTTTCACCTTGGATTGAATGATTTAAATTTCCTGCTGGTTACTGATGATCTAGTGGATGTAGCTGAGTCTCAAAAGAGAGCAGTTTATAGGCATAAAAGAGGAGGTAGATTCTATTTCTAATGCTGGATCATCCTCAAATATTTTTGTGTGAATATGAGGTTAGAAAAAAAAGGCACCATGTATTTGTGTGCCTGTTATAAAGCTGGATGTTTTCCTCTTTAGTGTCCCAAATTGTGTGTATCTATTACCACCCACACTGCCATCTGTTTTAATTAATAACAGGGTAAGACAGAGATGATTGTTGAACTCTAGACTTCCTTTTGTGTGTGTGTTATATAGATTTGCTGACTGTATTTTGATAACAAAATGTTTTCTGAAGCTGTACCAGAAAGGTACCAGTTTGATGGGTTGTGGAGATAGCATTGATTATAATTTTTAGTTAGTTTGTTTGGATCTTCTAAATACATTAGCTTTTAAGTCTTATCCTTTCCTTCATACTTTTCAGATGGCCTCATTTGTTTTTTGGTTCAAAAGGTTTTTCTCTTCTCCAGGAATGAGCAAATTAAACACAAATCAGTACGGTGTTTTTTCTTCTCTAAAACTGTTGGTTACCTTTGTAGTCTCTCTGTGTTAGTTTGTTAGAATGGACCAGAAAATACTTGAATCACTGCTCCATTATAAAAGCAGTACTAGCTGTACGTACACAGGAGTAAATGCACTGCAAGGGATGGTATTTCAAACTTAGTCTGGAATAGAACACTGCACTGTCTCATTTAGAGTGTGGTTCTAAAGCCATCTATGCATTTGCTAATCAAAAGGGGTCTGTTTATAACATACAGAGTGAATTTAGAGAATCAAAATACGTTTCATGGTAAAAGTGACCTGGAAAGAAATATTTTCAAACAGTTTTATGTTACCACTGTTTTTCATTCATTACACATACACACATCCCCGACTGAGATGTTTTTTTGTCTTGTTTGTTGGTTTCAGAAGCTTTCTGGCTTTCACTAAGAATTATTTAGTGTCCCAGATCTGCCAATTATGAGCTTCTCAAGCTATGGGCACAGGAGCAGAGGGACAAACCTCCAGGCAGAAACATGATGCAAATAGCACTGAAGCAGCTGCAGACAAAAGGGCAGGCTGTGCATTTGATAAGAATTCAGTGTACTAGAATTGCAACACAGGCATATGAAAGGTGACAAATTTAGCCCAGGGTAAACTTGCCTTTGGGAGAGAGCTCAGTCCCTAGTTAGTGCCAGGTGTTCAGAGCTTTTAAATCAGGACTGCTTGACTTGGCACAGATTAACCCTTTTGTGAACCTCTATCCTCGATCTTGGCAAACCCCACGCATTTGAGTTTCTCTGGTCACATTATCTGATTGCACTTAGGGGGAGATAGGGGGAGACCAGAACTTGGTAGAATATTGAAGGTAGGTATGGATTTCCAAGCCTTTGTTGATCCAGGTGAAACTATGGGTGCTGAATGTCTGGGGATCACAGCCACTCTTTTAAGCTTTTAAGCTTACCTGAACTCAGTAGCCAAAATCCAGCATGTCTTGCATGAGCTGCGTGTCAGGGAGGGTAGTGTGTCCCAAGCATGTTGACTGAGCATGAGCAGGGCTGCTATCAGTAGAGCAGCCCAGGCTTTCTAGAGGCTTTCAACTTGCTGTAAGTGTAATCTCTCTTGTTTCTACACAGAACAAATCTTACAGGACCACAGCTGAAGAGGTTGCTCGGCCTCAGCCTGATTTTTCTTCTTCCTAGTTCTTCCCCAGGAAATTGGCATGTTGCTGGCAAGTAGCAACTTCAGACAACATAGATATAAACCACTGTCCTTAACAATGAAGATTTTTGAGTGATATTGAAGTCTTGGACAGATTATGCACCTTGCTGTAAGAAGATACGTGGCAAAGTCTAGAAATTGAGTGAAGAGGGAAAATTATTTTGTTAGTCCTTAAACTTAATTACCTTGCCATTTCTCACTTCTGTAGTGTTTTTACTTTGTATTAAATCCTCTTTCTGTTTTGGTTTCAGAGAAGTATCCATTTCATGTGCCCCTCCCCAGGAATGATACTGTGTTAGGAGAGCTGATGCTTCTCCCTGTGTGTCTTACATCACATCTGCATTTGGTGACCTCACTTTTTTTTTAGCTGTTGCTGCTCTGGCTCTTTGCAGGGCTCCTTGAAGCCTGTGGTCTATAGGCTTTGACCCCCTTGGAAGGAGCATTATTTCCAGTGTTTCCAGACAGCTGTAATTCCTTCATCATTTGTTTATAGCGGCATGATTGCTACAGCCAGGGTCAGATCACGTATTATGTGAACCCTGAGGAGCCAGAAAAGCTTGTGTTTTTTCTAGCTAATTTACTAGGCTCCAGAAACTTCATAGAATTGATTGATTTTTACCATGAGTGAGTCAATGATGTACTTTGAAAACTGTTATGTATCTTCATGTGGCTGCAGGAAAGTGAAACTACCCCCTCTCCCACACCCACTTTTGCATGTTCGAAAGCAGAATTCTTCAGACTTTTTATTAGCAACCACAACAGATGCTTAGCTTCTGAAACTGCTCTGAGGCATCAGATTGAGAGGAGCTGAGGTTACAGGCTTGATGCTGGTATTGTTGGGTGAAACACTGAGGTCTTTATCATGCAAAGAGTGGGCATAGATATATTATTTTAAAACACTGGTGTTTCGCATCTCTTCTTGAAAGGGTTATATCTACTTGTTTCTGTCACCTGCATTTTTAGACTAGGGCCTTAACTACACGCCTGTGTATGTTAACAGCTTCTAGGGTAGGAGTGGCCTCATTAAGAATGTACTTTATGATCATGATGATGTGATTGTTTGAGGCAAAAAGCCAGATTTTGTTTCGTCTGTTAAATGTGTTGGGCACTGAGCTTTTTTAGCTTGAGCAAAGCAGCGTCTCCTGGAGCTTCTTTACTCAGCCTGGGGTAGATGTCAATAGAGTGTGCCATTGTTTCCACCTCCCTTGACCAGGGCTTTAGGAGATATCTACACTTGAAGACAGAAGATCTCTTAAGCTCCTATCTAGTTTCTGAGCGAGGGGGAGGTAGTGGCCTTTACAGAACTGGTGAGAGCTCTGCCATCCAACTGAATTTGAAAAGTCATTCCATCACAGACACGTTTATGTGGAAGCTTTCTGCTCCTTGTCTTCATTTCTTGGTGCACTTGTGTGAGAAATGGTAGGATTTAAGGGAGGGAAAGAGAAGACATCTCTATCTAGCCTGCAAGAAAATGGGAAATGATGATGTTGACAAATTGAGTGGTTACAGGACCCTGACACAGAACACATGGAAGATAAAGCTGGGGGGGTTCAGTGTTGCAGTTGTGGATGTGAGGTTCTGAGTTTTGATGACTGTGCTTTACTGCCATCATTAATGTTCTCATCTGAATAATTAAGTTAATTATCCAGTAATACAAGTGTTTGTGTGTGGGCAGGGTTCAAATCTTCTATATAGCTGATAGTCTGTTGGGTAAAATTTTGTGTAAACCTGCTAACAAGACACTGATCATTTATTTATGGCGTTTTTGGGAACTTAGCCATGTAATTCAAAATCTCTACAGTGATTTCTTTAAAACTTGTAATTTTAGTTGTACAAAACTCCTGTGTTGATATAAGTATAAAGCTCAACAAAAAGAGAAGAAAACATATAGAACTGCAAGCAACGAAAGATCTTGAGAAGAGATGATAAACAAGAAGCGGGTAGAAAAATCATGATGACACACATTAATCAGCTATTTAGGCAGCACAATTGAATGACATTTTTCTTTCTGACTCCTGTGAGAATACCACCAAAATTGACTGAACCCAGGTGAGTTATTGAAGTGGTTGATGTATAACTCCAGAGACAGTTAATTGATGTTACTGCGAATTTAGGCTAAGGATAATAGTCACATTAGAAGCAAATTTAGCTAAACTGGTGTGTATATATTAATGCCATACTTTATAACCAGTGTAAACTTAAAATTGCACTTTCAGGCCTTGTTCTTACAAACTAAACTTAGATGGACCATGGTGATTTAAAACCTATCATCAAAAAAGAGCAAAATTTCTCAGGTTTCTTTTCCTTTTTGGCACACTGTGCTATGTACCTCCATAGAGAAAATTAAGATAGTCCAAAAATTGAAGACCTTGTAACTCATTAGATAAAATGATAAAGCCCAGGAGGATCTAGTTCACTCTATACTTCTGTAGATTGCTCTGACAAGCAGAGTGAGTTGTAAGTTCACAACTTACAAGTAGCAAAGTAGCGAAGTCACCTTTTAAAAGCTCTCTTCCTCTCCCTAAGACTCTTGTGTTCCAAAATGAGCAATGGTTAAGTAGCATTAAGTGCATGGATCAGTGCTTATAAAAGTAAAATTCACACATAAAACTGTTCTGAGAAAGAGTTTTATGTAGAAGACTTTTACATCAGAATTTCATGAAGGCTTTCTGGGGAAGCAAGCTGATGTTTTTTCCAAATTTTCAGAGGCATAGCTAGTTTAAAAACTACTGAAATCTTTTGTATATCAAGGACTAACTTAATACTGCGTGTTGGGTACCAAGTTGCAGCAGTTATTATACTTAACTCCTAAGTTTGAAGAGCAGAATAATTTATTGATTTTGAATTCAGTGAATTGTAATTGTCTTCTTTTTGAGCATAGTTTCTGACTATTTTCTTCCTTTTCCTTTTCCTTTTCCTTTTCCTTTTCCTTTTCCTTTTCCTTTTCCTTTTCCTTTTCCTTTTCCTTTTTTTTTCTTCCATTTGGCTGTTAAAAATTGATGTTGTTCTCAGATAAATGGGGATGTTTTGTTGTTATATGCATTTTTCCAGGTTAATATATTGTATAAGAAGCTGCATAAGTAACACATAGGCAATATTAGTGTGACTCAAGAATCTTTGCAAAACCAGGAATTATGAAAATGGCTTTTTTTATTGAATAGGGGAATATTAATTTTTAATAATTAACAGCATTAGAAAATTGACATCATAAGACTCTTAAAAATCAACAGAAAGAAAAATAGCCCTCCAACAATGTTTACTTAGTGGATTTTGCCCAGCTCCTGCAGCCTGTACTTCTTAGGTAGACAAGATAGTGTGCATTTGGAGAGTGGAGAAGACTGCCAAGTTTTTTTTTTTTGCAGCATGTTGGAGACAAAATGGCTTTTCTGGAATGTGGCAATTCCTGAATTTCTCTCTTAAGGGGAAGCCAGATGCAATCAGCTGTGTCACTGCCTGAAGCTGGCCTGGTTGCTGGGTTTCCTGCCTGTTAGACAGGGAGTGGGAGCAGGGAGGGGACTTCGTCGAGTGCAGAATTTCCTAAGAAAGAAATGCATCCAGCATCATGTACCTGCATGACAAGAAAGTGGGGACACTGTTCACACCTCAGTTATTTAGCTGCCCTAGCTGTAAGGGAAGTGCATGACAGAGAACATATTGTGAGTTTTCTCCAGGAGATGGTAGCTGCTCCTCAGCTGAGTGGGTGGTTGGCCCGCTTACCCTTGAGTGGGTAAGCCATCAGGGGATGCCCAGCCATCTTCAGCTCCCACCACTTACATAATAAAGTATGAGAGCTGTGGGAAAGCTCCGTTCCGGGAAGGAGTTCCCTTTCACTGCCCATTTCATGTAGGGATGGCAGTGGGCAAGGGGAATTCCCTTTCAGCCCTGCTTTCTTGAGCAGGGACTGGGGAGCAGTTTGTTCCCTTTTTGCCATTTCTGGAAGGTGTTTTAAACTCTGAAAGAAAAGATTTCTTTAGCAGAGGAGAAATGTGATACATTAGAAATAAAATAACTGCAAAATAGGCCATATAAAATGTAAACCAGTATAACAAAATACCTGAGTTTGAGGGCTGTGAATATAGTGGTGGCTCTTAAGGATTTTAATTAGCCAAATAGCTGGTTTCAGCACTCAAGCACCATCCCTCTCTTGAAAGATTGATGGTTTTAAGATATCAAAGTATATAAAGATTAAGTCTTGGAGTGTATCTCAGGTGATTAGGGATGAAGTGGCTGTCACAATCATGTTAGTTCCAGTGGGTGCTTTGTATTTTACAGATGATAGAGATGGGAAAGGGGTACTGTGGGGAAGCCACAGGAAGGAAAGGAAATCAAGAGTGCACCTGAGGATAGCAATGAGGCTCTTGTAGTAGTGTAGGGGAGGAGATCTTGCATCCCCTCTGGACGTAGTGGTAAAGAGAGTTTTGTCTTGCACCCACAGCAGTGGTTTCTTTGAGAAAGAACTGCCTTGGCCTGGGGGTTTTTATGATTCTCCGCCCATTGGTTTGTGTATGCCATGGAGAGTACACAAAAGACTTAATTATACAGATATATTAAGCTGGTATCTTTCTCTGGCCCTTAGCTCTTGGGGCTATCCAAGGTCAATTTTTTTTGAACTGTGGTTTATGGCAGTGGCTATTGAGAAAAACTGTTCTACTGTGCTTATTTAATTTATTTGAATATTAAGTGTAGCTAAGTGCATTGCTCTTCAATAATTGAATCTTTATTTAATTGTTGGTAACTAAAAGCAAACAGGAATATCTGTAGAAGAGTTTCTTATAAAATGCTTGTGTTGGGGATCAAATTGCATTTCCTCTGAACCTGAGGTTTTTGTTTTGTTTCCTTGTCTTTAAAGTTCTTCATTGTGGTTGCTGTGACACACTTAGAAAGAGAGCAATCCCATCACTAAGGATCACTGCAAGATGTTTAATCTGGCATTTCTAAGTGATGAAATTAAAGAAGATAAGAATAAAAGCACTGTAATAGCAAAATCTATTTCCAGCCACTTCTGCATAGAAACAGTGTCATTTCCAGCACACCAAAATGCTCCCAGTTTTAACTGCTGTGCGTAAACACAGAGGGAAGCTGTGTAGGAAGAGGGAAGGTGAATGGATGTTCCTTATTATTAACACCATGGACAGGTAATGGGAGTGTTGTGCCTGAAGGGTGCCCTTTTGCATCCTTTTTGTGATGGAGAGAAGTAGTACAAGAGTGTAAAAAATTGTTACACAGAAAATTCTGGAGCCCAGGGTGTTTTGAATTACAAGTCAACAGAATGTTTTCAACCTGCTTTTTAACCAAATATTGGGGGTCTAGAACATTGTAACAGGTGAGTAATTGGGGAAGGTGTCCTGCTGAGGCACATTGTAACCTGAATTTCAGCACTGGATCTATGTAATGGCTATATACAGATAAGAGAAAAATTAAGGAAAAAAATGAAATAAAGGTATATTAACACTAATGTGCTAGTGACCTATTTTTGTGTAATAGGTACAGAGAAGGAAAGCCCCCTCTGGGGTGTTACCCCTCATAGATGAGTTACAAGCAAAGGTATGTGTTTGAGCCTGCTCCCCTCCTCTACCTCGGCTAGGATCAGCCCTGGCTGTGTCCAGTGCCATGGAGAGGACTTTGAATTGTTGAAATGCAGCTGCTAATTCATATTTTTATGTCTCAGAGCAGACTTGAATAACGCTGTAGGTGGGTCTTGTGGTATTTAGTGTTTTACAGCATTATGGTTTTCTGCTGTTGGGAATTGTGTGGTGGTGAGCAGGATGACAAGGAAGCTTTGCAGTCTGCTGGGGATTGTGTTGGCTTTAGCGCTCTGTGTTGGACATCTCTCACAATGCAGTGAAACTCTGATCCATGACTGGTTGGTTACTAGAACAAGGGAAACCTGTACACACAAGCAGTAGATGGCTGCCCCTCCACAAGCAGCTCTGTGGTGAATAGCCTAAGATACAAAACTTCTGCATGTAAATCTGTAAATCAGGACAGTCCCAGTCTGCACCACTGGTGACCACATCCCTAGCTACTTCAGTGACAGGGCAATTGGAGAGTCCATGGGTCCTGTTGCTACCATAGGTGATGTTTGGCCAAAGGTGAGCATGTCTCAGTTTCTTCTGAAATCCCGCTTTTACTAAAATAGCTGGATTGTTTACTTATTGCAGACAGGGTTACAGCAAGTGTTCATGTTCCTTTGTTCTTCACAGGTGTTTAAGAAGCACAGTCTGATTCAAGTGTCTTTTAGAAACAGTTCACAGGGCCAGGACACTGCTGGTAGGTGGTAATGGTAGTGTTGCTAGAACTGTTGGAACAAATTCAGTTATGTCTGGAAATTTTGTCCTAATTTGCTAATAAACCTCCAAGCGATGTTGTTTCTTCTCAAACATCAGAATTAGGACCTTTTACTCCAAGTTTCTCTTTCAAGCTTTACCACTTCTTCTTGCCTTTTTGTTTTAGGCAAATCTTTGCGTGTCCACACCTTAGTTGTTATTAATTCTGAAAAAAGGATTCTTTTTTCTTACCTGTCTTCTGGGCAGGATTTGTTCATTGCTGCCTCTGAAGTAGAAATTGCTCTGCAGATTTGAACAGCTTTCCAGGAGCTAAATAAGCATTTCTGTTAATGGGTCCTCTGACTTGGACTGAAAGGGAAATGTGTTGAAGCACTCCGTTGTGCCATCTTGTGGTGTCCCCTGTCTTGTTCCCTGCAGTAAAGGGAAAGGTGCTTCTCTAATCTAAACATGACAGATTTATTGGCATCTCTTCTGAAAGCCGAGCACGTGTTAAAAAAAGCAAACCACCAAAACAAAACCCACAACAACAACACCAGCTAAAAACTGTTCCCCATGCTGTCCTCTGCCATCCAGAAAATACAGAAATTGGTGGCCCATAACAGAGCAGGTTTGAATTGTTGAAGTAGTGTGGTGGCAATAGGACCAGTGGAAAGCTGTGATCTGCACAGCATTCCTGTGGCAGACAGGCTCACTCTCTGTCCACAGCTCCAGTGAGGAGGCCTTGCTGAGGAAGCAGGCGTTGACTTGAGGAATGATACTCGAGAAACATGCAGCAGAGCAGCCCTCCGTGGGGATGGCTGAGGTAGTTACTTGTGCTGCAGAGCTTGCCCCTGTCTTGGGCAGGAGAGAATTGTACTGATGCAGGCAGCAGCTCCCCTTACTGTGTTTTGGTCTTTGGCTGGCCACACAGGCACCAGCGACTTAGGCGAGCCTGGGAATGTGTTCAACTTGGCTAAGGGTCAGCTCAGGGAGGGAGAAACTCTGTTTTTTGTATGTGAACTGAAGTGCACTAACCCTTCCCTAACAGTGCTTCTACTAAGCAAAAGACTGCTTTAGTATTGATGTATAAATAAGGGGACATTTAGGATGGGAGTGAATAAGGTCCATGAATGGTTTTATCATGGATGGCACTTCCAAGGTAGCCTAGACCAAATGATCAGAGTCAAATTCAACAGCAAGGGCTGTGTGGGTGAAGGTGATGGTGCTGCAAGCCCTCAGACTGGGGCTGAGCTGGGCTTTTTCACTGGTGTCAGTGCTCTGCAGAGAAGCCCACCATATGCCAAGCGATGCCACCATTTCAGATGATGCTGCATACATGTTCCTGCTGTGCCTGAGCTAATCAGCCCTCCAAAAAGCCCTCCAGGATGTCAGCTAGCCTCTTTGTGTAGGGAGGCTCAGTGCTTTTAGCAGGAGCTGCCTCTCTCAACCCTAGCTCTAATATCTCTCACATGGTGCTGAAAGGGGCCTTTTATCTAATCGAACTCCAGTTGCTGCAGGATGAAGCATTTGCAACATCAGGCGTGCAACCCGGGAAGCGAACGGTCGATCCTGTAGGGACTGAGGGAGGCTGGATGCTCTAACATGTATTGATTCATCCGTGTTTTAACAAAACAAAAACTCTATTAGTGCTGCTGCTTTACCTCGCATTATTGTGTGTGCGTTAGATATTGAGTCAGCAGTAGCAGTAGAAAGCTTAGGAGAGAAATCATAAAGGAAGTAATAGAGGTGGAAACTTTAAAATGGTGATGTTTTGGATAATAAGGATGATGAATAATGAGAAAAATGGGGATGGTGTAACTAAGGTATATATAGACAAGTGATTGTCTTCTGGATTCAAGGCATTTTTAAGATGATGACTATCACAAGAATGTGATAGGAAATAAGAAAACTTGTTACAAAGGCTTCTTTCCTCAAGAAAATTATAATGGAAGAGACTGAATCAATTTTGAGGTTGACAAAATGGCAGATGAAGGGGGCTAAAGAAACTACACTGGAAGGAAAGGTACGGAGAGTACATTTTAAAAAGTAAAATTGCAACAGTTGATCAAAAAAAGTACAAAGTTGGTTGTTGTTTTTGATTTGGGTTTTTTTTTTTTTAAAGTATCTATGTCAATCAGTTCCCAGCAAGGGAAAAATATTTGATTAATCATCTTTATTTTGAGAGTTCAGCAGAAGGAAGTTTCAAAGCATCTGTGGTAGTGAGTGGTGGGAGCACCATGCAACTTCCCAGGCCCATGAAGTGCTGAGGTGGTGTCATTTTGTTTCATATCTAGTCACCAAGTCCAAGTATGCTCACTGTGTTTTCCAGAACTCTTTATGCCTGAGCATTTTAAAAAGGGTAGTGGTGCTTTTCAGAAGATTTTCATTTCCTTATGGATTTGAAACTGCTTTAAGTATAGATAAGGTAGCTTTAGTTGCTGTGGTTTCTCTGGCAAAATAGATGCAATTAGCACAGAGCTGTGTTTCTCTAGTGATCTTCCCAAGAGTGACTGCCAGGTAGGATGGCTGGGTTAACCCAGTGCAGCCCTGTTAATTTAACTTGCAGTGCTAAAATGGGTAATAAATGACAAAATGCATCTGTGTATTTGTTACATTGATATACTCATGGAGGATCTAGATTATTTACTGAAACATATTATGTATTCTGATAAACAGAAGGTGACCTTGTAGGCCGTGAGTCTCTGGAGATAGTAATTTGCAGGAGATGTTTTCGGTGAATGTGTTCAAATTTTGTTTCATGTAATTCTGAGCAGTGTGGGGAGCATTACAGAATTTGGAATGATAAAAACATTAAGAAATCATCAACTTGGGTATGTGTGTGTGAGTAGGAGTCAGTTAAAATTCAAATCATAATCATCTTTTATGCTTAAAAAAGGCAGAGTAGGAAGACAGACCAAAGCTGCTGTTAACTAAGTATAATTCTCTTTTATTTTCCTTTCCATGGAGCAACAGCCAGGTTGTGTACCCTGTATAAAATTTGCCTGGATATGCTTACTGCCTTCACATCAGTCACTCACAAACCTTTTGACTTACAGGTGTGTTAAAACATGAGTTAACTCCTGAGCCTCTTTTTCCTGCACGTGTTTGTCTTTTGATGGGATCTTTTAACTTTGTTAATGACTGAGTGCTACTGATGACCAAACATGTAGGAGTGGGGCTGTGATGCATGAAGCTGAACAAGTGGGATCATTTTGTTTTCAGATGATAAGTGGATTGTACACCGTGCCCAGCTGACATTCCTGATGGGTTGTGAGCCAAGGAGCTCTTTGTTCCAGGTTATCCCTGGAGTTAGGGTGTCTGATGTTCTGAGCCTCTGGACTTCCAAGTGACTTTGACCATGACACTTCTGTGCTCAAGGTTCCCCAGGTGCAAAATGAGTATAACAGTGGCCTGTTAGAGTATAACAGTGGCCTAATTAGAACCTTCTTGGTGAGATGCCTGAGGATTGCTTGAGAGTAAGGGTGGCTGCTTTTGCTTTTCAGTTTCTTTGTATGAAGAAATCAAAAACCTCAGGAAATGAAGAATCTGCCTGTTCACGAAAAACAGCACTCTTGGATGCTTCTGAAAGCCCTAGACAATTGTGCAATCACACACATACTCATTATTCTTGTCAGAGGAATGCACAGAGACCTGTGTCTTCCTGCGCAAAAATAACTTGTTTCTTAAGAGGGGGCTTGACCTGTCGGTGTGAAAACACCTCCAATGCCTCTGCCTTTGGCACCAGCATCACATTTCTCAAGGGAAGGGCTAGTGTGGTGTGTGTTTTTGAGTAGACTGCCATCCATTCTGTTGCCCTTGCAAGTACTAACAACCATGCAGAATCCTGTTGTCAGAGCCATGGGTGAGCCATATCCTAAGAGCCTTTATTTGTTTATGCACTGCAGCCTTATCGAGGAGGAGGAAGTTATTGAACACAAACCATTCACGTTTCACAGCTCATCCAGGAAGTCTTGGGTTGAGCTGGGGTACAGGCTACCCTGTTGCTAAATGTGAGCAAAGCCAGTGACGTTAAAATGCAGATGTCACAGTAAAATTTTGAAAATATTAGAAAAGAATCAGAAAGCAGTAAACTAAAGTGGATCCTTTCAAGTATCATGATGTGTACTGGCAGATTTTAACAGCTAAAAATATGATAAATGGCAAGCCTCATCTTAGACAATTCTGCAATTGTAAAAAAAGTTTTAAAAAAATAATAAATCTTGTCCTGCTGTTGTCAAGATGGGCCATTAACTTTTTATTAATAATTGACTTTCTCTTCAATTGATTTTACGTAAAAATCAAACTCTTATTTGTTTATGAGAGACTTAACTGTGAAAACTGTAGAAATTAGTGTTACTGGATTAGACACTTCCGGTTTCTTTTCTTTTCTTTTTTTTTTGTACCATCTTATTGCTCA
Organism: Polioptila caerulea; assembly: GCA_013397295.1. Taxonomy (NCBI): domain Eukaryota; kingdom Metazoa; phylum Chordata; class Aves; order Passeriformes; family Certhiidae; genus Polioptila; species Polioptila caerulea. Next base: position 130,742 of record VYXF01006147.1, on the reverse strand, counting down.
AGAGTAGCCCTTTACCTGCTGAGTGGGAAGTATCATCTTACAGCAGGCCTCTTCTTTGTACCTAAATGCATCTTAAAGTAAGTGGGTTTTTCAGCTCTGTTGGTTTTAGAAAGATCACTCTGGGATCATTAGTATGCCTGCCACAAGAATATACACTGCCATGTGCTCTCTTGGAACATTCTTTTACAACATAATTTTGTTAGGACCTTCTGGTTACCTGGTTTACATTTAATTTTGTTGTTTGGACAACATGTGTGCTGTAGTCATGTTAAATCGACCCTTTCTAGGCTCATAAAGTAGCTCAAACCCTTGCATGCAAGCAAATATTTTAAAGCAAGACTGTGACATGATTTTTCTGTAACAAGCTGTCCCACTGTGGTGACATACACAGGGCACTCATCTCTCATGCTGTTGGCCACTATCTAGAATGTAAATATGGAAAGCAGTTCTTCAAAAAGTTTCCTTTCCCCTGTCTCATTTGGGCATCTGAGATGTAGTGACCAGAAGCTGCTCTGCCTGTGACACTGGAGAGATTTTTTTGGTGGGGCCAGTGCCGGGAGGATGCCTGATTGCTGGCCCCTCTTCAGACATGGGCAGCTTGTGGGTGGGCTCACGAGTGAGAGTGGCACTCTTACTTATAGTGAGGCTGTTTTGTGAGCCCAGAGGCTCCCGGGAGAGGGGAGTGCCCCTACTGTGTGTGGCTGCCCTGAGGAAGTGGGTGAGGGAGGGAAAAGATCAAGGTTTTAGTGCTGTGAGAGAAAGCTGCTGCTAGGCTGGGGAAACTGTGGCTGAGCAGGGGAGAAAACCCTTCCCTTTTCTCTTCATGCTGGACTGTGGAAGAGAAACTTGGGATAGGTGTAGCTGGGAGGAGAGCATGAGAGGCTGTCTCTCCTCTCTGCATGAGCAAGGAAATGAAGCAGCTTTATGTGACAGGGTCAGTCATAAGGGAGCTTCAGTGACAGGTTGAGCCTTACCGGAGGCACGGCTTATTCTGCAGCAGTTTGGCTCTGCACCAGTGGTAGCCAGAGCACTGGGTCTAATCCTATCAACCCTGAAACAATCTGCTAAGATTCAACACTTCTACAGCACTGGTGCTCTTTGGGTTTAGCACAGTGTTGTTCAGCTGAGGAACTGAAGCTGAAATCCAACCCCTGACGTGTTCGAACAGCTTTTGGAGTTGGATGCTGGGTTCCATTCTCAGCCTACTTCTTCCTCTCCAAGTGAGGAGCACATTTTGTGTCAGCCTGATCACTTGATCATGGACACCGAGCGGGGCTGAGCTTAGGAGGTCCTAGCTGTGTGAAAACTCTGCATATGCTGTGGGATTTTGATGCAGGTGTTCAAATAGAATTTTTCTTTCTTTTTTTTTTAGTCTGGAAAAAGATGTAGCAAACAGCAGATAATTCTGTGGGTAAATCAACAAACAGTACTGTAGTTTTGCAAGATGAGTAATTCCTTTTGCAAAGTAAAATCTGTGAGTGGGATGTGCTAGCAGAGATTGGAGTGATATGATATAGAATCATTATGTTTTGATTGGCAGTAGCTTCCAAAATATTAGTTTTGTTGTGCTTTCTCCCCAGAGTCACAGATCTCACTAGTCTACCTGCATTTTTCCATTGCCTTTGCTGGAGAAGAAATTCAGATGCTATGAATGAGAAATCTTTGTGTTCTTACTCTAGAAATGCCCCAGATGTGTCCAAACCACCCTGTTTGCTTACAGTCTCTTAAATTGCTAATAATATCATGATAATCTCACATATTTTTTCACATTTAAATACATCCTATGTTCCTGGTAGGACTTCTCATCCTCACCTCTTTTTAAAATGTCACTAAGATTTCTGTCATACGATCTTGAGAGATTGGTTAAATGGATTTCTTCAGTTCACTGGTGTGCTAACAAGCTTATAGCTGATCAGATTGCAGCAGTCTCTTCAGTGTGTTCTACTGGATCTGATCCCAGTTTTGCTTCCTTCAGTGTATGACAGCAGAGGGAACCTACACTCACTCTGCTAAAGGCTTTTTCCCTCTGGCTTCAGGATTTTCCTGGAAAAGAATATTTTATAATATTTAATGTTTCTTACAAATTCTGTTCTTTTTTATTTTTTCCATAGGTGTTGGCATCATGTCGGGCATTTCTCTTAACGTCTCGGATTCCCACCAAGGTAAAATCACTGTGTTTGTAAAAATACTGTGGGGTAACAAATGAAAGTTACATAGACTAATTAGCAAAAAGTTAACATACTTTAGTTATACTTGTACATCTGTTAAAAATAACAGATAATTGGGAAATGATGTGTTGGTGGTCTTGAGTTAGAATGGTACTTCTATTAGTCTATGCCTTAAATGAATTTTTCAATACATACATATATATGTATGTATTGAAAAATACACACATACCCACACACTCCTTTTCAGAGGAATTTCAGCTTCTAGAAATGCAGGTAGCTGAGGAGTTGCACTGTAAACTCCAGCTTGAAGAACTGTGAGAGCAGCCTGATGAATTTTATAGAAGGACAGTTTATGTGCAAACAGGCTGATTTCATTGTTCCCTCTAGTGTTTGTAGTGTCAAACAGGATTACATTTGATTTGGAGGCAGAAACTGTGTAGAGTTTTATTAAATGCTGCTGTTTTCTAATGATTTCTGCTGTTCAGTTTGAAAAGCAGTTTGGCAACTTGCAGCGCCAGTGCCGGTGAATTATTTTTTCTGTGCCTGTGACAATTCGTAGTGATTGTTGTAGAAGAGAAAGATGATTTCCACATGAATAAAAATGACTGATGTGAAAGAACATCTCTTGTCCAGCTTGGAATCAGGGAATGAGAATTTGGCCCATATCCTATTTTGTTGTATTTGACATGTGTGTGTCTAAGTGTGTGTGTCTATATATATACACACACTTTATAGAAATACCAGAATCCATAAATGGAACTATTGACACCAAGTTTTCAGTTATGATCACTGGTAGATGTTACCATCCTTAGCTATAATTTGAAGATTCTGTCTGACAGGCAGGATGAAGTGCAGCTTGAATTTCTGCTGCTGTTTGTTTTCCTCTGTCGATCACCCTGTCCCTGCAGCAGAGATGTCTCCGGTTGGTTGTCTGTTGGTGTTTGAATCACTGCAGTTTTCAGCCAGGGCTCTTTAAGACAGGATTTGGTGACTGCTTGCTTGGAAAGATAGATCCAGTTGATGACCAGCTCAGACATCAGTGCAAAGACAATGTGATGGACAGGTGGTAATTGTGGTCTTGTTAAACAACAGCAAACCCATTATAAGTCACCCAAAAGCTCCTGAAGGATGAGGCTTGGAATACCAAGTGATAACTCTGTTTAGTTGTGTGTTTCAGACAATTCTCAGAACTCATTAAATAGATTTGCATAGTGAAAAACTTGGTTTTGTTTTCATTGAAATCTAAAATATGTATTCTGTTGTAGTAGTAATGTAATTTTGGCTGTAGCAAATAAAAGGAAGATGATGAGAAGTTGTGCTTATCATTTATGTAAAAATTAAACTTGTTATGTCTGAACAATTATTAGGATAGTTGAAATTTCTAGCAGGGTTAGTGAAACTTAGGAAATTTTCTAATGTCTGTAGCATTTTAAGTAGCTGCTCAGAAGCTTTCTAAGCCCAAAAACTTCCATATAACTCTCAGGCAGTAACTCCTGAAAAGACAGCTGAGAGCATTCAGCAAAGACACATTATTTCTCTGGGGACCTCTAGCAAAATTGAGTATGCCCAGAATCACCAGTTGTGAGTCACTGCTACTTCTGCATTCAATTACAAGCTTTACTTTTGCTTAAATAATGCTGTTGAGATGTATCTACTAAACAAGGATCACAGTTAAAAAGAATTAATGTTGGTTAACTACGATACCAACTCACACTCGTATCCTTAGAGCAAAGATATTACAATGGCCACCTCTAAACTTCACACTCTGGTCCAATCAGTTCATCCCCATTAATTGAGATGGACTGGTTGGGGAGGAAGGACAGCACTTAAAGCTTGATAATTCTTGCTACAGTCTATATGAAATGTAATTGAAACATTAGTAAATGTTGGGTGTGTCATCAAGCTCAGAAATAAGCATATAAAATATTTGTAGGAATGTAATTCAGATTTGTGAATGTATTTCTAGTGCAACTTTCATTAAGTTTTGTTTGAAAAAACTTAAAACTGTGAAATTAGCTGTCTGGGTAACTGAAAGGTTCCTAAATGAGAGGCACACATAGCTTTTTAAGAGGATTTTTAAAACATATAATTTTGGGTAATAAATGAGATTATGCCTTTTAAAGCCTTGTAAAAATTATTTCTTAGTTTGAGGTAGATGATGTTTAGAACATGTTTTACATTTTTGCTGCAAAGCAAGGTCTATAAATTCATATTTTTAACTAGAAAAATGAACCAAAGATGAGCTGTAGAGATAGTGCTATGTTTCCTGATATTTGCTAATTCTAGGCAAGAGGATTTGCAGACTAAATTTTTGAGTCTAGATCTGTGTGAACTTTTCAAATATTTTTGATTGTGTATACAGATATATATATGGGTTTGCACGTGCTTTAGCAAAAAAAGAACCTTCAAGTTGACAGGTAAATAATTTTCAAAATATTAAGGATTTCAATCACAGAAACTCCCCCCCCCTAAATTTCCATTATAATTTAGGTAAAGAAATATTTAATTAGTACTGGAAAAAAAGAACTTTTCCCTTCTCTATGTGTAGTCCTGCTTAATTCAGTAGCCAACAATAGTTGCTGTACAGTTTTTTGGTGGGTTTGTTTTTTTCCTTTTTTTCCCCTTTCTGCCCTAAATCAACTGCACAGGGCCATGTCATCACAAAAGATTGCCAGCCCTGGCTTAGAAATAAAGCACTGAAGAGAAGTGAACACCTTGCACTTGGGAAAACGCTGGGTGTTGGTGTGAGCCCTGAGAAGAGGCTTGTGCTGGTTCTGCCCCTCCTGCCTCAGTTCTCTGCGCTCACTTGCTTCATAACCAGATGTGATGGCACCCCTGAAACTGCCTGTTTGCTGTGGCTGCTGCCCCTGCAGCAGGATGTGTGGAACGAAGCACACAAAGTCCCAAAAACTTCAGAGTAAAGTCCGTTCACCAAGAAAGGCCTTTGGCGGAAGGTGAACTTTGCGCAGAAATGGGAGGGGTGCATCATCCTCTGATGCTGCCAAATCATGAGGGCAACTGAAGGGGTAAGGATTCAGAAAACAGGCAACAAAGAACAGAGAGAGTAAACAACAAAAGTTTTGTGGAAAGCTTTTTGATGGTTGGAAGCTGGTACCTCTGTTCCTGAGTTTGCAATGTGCTGTTCCAGCCTTTACAGGGAGGGAGTCTCATTTGCTGTGTCTGGGTTCTGAGCACCCCAGTAGTCATTCGGGGTTGACTTTTTCCCAAATACAGGAATGGAATGATGTGGTCCTTGCCAGTTAGCCTGGGAGCACCCTGACTGTGAACCTAGGATAAGATAAAGTACAGGAAACTTCGTGCAATTCAGGCAGACTGCTCAGTTGCAATGATTTCAATGATAACTAAAAGGAAATGAGCTAATGTCTTGCCCTGTAGTTACAATTCAGTCCAAAAGGTTTGTTTCTTTCTTTCTGTATATCTCGGCTGTCAAGGTGATTGTCTACATAATTGTGAGTTCAGATCTTAGCACGCTCCCTGTAGCCCTAGATTTGTCCTTGGAGAAGAATTCCCTGCTGCCTTCTAAGCTTCCATTTGGATTCAGTATCCTCTTCCCAGCCTAGTCTGACTGTGATGCCAGTAAACCACTCTGACAAAACTTATGTATCACTTTCTCTCATACTTTTAGACAAGCTAAAGCAGTCCTTGGACATTTATGTTCGTATCTGTATTTATATACTTATATATGTTATTTTTATTCATATATTTATGCATCTATATAGTGTGTACATGTCCCTTCAGCTTCTGTGCAGTAACATTTTTCACATCTGTGATCAATATAACTAATGAAAGAATAATCACAAAGGTGTTGTAATAAACGATTAATCAGTCACAAGAGGACACACCAGTAGGGTATGGTATTAATGATACTTTTTGTAGTAAAATTTTTTCATAAAATTGATTATAAGCTTATGTGCTTATAGCTTACAGTAAAATGTCCAGTGTGGTATTCCTATAACCTTTAATAACCATTTAAACCTGTAACAAGCAAGTGTAAGTATTTTTTAAGTGAAAAATGCATCCAGGTATTAACAAATATAGTGTCAATTACAGAAACTGATATCAAATATCAGTAGCCTGCTCACGGCTTTCTTAACCTCATTGAGAAGTATAAGCGCTCTTTAAAATAAGATGATGTTTGCACTAATGTGCATTCCTTTTCTTTTCTAACTACAGTTAGAACTAACTTTCAGCTACTTGGAAATCCAAGGAGTAACTTCCAGTAAACCAGGACAGGTGAGTGTATTTAGATAAAAGATACTTCTTTACTCATTGCTAGGGGGGTAATGCTCTAACATGCAGGTGTCCCCTTCTGCTGAGCACACTGTGCATTTGAACTCTTGCTTTCATGCTGATCTAAAGTCTTAAAAATAACAATAAGAATGTAAAGAGTCCATTTTAGGAATGTTTTGTGCACTTGAAATAATGCTAAGAAATAGATTGGGATTTTTTTCTACTTCAGTATGGTACAAGTTTCCATTTGTATCATAAGTGGATCTTTTTCTGAGAGCTGGTAAAGCAATGGTGGCTGGTGTGCAGTCACCACCACACAACCTGCAGTGGCTTCTGTGGTGAGTACCTTTATGGGGAAGCCAAAAACTGCTGCTTACATTGCAGGCAGAAAGGCTTTGCTTTCAACTGTTCTTCATGCCTTTACTGCGTAAAACACAAAATATATTTGACAGCAAGTTACGTGCCCAAAAAAGTAAATGTCAAAGAGAAGGTGCTGAAAAGAAGAATGCCTTTAGAGCGTTTTTAATTCATAAGATGAGCATGTTGACAAGATTTGACAGTTCAATTGTATCAAAGTCTTCATGTGTTTCATGTGTGTTTGGCTTTTAAAGAGCTTTTAAAGGAGTGCCTGAGATACTTTGAACTCTGAAAAGCTCTCATTGTATTAACATGTCATCTTTTTATCCTGTCTTTTGAAGCTTTCCGTAAAGGAGGGGAAAAAAAAAGGTCCAGGTGTTTTAATGGGGAGACATTTACTAAATTCTAGGTTTTTGTGGCTTTTAAAAAAAATTAAGGTACTAAAATGCCAGGTAAGTATTGCTAATTATTCCTGGAGGCATAGACAATCGTTGTTGTAGCAGTGTTTACAAGAGATTTTCAGCAGCCTCAATGAGCATACAATTTTCCTAAAATATTTCTTAAGGTTTTCCATGTTTACATTCATTTGTGTTTTAATTGTGTGAGGCTTATAACTGAAGATTATTTCCTGTGGAAACAGTGATTTTGTTGCAGTTTTCCTGCAAACAGCATATTATAGCTGTGATATCACAAGGGTGTAGTTTTGTGCTTAGGCATCTTGCAGAGAGCCATGAAGAGCTTCCTACTGTAAGATAAGTGAACAAATGGACTGAATAATATAAGGAAATGTTGTGCTAATATTGGTGATGATGAAAAACTGGTAAGTTGCCCACTCATTCGTCATCAGGAAGCGGTGACAACAGGCTCAGAAAGGAGTTGAATTGATGGTAAAAGATGTGAATAGTCTCAATGTGCTTTAGGGATAATTCTAGGATTATCATGGTGGTGACCCTAGGCATGAATTGGGAACCAAGAGAGCCCTGGGGACCAGCTTCAATAAGAAGTAATCCCCTATATCATACTGCATAGAGACCCCTCTCCTACTGTCTGTCTTCACTTATTAATGCCTAGTATTTCCTTCTCACTGTGCGTGCACAGCTTCTCATCTGGAAGAGATGATGACTTGGGCTGTGCTAACTATTCGCACTGGAGTCAGCAAAAGCATTACACTGCTTCCTGTGATGCAGCTGAAGGCAGCAGCAGAGCTGATGTGTCACTCATACCCTAATCTGATTTGGTTCTGAACATTCAGTATCTAAGAGAGGCAGGTTGCAAAAGGCTTTATTTATCCCCCTCTCTGAAGCATGGATCCCCCAGACAGCGAGACAGTCATGCTGGCTGAGTTACTGCTTCATCTGCCCTGAGACAGCATAGCACCACAGCATTTTCTTAAACAGCACAGAGCAAAGCATTAGAGCTTTTCCAGAGGATCACAGCCATTAAAGACTTTTACTTTTTGCCGGAGGAAACAGGCACCCTGCTTATTCAATAGTTTCCTGTCAGGCTGTGCTTGCCTCTCCTAGTGTTCTGGGACGTGTTTCAAAAGAGGACAATGCTGTGAAAAGTTCTTGGTTTTCAAAGTGTCAGCTGAGGTTAAGATCCTTTGAAAATTGTATTCCCGTGGGAAGCAGGGCACTGTTAGAAAAAGCAAAGTTTGAATACGGGGGTCTCGTACATTCAAGAACAACTTTCAGAAACTTTACCTGGAGCATTGCTGTGTCATGTCTTTAAGAACAACAAATTCCTATGAGCATTCAAAATGCTTTCCTGTTTAATTCATTGACATGAATTACATGATACCCGTCTCAGCCTCTTGCACTTTTATTTATAGTTGATTATGGAAACTGAGAAATGCAGCATCTCCATGAAGATGGCATCCTCAGAGGATGTGAACGAGGTGCTGGCACACATCGGGACCTGCCTCAGGAAGATATTCCCTGGACTCTCACCAGTGTAAGTATCCTGTCGGGCACCTCTAGTGGGAACAGGTTGTATGGAAGTGGTGACAAGCCACTCCTTTTTGTCTGCTTGTCTCCTTCTCTCTTCACCCTGATCTCAGAAATGCACTGAGGATATAAGAATAATGTCCACAAGCACTAAGCTTTTGTCCAGGTGTATGGCAGAACCAGGACACAGTGCAGAGCATTGGTAGACTGTGTGTGATCCTGTAGGCTCATAAGAGCCTTTGGTTTGAAGAGGGATGCAGTTATTTGAGGTCTTAAGTTATTTTACCTTGTTGCCTCTCCAGCCTCAGGTATAGCTTAAGTTCTGTCTTTTTTGTTGTAACTGGCTTCTTTTTCTGGTTTGTTTTTTTTTTCCCCACCAGAAGTAAAATCTGACTTGGGAGAGGAGGAAAAAAGTTCCATTTACTTTCAGTGTTTGTGAAACAATGGACATGATTTTGAGGCTTGTTCTTCAAAACTGAGCCCTGGGCAGTCTTGTCATAGACTTCCCAGGTTTAACTGACTCCTTGAATTATTTGTCTCCTTTTCTGACTTTTCTTTTCATTGCATTACTTGTGCTTTTGGTTTTCTCTCTTAGCTGTGTCTCTGGATTCTATCATCTTGCAGCAATTCTCAGTAGTTTTTCTTAATTTTCTTTTCTTTCTTAGTCATTTCCTCATCTTCACTCTCTACCAAGTCATGTAGCTCTACTGTATTCTCTTCAGCTCCTGTTTTTCACCATTATTAGAAAAAATGGGCTGTGGAAAAGATTTTTCCCAGACATGTTGATTGTTATAAGTGAACTTGAGTAACAAACACTAGATGTGAATGGTTAGGCTAAGTTTACATGTTTTATTTTAGGTATATGTCTTTATCATTCACCTTTTCTGTAGGTGGAGTAGGAAATCAAGTTCAAAAACTCCGGATGGCAATTTCTTTTTCTTGTTTTCATTTTTTTTTTCCACTTCCAATTTTCCTCTCGAGCAGTTTTGTTGTTCTCCTTAGTGGAGATTTGAGCTCTCCCTTCAAAAAACATGAATACAACTGAATATTTGTGAGCAGGGTTGCTATAAAGCCTCAGTAATAGTGTGAGAAATACAGACAAAAGGAATAAGGAGGGTTGCAAGACTGTTTGTTTCTCTGGTTTATGAGGGACTTGAACTCTCTATATTTTTTCTGTGGGCTTTCTTGAGAACATAGCTGGAGCAGTTTGGGTAGCTATACTGAGTGCTTCCTTCCCACAAAAGAAATCAAATTTCTTGCTCTCAGATGGCAGAGTTTTTAAAAATGAAGACATTGGAATTGTGTAGATGATAGAGGGACCAGATCAAGCAAAAAAGGGCAGAAGGGGTTTCTCCATTTATTATTGCTTATTAGTTCTCTTCTGCTCTACCTCCCACCCCCTTATACCCCTCATAAATTCTGTAGTTTATGACGCTGTCTTGCCATTCAGAAAAACAGATAGTTTTATTTTTTAAGAGGCAGGAAGGTATTGTGTTTCTTGTCTGTCTGGGGAAGGAAACCACTACCAAATTACAAAGATTGGAGCTGGATATCAAGAGTGCAGCATGGAGGCCACATGGAACTGCTCAACTCTTTGCACCATGGTGCTATTTCTGCATAAAAGCTGTGTATAAATAGCAATGGTTTCAGGGTAACCATTAATACTGTGTCTTTTCCCTATTTTGGGCATCCTGGTGTCAGATAAGGGCCACAAGTCTCCTTAGATAGTGTGATCCTGTAAAAAAAAGGGTTTTGTTTCTCCAGTAGTCATAGGGTTAATCAAAAGAAAGAGAGAAAGAAAGAATGAATAAAGGTTATTCCTGCTGTGCTGCATAATGATGTGTGTTCCTTTTAGGTAGGAAAACGAGTTGTATTAAAAATGGTAATTCTTCCTATACACTCATTTAAAAATGCTCTTAAAATAAAAAAGATTTATGTGTTTAAAAATACTTTCAAAGCAGTGAATGATGTTTTTCTCCTCTTTTCCATCTAGGAGGATTATGAAAAAAGTAACTATGGAGCCTTCAGAAAGACTGGCTAATCTCCAGGCCCTGTGGGACAGTCACACAGTGGCAGAACTTGGACCTTGTGGTGAGAATGAATTTAAATGCTCAAATATAAAAGGGCTGGAATTGCAGTGTCAGGAAGTCTAATTCTATTTCTGGCAGAAGCTTGTAAAGGTGTAATTAGTTTTAAGGTGTAATTAGTATGAAGCAGACTTCTGATTGGTAGGTGAAGGCACTATATTAAGCTTTCTTGCAACTTACCACGTGAAGATAGGATAGTCTCAGTTCCTTTCATAAGCACAATGGACAGTCTTCTGAGAGAAAAAGAGAGTGAGTTTTGAAAAACTGGATCTTTAAGTATTAAAGTGTCTTGTTAGATGAACATTTGCTTTACTATGCTAAATAGTCTCTTGGGTTGTTTGTAGGAGGCTTTTCGCAGATGTATGCTTGTGTTTGTGACTGGCTTGGATTTCCTTACAGAGAAGAAGTACAGTGGGTAAGTGCTTGTCTTGTTCTGAAGCTCTTTTCAGCCACCTGTAATAATGATGAAAGAACAGGTACATTCATAGTGCTTGACAGCAAAAAAAACAACCCACTACAGTTCTGTAAAGATGTGTTTGGTTATGTATTTTTAACAGGATGTTGATACGATTTATCTGACACAAGATACCAGAGAGCTGAATTTGCAAGACTTCAGCCACCTTGACCACAGGTAAACCATGTGCAGTAATCATGCTAATATTGATGAATTGGGGTGGCCCTATAGCTGTTAGTGGAATGTGCAGACCTGTGAAATGACCATCTGTAGCATTTTTAGTTTTCAGCACGAAGCTGCTGTTTTTGCACAAAAGCCCCATGGAAACCACATTTCATTCAGGAGCCTGAGAAGATAAATATATTTTCTTATTGGAAGCAATCCAAAAAGTTAGCAGATAGATACTTTTCCTGTGATGGTGGATATAAGAACTCAAATTCAGCACATAAAACATGCAGCTACATCTGGTGGGCAAAGTAAAAAAGGAAATTATGAAGCCTTTACTTCTCCAGAATGTACACAGTAAAGGAAATTAGTTTTTGTCAGCAAGTCAGTAGAAGGTTTAAGTTGATCAACTAAATTCCAGCAAATTGTCTCTTCACTTACAATAGAAGCTATCAAAAATAAAAATGTACTTCCAGAAAGGAACTAATTGAGGATAATTTTGCTGTGAGATGCTGAAACTTAGCTAAATGTTGTGTTTAGTTCACTGAATTTAGCTGGCTGAGGAAATTGGGTTCTGAGAAAGTTGAATCTGGAGATATTACAAGTAGGAGAAAATGGGAGGGAAGCCTAACTAAAATTCATCATTATACAAAGGAAATTGCAAATTTAAGAAATTGTAAATAAGGTAGAGAAAGCATTTGTTTCTTTGGGAGAACCCAGTGAAAGAATTAAGAATCTATCACAAAATACAGTGTCAGAATATCATAATAGAAATACTGTGCCTGGAGGGAGGTAAACAAGAGTATTTGCCACAGCATTCTTTGCAGCTTTAAGCTGTCTGGTCTGTGAACTTGCAGAATGCCCCATTCAAAGACTTGGCTCATTTTCTGTGGCACATTTTCACAGTCTGCAGTGAATCCCTTGACAAAGTTACCAGGCAGTATCTGTGTTCACTAATCCAGAGGTAACTCAAGACTACAGGGCTGCAACTGGTGAGTGACAGATGTAGCCAAAGACTCTTTCCTTGGTTAAACCTTGCTGAAAGAGGGTAAGGGGAGGGATGCTACTAAGCACAAGCAAATTTGGGGCTTAACAATGCTTTACACATTTATTGCAAGATGAAGTGATGAGAAGACTGTGGGGCATTCTTGAGAAAGTCTTTATTATGTGTTTAACAATTGTCTAAGCCCAAAGATTCAGATCTATTTTGCAGCCATTTAGATGCTGTGGAATCCATCTTGTGATGAGAGCTTCAACATGTTGAGGACTGAACTGAGGAACATTTTGGATTGAAATTTCAAGAAGATTAAAATTTTAAGAAAGCCAAACCCTTGTTACTCACTAAAAATATAAATTGGGAATTGAAATCCCAGTCAATTAAGAATGTATGTAAGCATTTTACAGTATATTTAAGACAATGGGACTGCTATAAATTTGCAGTATGCCATTATACTTTGGATTTTGAGAGGCTGTTGTATATCTCATCCACCTGATTTTTGGGTTGCTGAACCTATGTGGTTTACATTGTGTAGTAGCTCTGAGGCAAGGTAGGACAAATACATCAGTTCTCTAAAACAGGGTCTATGCATTACAAAAGAGAGCAATTGGTGTTTTTCCAAGTAAAACATTTCTGTTAAAGGTCAGCATAAGATGGCATGAATTATAGTTGAATTTAAGTTCCCAGAGCATCACAGCATGGCTTGCTGCATGGGAACATAACTTCCAAGGTTTTGTCTGAAGTTATGTTCTGTTTTGAACTATATAATAATAAAAAAACCCCAACAAAACAAACAAAAAAAACCCCTAAAAGTGAAAAGAAGGGCTTTTTTAGTATGGTAGCATGATCTTTATTTGTGTTGCATGTGTTTTAGCTTATTTGGACATTAAAAAAATTTCAAGAAAAGTGTGATTGTTTAGATTTTTTTCTTTGTGCTGCTGAGATTTCTTGTCATCTGAAATACACAGAGGACAGAGATGTTGAAAAAATGTGAAGGCATTAGATAAGCTGGAATTTTGTTGAGGCTTGGTGAGATTGTCTGCATTCCAGAAGAACAGAATCTGTTTTTATTTTAAGATGGCACAGATTTATCTTTTACAAATATTACTTTATTCAGGATGGTAATTTTAATAAATATAAGCATCTCAGTGTAACTCAATGAGGGAAAGTTGTGAGAAGGCTGTGCTTTTGGAACTGATTCTTAGCTTTCTTTTGTACCATATTGGAAAAGAATTCAGGTTATTGTTAATACCACACCTAGGCTGCAATAGAAAAAAGTGAATAAAGCAATATATAATTATTGAAAAGAAAAACACTATTACAAGAATATTTGGGTTAAATGAGCTTAAAGGAAGAGAAGGAGTAGAGGTAAATTCCTAAAGGGGACCTTTGTTGGTCAGAAGCACCTTCAAAAATGGGAACAAAAATGGAAAAAAAAAAAAGTCTTCCCTTAAAATTGGATTGTTAGAATCTGATAAAGCAGAATTTCTAGACAGTGAGTACAGCTGCTCACAGGACAGGCAGGGCTTCCACTGTCTGTTGGGAGTAGGGGGAAAGGGTGTGTTGAGGATGGGTTAGCAGTGATATTCGTGAAGGTCCCCGACAGTATCTGTGCTTGACTGGGGTTTGAACAAACAGGCCTTGGATGCTGCAGAAGACTAAACTCTTCATGAAACATTGTTGCAGCTGAACAGGAATATTTTAAAGCAAATCAGCCCGACTGATTTGCAAGTTCTCATCTTTCAATGTTTCTTGCAAGTGTCATAGCTCTGCCGCTGAGCCTGAGCGCCCCTTGTCCTTCAGCCATGTCCCTCCCGAGCCAGAGAATGAAAGGGGAGAAAGGCACAGCCTCAGGCAAGTTCTGTCTGCTGCCACTCTCCTGCCCAGAAGTTCCTGAGCTCTTGCCAGCCCTCAAGCTGCCTTAGCAGCTCCCTGGTAGTGTGAACACTTGCAGTTGGTGATCCCCAGTCCTTGTCCCTCTGTTCCTTGGAAGGAACTGGGCTGCTGCTGATGACTGAACTATAAATGCTCATGGTACCTTCTGCTGCTTTTGGAGTTGGGGGTCCACAGCATGAACAGCTCTGCTCCACCAGGGTCAGCCTGTCCATTGTTTGCCCAGCTATACTGCCTGATTACTGCTGCATGAACAAACAAAAATCTCACCTGAAAAAATACTCCTATATTCATTCCACTTCCAAGGCAGAGGCAGTGGCAAGAGAGGCATCAAAACTGCAAATTCATTACCACCTAACTTCACCAGGGAAGGAGCAAACCTCTCTGTCTGTGGGCATTCCTTACTCCATGGAAAGATTCCTGCCTGCCCAGCCTAAGGGGGAAGTACCTTTGGGTTGTTATTTTTTCTCACCTAACATTTCACCAGTTACTTATTGCTTTACATGGAGATGAAGTGTGTGTGTGTGTGTATAGGAACAAAACCAACGTGGTGGACAGAAATAAACCTTTACACTCCATGAAGCTGCTAAGTCTCTGCTGTGCCTGTGGAAACGAATTCACCACACAGTGTGATGTGTGCTGTGAACAAGATGGAAAGATGGCTTAAATCCTTGAAGGGCACCCCACACTAGTTCCTCTGCAGGAGTGTGAAAATGGTCTGCTTGCATGAGCTTCTCGGTGGGCTACAATCTTCTGCTGCAAAGCGCTGCACCTTCGATCTGTTACCTTAGTGATGCTTGTACTTCCAAATCTAGCAACTGCAGTTCCCAATATAGCCTACGGAATGCTCGTCCACGTGATGTCGCCTCGTCTCCTGGCTTTCCTGTGTGTTTACCAGCCACCCAAAGTGGCTGCATGTTTACAGAGGAAAACTGGAGGAGGGGAGGAATAAAAAGAAGATGGGAGAAGAGTGCTGCGTGTTAAGTGCAGACCTCTGCCTACCTGCATATGTCTGCAATGAAGAGCTGGGGGGGGATGTGGGGTTGGACTATCTTATAAAAGCCAATACTTTTATATTTCTCCCTAGAAAAACAGGCTGAAAAGGCACTGTTTCGTGGTTTGATAAGTTAGTTTGTGTATGTTACAGCTCTTTATTTCATTATAAAGACAAGGGCTTTCTAAGGAGCTGTTAAGTCTCTGTGTAGGTGTATATAAGTATTTAATATGCAGCACCAAACTGATCTGAGTGCTGCACTGCTAAATGGTGTGATAGTGCTTGATGAATGATTCTGTTGGGGGGTAGCATACAGACGTGACATTTATCAACGTCTGCTACTGGAGAAACTTAACAGAGGGGGAGCAGATCACGTTAAGAGCCTTGGAATGAAAAAAATGGGAATAATTTAGAATTTCAATTGTGAAATCCCTTTTACAATTAAGGAGGGTTTGTGCTGAATGTCGCATTATCCTGTTGCAGGTCTCCTGTTTCCTGGGGGAATTTAACTATAGAAATGAGACAAGGAGGTGTTCTCTAGAAGCATTCAGTCATGGAATTATATTAAATCATCAGACTGCCAAAAAGCTTTTTAGCGTCATGCTAAATTATAATTAGAGGTGATTAAGAAGCTTAAACATGTCAGAGGCTGAAGAAAAAGTTATGCTAAAAGTAGGAATGGCAGCCCAGACAAATTCCTGATTTTAAAATCACGCTAGAATGGATTCCAGTTGGCCAGTCAGAAATTTTTATTAAAATACGAGGAAGACGTGCAGCTGCTGCTGCTGTTTTGAGAATACAGAGCTTTCTATAATGGGGATGGTAGGCAATTAGCATTGCAAAACTATGGAGAATGAGACATGGAAGAACACTTAGGAGATTGTTTCAAATGACAGTTATATGAAATGTGTGTAAAAGCGTTTTTCTTTTTCTAGAGACTTAATACCTATAGTTGCTGCTCTGGAGTACAATCAGTGGTTTACAAAGCTGTCCTCCAAGGATCTGAAATTAGTAAGTAATAAATTCAAACAATATATCTGCTTCTACCAGTCTGCTCTGTGTTTTAAAGGATGTTATTACGTTTTTTAAAGTGAAATTTTTTAGGCAAGTACAACTGGGCAATGTATAGCCAATTTTTTTTCCTGTAATCATATCAGGAAAATATAGACTGTTGGATAGTCAATTAGCACCATAAAAACTCTGCTGAGAGTCCAGTCTTGTCCAAACTTCAAATAATATAGTTTGAAAACTTCATTGGTTGATAGTAGCCCATAAAACTTCATTAGGCATTACTGACTTAGGGGGAAAATATTATGTGACTAACTTTAAAGGAACTTTAGGAAACTAACTTTAAAGCAGCCAGAAATGTGAGTTGCTTTTTGGAGGTGAAAAGAAAGTGCCAAGATTCTGGGGATTTTTTTCTTGCATAAAGCACTTTTTTCTGTGTAATTTTCATTACAGCTTGATGGTTTTCTCTCCCAGTTTTCCGAAGCACTGATGTGTGGTACCAGTATTTTTCCATATCAGTTTTCGTTCCTAAAAGCAAAAAGAGGACATGTCTAAACAAGTTGGATTACTGAAAAAAGGGCCAAGAAAAGCAGTAATTCAGTGACTATTTAAATATATCAAATTACGCTATTGCTTCTAAATTTGAAAGTTTATAGTCACAGGTGGAGTTAGTGGTTTGCTTGAGAAATTGATTTCATGCTTGCCTCCAGAAGCTCTTGCCTTTAAAAATTAATATTAAGTTTCATCTTGTTTAAATTGATGCCATTTTATTGATCTGTAAAGTTCTTGTTATATTCCTAAGCTGTCATTTTCAATGAAAATTCAGTAGGAGCTTTTATGATTCTTGGCAAAAGAGTAGGCAAAAAACTTCTTTCCTGCTGGGACATCTCTCTCAAAGTTATGCATGGAATGAAGCTGATGGTATTTTCAGTGCTGTTGTAGTTTGCTGTTAAAATCAACTTTGTTAAAAGGTACAATGCAATTAATCAGTTTCTGCTTCAGTGAAAGGAGATAGTTTGCTTAGTTAGAAGACTGACTGGTGTAGTTTGCTTAAACAAAACCTGGCCCTATTATCTATCCGAGATACATTTATGTGAATGTTTGGGGATCTTTTCTTATCAGCTTTCCTGTGGAAAACAAACTTTGGCAGTCTAGAAAATGCGTCAGTCATTAAAAAAACCTCAACCTCTTCCCTTCCACACGTTCCATTTTTAAGTCAAAAATGAGGAAAATGCAGATCTTTGGACAGTAAATCCATGCCATATGAACACTGCCAAGGGTCATTATGAGGTCAGACATATCTGGAGGCCACAAGTGCATTGTGTTTCACCAGTCCCACTCTGACATTGTGTTTGATACACAGTACCCACTGTGGTATTATAGTACAGGCATGAAACTTTACACTTGCAGTCACAGTACTGTAGAAAGTTGTGATAATATTCTTAAGACATGGATGGCAAAGAAAGTATTGGGAAGATGGCTGAGTTGACAGTCTTCACCAAAAATTGTCGGCTTTTACTGTGTAAAGAATTAATAAGATTTTACATGAGTGGTGGAGCAGATTTCTTTTGTTTAGGGTATTTTCTTTTTTTTTTTTGGACATTCAATTAGTTTGAAAGTAAAAAACCCAAACCCTGAAAAATACACAAACTAGAAAAATGTCAGGCGGTCGTTAGAGACAAGATATCCTAGGTATGAATGTCACATTGTTGTTTTTAAAGGCAGATAACAGAATAGCTTCAGCACGTCATGATCATGACTGAAATTCAGCTTTGGATATCACATGAATGCTGGTTAGTGTGAGCTCTGGGGGGAAAAAGAAAAGTCAAATCCAGAAGGAAAATAAAAGTTTATAATAAAAGGTGATGAGGTACAGAGTTCTTTGCATGGCTTTTGAATGATTACGGTTTTATCTCTCTATTTGAATGAGCAGAGCAAACAAACTCCTTTGTTGTCATGTTTTGTTCATGGCACTTGCAAATATCCATGCAAATTCTAGAATTCCACAACAATAAGAACATGAGATGGGATTTGCTTTCGCATAGGCTGGAAGAATTCATACTCAAATATACTGGCCCTTAACCACTAGTCCTTGAGAGTCTTTGGAAGACCTCTCTAGCTAGGGTACTTTTGCTCCTGAGGTTTTTTGGGATTTTTTTTTGTTTTGTTTGCCTTCTAACATCTTTCTTTACATTAAATTGCCATTCCTGGTCAGGTTTTATTCTCCTTTGCACTAGTCACCACTTTTTTCTGCAGGAGTAGCATGCATATGAATAAGATTTCTTTGAAAATTAAGTGAGAATTTTTTCTGAACCACATGATTTAGGTTGTTTTCAATGTCATTTAAAAAATTCTGCCCATTTTGGGTAGGTGGCCTAGTTCATTAGTTACTTGCTTTTAGTCTGCCTCCTGCTTCTCTGGAATCTTTTCCAGAAGTCCTTTGTTGACTCTCCTGGATGTTTCTGGTATTTTTACTTCTTCCTGTTTGTGTATAACAAGAAGATGGTTGTGGCCTGAATCCCATTACGATGTACAGCTTAACTCAATAACTGTCTGCTCCATGTTTGTGTTCTTTAACACTGTTCTGTCTTTTCTGTGGCAGTCCACTGATCTCTGTGAGCAGATACTGCGAGTGGTGAGTAGGTCCAGTCGGTTGGAAGAGCTGGTATTAGAGAATGCCGGGCTTAGAACGTAAGTAATTCCTTCAAAATGTCGCTTTAGATGCTGCCTACTGCCACTAAAAGCCAGAATAAGCATTGAAAAAGCTGTGCTCAGTGTCTGTCTAGTTCTGATGAGCCTCTAGTCACAAGCTTTTGATCAGGTTTTCCAGAGGGTCTGTATGTCCAAGAAATCCTTTTAAACTGGTGTTTTTTAAGATTCTGCCTGGAGAGTTGGGCTAAGTGGAGCAAAGTGTTTGAAAAAGCATAAACCTTAAACTAGTTCATACTGTTCCTCTCCAAATATGGCTCCACTAGAAGTACCAACACCTTTTTATCATTTAAAAACCAGTGGTTTAGGTTTTGTTAAAAACAGCTTAGTATTCCATCTTGCATAACATGTTGTTGTTTCGTTTCCAAATGAACTGATGTTATCTTAATGTGGATTGCTTCCTGCTCAAATATAACAGGACTTTTACATTAACAACTTGTTTGAAGAAAGTAGATCAGTAAGTTTAATGGTGTGCCATATACTTGGAAGGAAAATACACAGAAGTAAGCCATGCAATTAAATCCTTGCATATGTTTTAAATACAGGAAGTTGTAGTTACTAGGTATTTGCATTTTTTCCCCCCTTCACAGGAAGTAGAAGCAAAGTTCAAGTCACTTCCAGCTGTGCTAGTTTGTACTTGTAGTGCTTGTTTTAGTGTTAGGGTAGTGTCCAGGACAATGAAGACAAGATTAACTCTAGAGCTAATTATTTTTTTTTAATTAAAAAAAAGCAGTGTAAACATGGGAGAAGCAGAACACTATGCTGAATTACAAATAAAGGGAAACAAGCACAGCAGAGATATTTGGTGTGCCTTACATTGTCTCCTCTTCCATTGTTGGAGTCTTTTTCTCCTTTCTAAAGTGCACTTTGCATTGAAATGCCTTTAAAAGAAAATTGCCTACATGACAGAAGAAATTTGAGGTCGAGTTTGGAATTAGTGCACTGCCTTTAATAGTTGTCATTCAAACATAAGCCTCTGGTTTTAATCTCATTTTTCTTCCAGTATGTGCCATGAAATCTAGTGATAATCATTAATATTAAAGGATATGTTGATTACCTTTGCACGTTGCCTACCTTAATTTATTACAGTTGGATTAACTGCTTTCAGTTTTAACAGGACTTGACAGATAATCAACCTGTGACTTTGGTTTTCGTGTCTCCATCTACATGCAGAGCATTTGGCATTGTGCCTTGGCGTGTATCTGTTCTGATCAACACTGTCTGTTTTTGCCAAGGATGCATTTGTCAGTTTTGCCATTTTTCATATCTGTTTGCTAGGAGATCCTGTTGTTGCTGGGTATATTCCTTCCCATGGCTTACAGACCAGTCATTTTTAATGAGCTGTGATAGAATGCCAAACTAGGGTTAAGAAAGAGCTTCCAAGAGTAATGCTGTAAGAAATAACCCCAGCAGATGCAAGAGCATATTTCTTCCTGCGGCAGAGTCAGTTTAAGATGATTCTGTTCTTTTCTATCTCCAGCCACTCATCTGTGACTTGGTTTGGGCCACAGCCTCATAAGCACTTGTCATCCTCCCAAATGATGAAACAGCAAACTATTGTGCAGTAGCAGTAATAAGGACCCAGAACTAGGGAAGTGTGAACTTCCTGTTGGGAAAAACAGGATGTCATATGAAAGCCCCTGTCTGATAAGATTTGTGCCAGTTTAGATGCTCTTGGAAATTTTATCCCTACTGCTATTGCTTTAACTACACATAAAGGCTGCAGTTTAGATAACATTGGAAGGCTTCAATGCATATAGCAATCACTAATGTTAGTAAAACATTAAACATTAGAAGTGTTTTAATTAGCATACGTAATGTCCAGATTTCAGGGAGAGCAGAGTAATTCAGGCTGACCAAAAAATATGAGCTTGAAAAGAGGGTTAATCCCTGAGGAATTTTAGAGGAATAACCAAATAACTGATTTCTGAGTAGGCAACTAGGCCTATTGATTAGTCTGGGCTTTGGTGCCTACCAGGCTTTGCAGCTTGGTGTGACAGGCACAGGCTGTGTATGGAGGGAGCACTCCTTGGCATGCACTGTTGGGAGATGCTAAATGGCAAGGACTTGGATATTAGGGAAAGGTTCCTCCTCCAGAGGGTGACTGGGTTCTGAAACAGGCTCCCCTGACATGACAGGTACTGGTCATGGCCCCAAACCTGCCAGAGCTCAAGGAGCATTTGGACAACAATTTCAGGCACATGGTAGGACTGTTGGAGTGTCCTGTGCAGCACCAGGAGTTGGGCTCGATCCTTGGGAGTCCCTCTCAGGATATTCTGTGATTTCCATGGAACTGCAAGACAGACTTCCCAGTCTACAAAGGCCTGTTTGCAGGAGGTGGTGCAAGTGATTTATTTGTTGCACTTACATACTCCCTGAAAGCTGGCAGGCAGAATTGGAGTGCCTCTTTTCACACTGTCCTGTGCAGCCCTGTTCCAAAGGGAGTGGCCAGCTGCCACATGGGGAACAGCAGAAATGGCTGTTGCTGGTATCCAGAGGGTCTTTGACACTCATGTTGAGTCTTATCTTCCCCTTCTTGACAGTGTCTTAATGTCCTTAGACCTAACCGTGTTGCTTCCTCCCACACATCCTCTTTTTTTCTATTACAGGGATGTTGTCTAGACAGATATCATGGAATTGTTTTGTTTGTCTGAGATTTCCAGATTGGCAGTATTCTTCCCCCCAATGAAATATCTTTAGTCTGTCATATGTGTCATTAAATGGAATCTTCTGGGGGCTTTACCTCCAAGCCTGAATAAGCTCGTTTCAGCCAGGCATGGCTGTGTAATGCATACAGAGCAAACTTGATGCTTTATAGAAAAGCTTCAGACTTACACCGCATGCTCTGTTCGTAAGTGCGCAGCCAAAAGAAGTAACAAATTTTATGACTTGAAACAAATTGTGGACGAAAGAGCAGAAGGGATGTTCCTCCTTGAGCAGAGCCAAGGTGCCTCTGTTTACGGCAGAAGCTGCACAGGGAGTATGTGTTATTTGTTGTATTGTTTTTTCCAAAATGAGCCTTGGAGCCCTGTGAGCCCAATATAGATAATCCAGGGCTTCCTGGTGGAAGTTGGTTTGCTGTGCCTTTGCTAATTAGTTCATACATGCTCTAGTTGTCCAAAACGTTCTGATAATCCTGCCTATATTGTTGGCAAAAGCTGGAGCAGAGTTTGTAAACAAGCCTGGAGGTATAGGCAAAGTATTGTAATTACAAGAATCTGTTAGGGATAAAGGAAGAGGAATAAACTTCTCAAGAGGAAAGGGTTTGTTGCTTTTTAACTTAAAACTTAATTTTTCTTGGCTGGACATATGGAGCTCGATTCAGATGCCTAAGGGCAGGCATCTAGCACCATTTGAAATGCTGGAGGATTTCCAAAATGTTGGCAAATGTCACTGAGGACCTACAGGAGATCCATAGTCTTCTGCAGCAGCAGCTGGTAGCAAAGCAGGAGACCCTGGGGCCTGTCGGGTGGCAAAGCTTCAAGCCCAGAAGTTCTCTCTGTTGAGTGTTTGTATTCACATGCTGCTTGTATTTTAGGAAGAGAATGTATTTTTCCTAAAGGCAACCCTTCATCATGCCTCTGCAGTGCTGTAACCAGTTCTAGCCCCAGAAGGACATAGGGTTTCAAAGGGAAACTAAACTTCCCTGGAGCATCTCTGTACTCCAGTAAACTTTGCAACTGCAGATAACCAAAAGCTATTGAGGCTGTTGCTGTTCCGTCTCCTTTCTTTTCCAAATACTACAAGAAGATGCTACCTCCACTGTGGTTCTCAGCACAGAGTTTGAGGGTAGGCAGGATCTGTTCCAAGGAAAGAGGGCAGTGCTAATTAGCATGGTAGCTCTCCACCACTGGCCTACAGGAGGAGAAATAATGTGTTTCAAGGCAGAGAGAAAAAAAAGGAAGTTCAAGACATAGTTTTGCTTTCTATCTTAGTGTCTAACTTAGGTGAAGAACAGTGAAGTTACAGCCTCACTATCAAAAGCCCACAGTAGGTTTAGTTCCTTCTCACATCATAACTTCTCAATTGGTAAGAGAACAGGTTTTAGGATTTGTTTCAGAGCTGATAGGACACCAGCCTTCTGACTTCATGCAAGGAACGTGTCTGCACCAGAGTGTGACAGTGTGGTGTGCAAGAAAACCCAAGCTAGCTTTCAGCTTAGTGCTGTGAGTGGTGGCAGTCCAGCTGCAGCAAAGTGCTTTCAGACAGGGCAGTGCTTCCTTGCCTCTCAAGTGGCTTTGGAACACAGGTCATGCTGCTACATCTACCTGGTTAAGGTTACTTCAGAGTTCTCTCTGCTACCTGGCTTGGCTGTTGTCAGCATTGCAGAACTGATAACTCCGCATCTCATTTGGATCCATTGCTGAGACTGTGATCAGCCAGTCATGTCCTTTGATGCTTCTCACTGTAAAAAGAAGCAAAAGACCAGCTCATCAGTGTGCTGCTGTTCTCTGAGAGAGCTATTCCTGCTGTTTTATAAGGTTAGAAATACTTCTGGATATGCTGCAAAGCCATCTGTTTGACTGACTATTGGCAGAAAGGTGCTGCAAGTGATCAGGATGGCTTGTGAGTGAAGAAGGTGGTGGTGTGCAAGTTGATATATATCTCCAAATCCTGTGGCGTGCAGAGAGATGGAAGATGTGATCAAGTTCTGAGTTATTCTGTTTAATTCCTATTTTATACCTTTGAATCTCCATCAAAAGCATTTTAGGCTTTGATTGTATACTCTTCAGTCTCTTAGGTCACAGAATGAATAAATAACAAGGGAAAGATAGCAAATTAGCCAGATAAGCATTGTTTAGAACCATGAGGAATCAGTGCTCTGCAGTAGCAAAGGCCACTTGTGTCTAGTAATCCCTTGATGCTTTTAAACCTTTGAATGTGCTGTTGGCAGAGGAGATAACAGGATTCCTTCTCCCTCTCTTTTTTTTGTTGCAGGGATTTTGCACAGAAACTAGCCAGTGCCCTAGCCCATAATCCCAACTCAGGACTCCATACGATCAACCTTGCTAGCAATCCACTTGAAGATAGAGGTACTGTAACATTTATATTTTTCTTTTTCTTTAAACATAATAGGAGGGTTATTGCTGCTCCATTCAGCTTTGCCTGAAAAATAGGTTATTGTTTTGGGTGTAATGCTACTGTAAATTTCTGTTGTTCACAAATGACTGAGAATTGCTATTCTTTTTGACTTATGCATATCCATTGGTGTGTTGAGAAATATTTAAATGTCTTAAACCAACCCTGGATTTTAAAGGAAGATAAAACACAGTGGTTGTTCAGGACTAGAGAGTAAAAAAAACCCTCTAGTTTTTAAGAGGTATGCATTTTTAAAAGCAGTGTCAACAGTTGAAAGATGAAGCACAAGGCTTGTGGATTGTATTTTTCTGATGGTTTTGTGTTTTTATTTCAGCTGTAATGCCATACTTCTTTTCAGTATGAAAATCACCCCTTTTTCTCTAGGCCCTGTACTGGCCTGCCCTGCTAGAGAGTTGGTGATGTTCAATAATACTGGCATAACTGGCATTCCTATGGAGCAAAGTGCTGTTAACTCTGCAAGATGGAAAATCAAGCTGAACAGCTCAGCTTTTCTCAGACTAGGCACTGCTAGGCATGATTTCTGTACATATCAAGGCACTCCTCTCCTTTGTCTATTCTTTTTTAACCCAAGAGGCATTTATTTTTAAAATAAGGTTACATTCTTTCAGTCTGGAGTTGACCCTTCAGCGCTGCCCATGTGAGATTTCCATTTGCTTCACTTAATGCATTCCAGGCACACAGTGTTCTGGGATCAGACTATCTTGTGCTCCTGTTGGGCCAGAAAAAAATAAGAATTTTACACAGTGAACCTTTTCTTGTTTTGTTTGGTTTATTTGGAGGAAATTTTTTATTCTCTTTGCTGTCATGATTCAAAGTAGAAAAGCTGTTCATTCTGATTACAACCTGATAGAATGTTGTTAACAAAGAATTTTGTAAGTGTCTCTTCTTTCTTGCTGGTTCGGTGAGGAGAAAAATAGCTGGGAAGGGTTTTTTTCCCTTTCTACATCTGTATCACTTTTTTTTAACTAGAAGCAAGTATGATAATGTTTTTGTTTTTAACCTGTTCTGAGTAGTTTTTTTATTTGAAATTGTTTGCATGAATTGCTTTAACTCTTCTGATTACCTCTTGCCTGCTGATTATTGCTTGTCCTCGTTAAGAATTCTTATCACATGAAAGCCAGTGCTTTGCTGAAGAACGTTATTGTTACAATGTGCCGTAGGCCTACTGCATTTTACAGAAATTTCTGTTGTAAGCTGGAAAAAAGGCTGCCACAATCTGTTGTTGGTTCTGCTTTTGAAGAAGTCTATTTAGGTTGTGTTATTTGAAAGGGTTTTTTTTTAAAGGAACTCATTTTTATTTTAGAGGCAAAACAATTGACCAGACGTTGGGTACTCTGCAGTGCAGTGGGTCTTTTTTTCATTTTTTAAACATATCCGTGGGGGTGCTTTCTTTGCAACAAACCTATAGATTCAAGCCATTCTGCAGTATCCACATGTAAGACAAAAATGAAATGCAGAAACTACAACTTGGAAAATTTAGTCGGGTTTTTTCATTATCTCAACCTCTCCTATCAAATATGCAATTAAGATTTGATCTTTTACTTAGAATTAGATAGGTTATAGAGTACTTAGAAATTATTCATAATTGCAATGTGCAAGTTTTGCAGCTTTTCACTTCAAGAAAATTCCCTGGGTGCAAGGTAGATTTGACTTCGGTAAACTGAAGTGGTAGGAAGGATTTCACAAGTATAAGTGGAGATTCATTGAAACATATGGATTTTGGGAAATACCTTTTGAAAAATCACCTGCAGGAACTGGAACTAGATTATATGCAGTTATAAGGAAAATCACAGAGTTATTTGTTTTCTGGTGAAGAACATGTTGTACCCTGTATGAACACAAACATATGCCAAGCTGTTATATATTGTTGAGTACCAATAAGTGAAGGCATAATATTATTACATATTAATGCAACTGTCTGAATTCCAAAAGCATGGGAAGTGGGAAGTTTACCTAAGTGTAGGACCTGTCTTCAGTTCAAATACAATGCAGTGTTTATTTGTGACTTTTTTACTGAGACTCTCAGTTTGTGTTTGGCTGTCCTTTATGGTACTGTCAGTATTTGTGAGGCTAACACCTGGAAAGTTTGTTATCAATCTTGTCTGTAAAAATCTAGCCACACTGAAGTGATGACAGTTTTGCTTTTGGCTCTACTAGGATCAGAAGTTAATCTTGTATTTTGTTAAAAATAATGCAAAGCAAACATACTGAAGCCTAATAGTACTCAAATTCCAAACTGTGTGCCTGGATTCAGCTAACTCCATTTCTGCCATGTGAGCTCTCATCTCTTTTATGCCATTAGCAAAAATGAGTGACTTAACAGGGTGTTCAAGGGACAGAGTAACCAGAAGCACTTTATCTTTTCTGCACCTGATTCCTGTATCGTATACCTATAACTTAACCCACTGTGCTAGTAAGATGTGAAAATTGTTCAGCTTGGCTGGAATGATAATTAGTCTGCAGATTGTTAGCTGAACACAAAGACAGAGAGGTAAAACTATTTGCTGCGTGTCTTAGTCAAAACACTTCACAGCAAAACTTACATTTGTTGTATCCTTAGTGATACTGATTGTCCTTATTGAGCTATGAAAGAAAATCCTGTTAGCATTATTTGATTCATTCTTGCTGAAAATTGGTGAAGATATCTGCTTACCATTGTGCTTTACAATAAATGATGCCAAGGTCTCATGGGTCTAATGTTTCAGCAATAGAGGTAAAACATTATGTATTGTTTTGAGCCGCACGGGTGTTGCACACAATATGCTTTTACAGAGCGCTTTAAAAAAACCTTTCCCACAGTATCTGCAAGGTAGCTGGCTCCTTCATTATCAATGGTAAGAAAAACAGAATAAAACCAGAGTAAACGTAGGTATGTGACCTACTGTTTCATGTCTATGTATGTGGAAAGGGTAGCAGCTTTTTAATTTGCTATGCTTTCAGTCAAATAAAAGGTTTTACCCTCTTTCTCTGTGCCCTTTTCTCTCCAAGTGAATTGCTGTAGACAACTGTATTTCACACCTCAGGTTAAGCCTGGAGATTCTATGTTGATTTATTCCTCTAATAAATATTTCACGGCTTTGTTGCATTGTTATTTAGGATGTGGCCTCTTAATCAAATTTCAATCTTTTGCTTAAAATGGAGCATTAAATTTGTGTAGTGGGGAACTTGGACACACTGGGTAAAGGCTTTAATGAAAAGTGCCTTCTTGTGGTTTTTTGCTTTGTTAAATTTGTGCTGAGGTAGTCCAGTCTGTGTCAGCATCTTAATAGGTTTTTACTGGTTAGGATTGCAAGCAGTTGTGGCATTTCCAAGCCTGTGTCCTGGCTGGTAGCCTGCAGGCTGCTGTAAGGGAATTAAGTGGTCATTATGAGTTGGTAAAGGTTTCAAGCTCATAGGGTTTACCTCAGAAAAAGAGGGTGATGTTAGCTAATGTGGGTGCCTTTCTTGCCTTGACAGCCCTACCTTTTATAAGAAAAGAAAAATAGTTTGAAGTTTTGTGTGAAACAGCATTGTTGGGTTTTAGTTCACACCTAGATTTTTTAAATTTAGGTTTTTTTTCTCGAACATAAAGCGTCCAGGTTTTCCAGGTGCTGGCTGCTTGGTGTGTGTAATAGCTTCACTTTGACTCCTTCTCAAAAGTATGTTTGTGTTATAAAGTTTTTCTACTAATCAAGGAGGATTACTAATGGTTAAAAACAAAGTTTCCTATCTGTTCAGTGGTAAGCAAAGCAGGGATCTTGATTACATCAGTAAAAGGTTCATAAAATGACAGAGCCCACCTGCACAGTGAGTGCAGTTCCCCCTCAAGTGCAGTCCTCACCAGTGCAGTTTGCCCCTGCTGAGATTTGCTGTGAAAACCTGAGGTCACAGAGCTCACCTGAAAACATCCATTTTGTCTTTGCTCCCCCAACAGGAGTGTCATCTTTGAGCATCCAGTTCGCCAAACTTCCAAAGGGACTGAAGCATTTGAATTTATCTAAAACCTCCTTGTCACCTAAAGGTATGTTTTATAAATACACCTCTTTTTCTCTTCTAAAACTTTCAGACTTACATACAAAAAATACTTTTTCTTACCAGATTATCAAATAATTAATTTTGTAAATTATTTACATGTATTCTCTCAACAGTACAGCTGCTTTTTTTGCAGTCCTGGGTTGCTGAACCCTGGGCTGCGTTCTGAGTACTCTTCAGCACTTTAATAAACTCAGACTTGCTTCTGTAAGGGTTAAGTTTGAACCTGTATCATAAAGGAGGACTGAACTTAGGATTGACATGAAAGATACGTTTCATATGCACTTCAAAAAAATGTCTGAAGCAGAAATGTGTAGGGAAATTTCCAAATGTTTTGTACACAGTTATTTTATGAAACCAAGCATTGTGACAATGGCTGGTGAGTGACTTGCTCTGACTAAAGAATTCTTTGTTTTATAATTTACAAATTTCTGATCTGATACTGTAATTGAAATGGTTGTATATTTTAAAAGCAGTAACAGCGGTGAAACACAAGTCAGAAGCTTTCAGGATTTTTTTGCATTTTTTGTTTAACAAATAATAGAATCAGTGACCTCTTACACAGATTGCACAAACCCAGAGTCTCCTGTATAGGTAATGGGTGTTAAAAATAGAAAAAACCTCACTGACATTATTGCTGCTTTTTTGTAGATGTTGATGACCTGGAAAAGATGACTGAGTTAACAGTATGAAGGACATTAGTTGATAACAGACAGAAACCATGCCCTTTAATCCTGTTTTCTTATTGCTCTGTGAAATGCAGATTCTGTATTCTCTTTAGCTTCAAGGACTGACCTGAGGAAAAATGGGTAGAGTAAAGGACTTACTGTTGTTTTATTATGAGTGCCTATGGCTCTTATTATGCTTAAGAAAACAGTAAATCCTAAGGTGAATTTTTTAAATAATGGTTTTCACTAAAATTACTTTATTAAATTCTGGGGTCGTTGGCAACAGTGGTTAAGAACCTTGACTAATGTAACATGTACTCTTGAAATGACATACTTGTGAATTTAAGAGAAATTTATGCAGTTCTGGTATATTCATTCATTCTCTACTTTTCTTCATGTGAGCTGAATTATTTCAGCAAGTGATTGTGAAGTTTGAGTCAAGAGAACACTCTAGCAACATTTCCTTCTTCATAAAGAATAAATGCCAGCTTGAGGAAGATCACCCACACAACTCTTGTCAGTGAAAGTGAATTCTGAGGTTATTAAAAGAATCTGAAGGTTTTTAACATACTTTTTAAAAATGATCTTTAAGCAAAAGCTGAAAATATTTTTCTGCTATGTCTAATACTGACAACTTTCAGAGTAACATGTTACCATTAATATTGTCCTGTGGCAGCTCCTCAGTATTTCTTAAAAATAGTATATGCCATGTCTTAAAATGGGAATTCTTACAACCCTCAGGACCTGAAGCAACTCCGGGTGCTGCAAAGCTGTCACTTTCTCTTTAACCTAAGAAGACAGTAATGATTTGGTTTTAACTTGGGAGGCTATTTTTGAACTTGTAATACTTTCTGTGGAGAAAGTCTAAAGGAGTCCTTGGATCTTGGATTCAGTAGACTCCAAAGTACATGTATTTTTTCCTCTAATCTTTCTTTTTTTCTTTTACTTTTAATTTTTTTTATTTTAAGCTTTTCAGAAATTCAGAACAACCCCTCGCAGGTTTTGACCTTATTTTAAAAGTGCTTTCTATTTGAGATAAGTTTATAAGATTGACAAGTGAAGTTCAGGTGGCAACTTCCCAGCTGATCTTTCTTCAAATATTGTATCACAAAGTTCCTGAGAGCTATTAACAGTCTGAGCCTCCTGAGAGTGGTAAAAGAGCATAAAAGATTGTCTGCAAATGAAAGTGAGATTACTGTTAGAGTATAGCATGAGGTAGTGTGAAGTTCAAACATAAATTTATTGATTTGAAGATTCTGGTTAAATGGAAAATTCTAGTATACTCATTCAAAGATAAAGCTTGCTTTTCTGAGCCCAAGCCAGAGACTAATTAAAAAAATCCCTCATTCACATTGTTTGCCTTCACTGATGTGGCTGATTTTGAGCAGTTGGCCCTTTTTCAGCATGAAACAAGCAGCAACCTTATGAATTGTTTGATAGCTCTTCATCTCTCTCAAACTCAGACACTACTTCTGAATTCCCAGAAATGGTTCTTGGTTGTACAGACTGAATTGCTGATAGTTAAACCCAGCTGGAACCCCAGCAGATATCTAGGTACCATTGAGTAACCAGGACTAAACTGCATTTGTTCCTAATTGTTGCTTGTCAACATTGTTGAGAAGGCCCACTAAAGTGAATCCAAAGCTGTAATGTCAAGCAGTTAAACAGAGCTTTTAGAACTTTTGAAGTTTAAAAAAGTATTAGTTTGCAGGTTACCTTTAGCAATAGGGTGTAGATTCAACATCAGCATCTCAAGCTAAAAGAAAACTGACACTAAACAGAAAAGATCTGAGACTTGACCGAGGTGTTGCTGTACTTTGATACTTTCTGGTTTCAAAACCTCCTGAAACCAGGAGCCATGCTACTAATATGGGAGACTTTCTTAAAATTTGAAAGCTCAGAAAATTAAAGCACTGACATGGGTATTTTTGTCTCCAGTAGCTTGCTAACTGTTTCTTCCACATCCTCACTGGCAAATCAGTTTCATAATAGTTTTTAAGTGGAGACTGGACGTGTTTCATTCATTGAATGCCCATCCAGTTTCACTGACCAGCTTTAAGAAATTGTTGAATGTTGTGTAGCAGATCACTTGCCTTCTTTATGGCTTTGGCCAGGCACTTAGATAAAAACTGCTGCATCAACTAAAAGACACAGTACTGATTATGCATGTAAGAAACACATGTGTGTAGTGCTTGAAAGGCAGCAAAGACCGTCTACAATAAATTGAGAAGTTGATGATAAGCTGCAGAGCCCTCAGATGAAAGTTAGATTTGAAGGAATGAGAAATAGCCGTGTCCTAATTTGTATTTTGAAAAGCTGAAAAGTTGCAGTGGAAGAAAGCTCTGACTGGTTTGTTCCCAGTGTGAGCTTTTTAATTTTAATGTGGAAAATATGTGTTTGTTCTGATAAGCAACTGAGAGTCTTTATGCATCTCTTGGTACTTTTAATTAACTATTTTTATGAAATTACAGGCAAATATATTAATTGAAATATTTTTAATTTCTAGGTCTCATCAGTTGCTTTTGATGTTCCGGCAATTATAATTGTTAATGTACTTGGCCTTCCACAGATCCTTTCATCTAATTCCATGAATATTTTTATCTAAATATTATTGTTCATAGGAAGACACTGGCTTAACGTTATGCAATAAACTGTGTTTTTAAATTCTGTTTGAAAATGGATCTGAATGCATCCTGGATCTGGGATGCATAACACACTGTGGCTCCATCAGGGAAATTGGGAGAGCATGTTCCAGGTGGAACTGAGCATGCTGCATCAGGGAAAGGTCTCCTATCTGCCCAGTGATCTGTATTCCTTGCTGCAGGGCAGTGGTGGCAGTAGGAAGTCATTAAACATTTGTGCGTGTGTGCGTCCGCCGACGTTGTGCGCTTGCAGGCGCTGGGCCAGTTCTGTGCGGAGCTGGCTCAGCGGAGCTGTGACCTCTCTCTTGGCAGGGGTGAACAGCCTTTCCCAGTCACTGAGTGCCAACTCGCTGATCGCCAGCACGCTCGTCTATCTCGACCTCTCAGGGAACGCGCTCCGCGGAGATGATCTCTCAGTAAGCACTTTGCTCTCGCTGGGGAGGTCATGAACGGCTGGTTTAATTAATGGCTCAGAGAAAGGCAGAAGCCTTTTTGTTGAGATCCTTTTTGGCTTTTATTTCTGTACAGTTTAAGTAGGGAAGGAAAATAACGGTTATGTTTTTACTCTTTGGTATAAAGTCAGAGAACTGCCTCACACAAGTAAAAGCAATCCACATAATTTTAGTTCATGGCTTTAGTCTTTGACTTCTGCTGACATGTGAAGAAAGTACAAGGGTACCGCGTTTTTGCAGCGGACTTAGCATTCCCTCTGAGTTCTGTTTGAAAGTGACAAAATACCTTTAAAAAGCCCTCATCATCTTTTTAATGATAAGAGTATTACAAATTTTTCATTGGAAGGTTGGAAGCAAGTTATTTCTTTTGACTTGTAAAGAATTAATTTCTGTTTTTCAATATTTAATTTGTATAAATAAATTTCTGCACCTCCTTGACATGTGCTGTTGAAACCCATGATCCTATGAAGAATGTAATTATTTTTTAGTCTCCTTTGTTCAGTTTATGAATTGCCTTGGAGGTGGGGCTCTATTTCCTCCATAACAAAATCCACTTACTTCTCAATTTGTATATATTCACTTTTTGACTGTTACATTTGCATTTCTCTTTCACATCAAAAGTTGTGTGCGTGTGACTGTCAAGTTTTGAATTCTAAGCATTGAACATCTAGAAGATGCAAAACTACGGTCAGCCAATCCCATTATTTCAAGTGCAGTCAGATATGACTTTATGACTTTTTCACGTATCTTAATTGCAGATTCATCAGCACATTCAGAGAACTAGCCTTTTCAGACCCGAGGTCAAAGGGTCAGTGGAACAACAGGGTTTTAAAGGTAGCAAATAAATAGTTAAATGTAAGGAAAAACACAGGGATTTACTCTGAGAGAATAACATAGTGAATAATGTAAAAACAAAAGGTAAATAAAATGTAATAATTAAATATTTGGCAGGCAGTGTTTAAAAAAACATAAGGTCTACCTACAATATTTTAAAAGGTAAATGCGGAAAGTGGGGCTCTTCTTAGCCTGTCAGAGGGATGGTTCAAAGATAAAGATTATTAATACTGAGGTCTCGATCTGTGGAATCAGTTTCCTAACAGGAGCAAGAAAATCCTGTTATTTAGCAATTAAAATAAACCCTAGGAAAGCATGGAAATTTTTTAAGTGGGGTCCTCTCTTGTATTGTAGGTATAGGGGCTAAATGACCTATTTTTTGGGAAGATGGATCTATTTTAGAAATGTTAAGTGTGCACTGTTTGGCACAAATCCATTTCATGTGGAGTAGAGCTTTCCACTTCTCTGTGAATTAGGTCACACTTTTATCTTTCTCTGTTGCTCTCTGAGACTAAAAAGAGCCCAAAATGAAACAGTGTATAGTAAAAAGTTTTACATATGCTAACATTTACATGACACATTCTATACAGTACTGAAGCCATCAATGTTAAATGTTACCTGTTCTATATTCTCCCTTGAACCTGTAATGTGCTGCTGATGTTAAGAACCAACCATGGACTTCTGGTGCAAATTAGTTGCTTCCGTCACACTTAAAGGGTCTGGCTTTAACTTATGAACCAATTAGCCTTTCTGAAATGTTACAGCAATCTGAGTGACATCACAAATCTTTGTTTATTATCATCTTAATTAATTATCATCTGCTGCAGAAGTTAAATGCAATTACTCAAGACCTGTGCTTTAGGAGAAATGTTGGATAAGTATAGTCTGAGCTCCATTTTCCCACTATTTAAAAAAAAAAAATTATAGCCTGCAAAAGTAAAACAGGTTTTATTGATTAAGTGAAGTTTCAGGTGATTTTTTAGTAAAAGTTGAAAATGCAGTGACAGGTAGTGATCCAGTAACTGTTGTCATAATATAAATATTAACATCTGTAATTCTTTCTATCCAATAATTACAGAGCCTGTACAATTTTTTGGCCCAGCCAAATGCCCTTGTTCACCTGGATTTATCCAACACAGAGTGTGCGCTAGATATGGTAAAAACCGTTTTTGTGGCTATTTCAATACCAAGGAAACATTCCCAACCTTCTATCCCTAGCTACTTTTTTGGGTTAATATAAAGTAAAATGATTTGCCCTTATTTTGAACCAGGTGTGTGGAGCCCTCCTTCGTGGATGTCTTCAGCATCTAGCTGTCCTTAGCCTCTCAAGGACTCTGTTTTCTCACAGGTACATTTTAAATATCATTACCCTCAACTCTTGCAATATTTTTGTTTAGAATTTCTTGCACTCATGTAGCACCCTTCTTTTTAAAAATAAATCTAAGGTTTTTTTTATAAAGCCTTAGAAGTCTTAGTGCTCAGTGGAAATAGGTACTATTTATTCTAAGCAAAATATTTTCTTTCCTTTTCAATTCTTTGCTAAAGGTCTGTAAATTAAGCTACCTTGTCTAATATGTGTTTGGAAAATACTGATGCAGCAGGAAGGCTATACATATATATATATCTTTTGTCTCTAAAAGGCATAGTGTCAGGCTTTGAAATCTGACTGACTTGATTCCTCTTTATATATGATTTTTAAAGTTGGCATTTTTCATGATTTCATGATGGTTACAAATGCTTTTTGTCCTGTTTTGTCTTCTTCTGGGAGGAATTCCCTTTTAAAGTTTTTGAGATTGAACGTTTTCTTTTTAGAGTATTTGCATTGTAGGAAATATAAGCTTCCATTTTCTTCAGATTGAAGCATTGGGTCTTTGTCAGAAATGACACCTGATTGTTGCTAAGGTATTCTAGCACTGAGTAATTATTTCTAGTGGTGAAAAAGCAATTTCAGGGTTTTGTTCATGTCCTCTTTGATCTTCTGCTTGTGCAATGTAAGTATGTTCACTATTAACAAGACCTAAATGATCATTCTGTGTAGTTCACCAAACAGAAGGTAGACAGTAATGTCTTCTGTGCAGCAGTGAAGTTGTGAGGATTGTTTGTTGAATCAACATTTTGATGACATTATAATTCTAAGCTAATTGAGATCCACTGATTGCAGAACTGCCTAAGGTAGAGCAATTAAACTGTAAAAGATCATTACATTTCTGATGGTTTGCATTCACTATTTATTGGAACGAGGAATGTCTAAATGCTACTTCTTAATGAATTTGTTTACTTACAGAAAAGGAAAAGAAGTCCCTCCCTCCTTCAAACAGTTTTTCAGCAGCTCACTTGCTTTGATGCAGATTAACCTTTCAGGAACTAAACTCCCTCCCGAGCCTCTAAAGTAAGAACTTAATTTCATTTTCTCCTGTGCCTAAAACCTAGTTGGTATTGTTGATATATGAGTGCCTCATATTAAAAAGGAAGGGGAAAGAATTTTGCTTTGTTCTTTTTTTTCCCACTGTACATTATTGATATTACAAGAGTGAGTTTTGTGATGGCCACACATTCATAAAATGTTCCTTCCATCTCACAGTTGAGACTATTAATCATACGTTTTGCTCTGGGAATGTCACAGTTGTTTAGCTTCTGTCAGCATTTTATTTTTTGGGGATGCATTTCTTTCTTTGTGGCTTACGAACAAAACTGCTCCACGGTGAAATGGGATTACAGGCTTGTGTGAGCACCATTCCTTTGGGACTGCATTATTGCAACAGCCATAATGAAATGGGACCTGTTGGAGTGTTTGGGAGGAGAAACCTATTGCACAGAGCTATGTTCTCCTGTTGGGGGAGGAGACGATGGCAGCTGTTTCCAGGAATGCTAGGTGAAATGAGTCTTGGTTGTATGTCACCCAGCCTGTGGCTAACAGGCTCTGCAGGCTGAGGGAAATTGTGAAGCACTGGCACCCTTCTTGTGATGTGTGTGGATTTGAAATGTGTTGAAATTTTCAGACATGAAATTTAAAAGTGTGCTTTAAAGTCAAGATAGGCCTAGATAGATAGATCTAGTCTAGATAGGCCAGTCTGTAATTCTGGCAGAATACTGGTGTTTACTTGGCTTAATTAAAGAAAGGGCTCTTTTCAAAGTGTTATCTTCCTAGCTAATGTGTGTTAAAATTTACATAACCTTATCCATAGCAGATACCTAGACACATTCACTACCTCTTTTGCAATCCTAATACGGATATAGGTGTATGGATGTATCCTCGTGTGGTTGGGAGCCTGCCTCCTGAGGGAGAACAGGGAAGAAGAATGGGGAGTATCTAATGGACAGGAGTTGATGGCAAAATGGAAATATGGGATATAAAGAGTAGTCGGTGAGAATGGGACGGAAAGCTTTTGATACACTCTGGAGGAAGCTAAGGGAGGGAGGAGTGACAAGTGCAACAGCAGAAAGAGTACTGTATGTAATTTTGGAGTATTTTTTCTTAATGCAATTCAGTATTGAAGAGGGCAGTACAATATCTCAGAATCACAGAACGAGTCAGGTTGGGAGAGACCACAGTGGGTCATTTGGTCCAGCCTCCCTGCTTGAGTAGAGTCATCCTACAGAACATGGCAGAGGATTGTGTCCAGATGGTTCTTGAATATCTCCAGTGGGGGAAGACTCCACAACATCTCTGGGCAACCTGTTCCTGTGCATGGTCTCTTGCACAGTAAAGAAGCTCTTCCTCATGTTCAGGTGGAACTTCCTGTGCATCAGTTTCTGCCTGTGGCTCTTGTCTTGTTGCTTGGCACCTCTGAGAAGAGCCTGATGGTTGAGTCAGATGCACTGGATTGAAATCCATATCCAACTGCAGGAGCCATTTTAGCTCTG
This sequence comes from Polioptila caerulea, assembly GCA_013397295.1. Lineage (NCBI taxonomy): Eukaryota > Metazoa > Chordata > Aves > Passeriformes > Certhiidae > Polioptila > Polioptila caerulea. Next base: position 94,142 of record VYXF01006147.1, on the reverse strand, counting down.
ATCTTTCACTTTGTTCTGTGTGACGCTCTTGGTTGTTGTTGTGTTTGCTCAGACCTTGCCACTATCAGGAAGGTCTGGTACAGATGTGTTTTCAAACAGAAGGTGATTTTTTTTTGAAACACGGTTGATTCTGATTAATTTTGAGCTGTTGATCCTATGGTGGAGGGCAGCAGGGAAGAAAAACAAGGATGGATGTGACTTCTGCAGAAGACAATGTTGGTTTGACAGGAAAAAGAGAATACAGTAGGACATTGAGTATATCCCCAGAGATTAAGAAAGCTGAGAAGCACCAAGCATTAAGGTTCATTAAGGTTCTTCCCTTGTCATGTTGAGTATCTCTTATGGTATCAGGAATTCTATGAGGTGAGTGCTGTACAATTGCCTGTGCTCATGAAAGGTGTTATTATATTAATTTACCCCAAAAACTTGGGACATTTTGCCTGCCAGCTGGGCAGCAAATGGTATCTTCCTAGTCCTTTCCAGTCAAAAAACACATTAGCAAAAAACCGCCTCTGGTAATGTTTAAGATAATCTGGCACAATTTGACTGAATTGTGTTGGAGGGAGATACTCTCCAGTCTGGTGCTGGCAGAAGAGGCAGTGATGGGGGGCGTAGGATGAGCTGAGAGCAGAAAGCTCTTTCACTAGCACAGAAAGCTCCAGGGAGGGTCATCTTTGCAAAGTCCAGCTGAATGTGAATGGTATCAGAGCATCCATGCCACTCCCAGCTGTCTGGTGTTTTGGCCTGGACTGCTTTTGTTCTGGTGACAGCCTTCACCTCTGCCTAGGAGGTAGGACAGAAGCTGTTAGTACTTTTTGGTAATTTCCGTGATGTGCTTTTTGTCTGACCTAAATTTTTCATTCAGTTTGAGCTGAGTGTGTCACAACACTTCAGAGGACTTTGATCTGCAGGACACCTTGCTTTACCTCTCAAACACTACATGGCTTGACTAATCCACTTCAAAAATGTCCTATGGAAGTTAACCTGGTGTTTAAAGGATGTGTATGTCTATTATGGGACAGCTGCTCAGCCTGTTGTTCTTAACTGCAAGAAATTACCAAACTTCTCCAAAACCATCAAGATCACAGTGTTGGTTAAACATAAAAAGATAGAAACACTTTTTTTCAGGCAGACTTATTTGTCATTGCCAAGACTGCAAGAGCACATGAAAGATGGCTCCAGGAAGGAAAAATTTAAGAACTATGGTGTATCATAATAGTACTTTCCTGGCATCATTCATCAGCATATGTTAAAAAGCTTTTGGAGTTGTAGCAGTCCAGTGACAAAGAAGTTGTTCCTAGTTTGTGTCCATGAATCAGAGGTCACAAAGTTGAATGAGTGATTCAAGATCAATTCTGCCCAGAGAAAAGAGAGGTGGATAAAATACAGTTATCTGACATCCTGAGTTCCAAATTCCCCCAATTTATTGTTATTTGATTTCTTTGTAGGCTTCCATTAGCTCTACAGTTGTGGTATATTTAATTGCATATGCTAGCTCAGTGAGTTTAAGGATATTGTTTAATCAGTGCAATCTGTGGAGGACATGAACTTGCTTGGACAGTGTAAATCAAACCTTTGAGGGAGTAGGTTTGCTGATAAAGTTAGTCTATGAGGATGCCATGTGGTGGGTGGGGAGAGGGTATACCTTGTACATTGGTAGTATAGTTCATGTTCCATTGCAACTCACTCTTTTTTTCACCACTTTTTAATGGAGGCAGTCTGTACTCTTGTCCTTGTTGAAGTGTAAGTTGGCATTTTTTTTTTAATTTTACAGACATTGCCAAAATTATATTTTGATCTGTCAGTTGTAACAAGACATGTTTCTGATATGCTTCTCATGCAAATGCTAATTGCAAGGCCAATTCTTGCATTCTGCATCATGCACAGTTGATAAGACCTCTCCATATGTTGCCATGTGTGTGATTTAAACATAGTGGCCAAGTGTAAGTATGATGTATCTGGCTTCAGCCCCTTTGAAGGCTGGTGATTTTTTCATGACAAAGAATTGAGAAATAAGGGGATTTTCTTAGGGTGCGTATATAGGGAAGAGATTAGCGAAAAAAATCCTTTTTTTTTTTTTTTTCTTCCTGTGAAGAGTGTACAACTGAGGCAGCACTGTGTCTCTTTTTTTAATCTGCACCTTTTTTTATGCTTGCACTGTATTTTTTTATTTCCTGGAAATGTTAAGGAAGCTCTTTGCAAACTTTCCATCAGCTAGACTGATTGAATAAAAAACAAGTCTGAGTAAGAAAGATAGACAAGATCATCTAAAAATTTTTGAGGACTGTTGCAGAACTTTCACTTCCCCCTCCTGCATTTTAATAGCTTAAGTAAATAAGCACAAGACATTTGCCTTTGTTAATAGGGCAGGTCTGATTATGCCTGCAGGACAGAATATATAAATAGGTTTAAATGAAAAACCTGCCCAAGGAACACACATTTCAAATGTACCTTTGACACACTACTTGCATAGCAAGTGTGTAGACAAATGGCTCATCAGAAGGGGTTGTTTTTTATCTCCATGCATCAGTCACTTGGTTAGCTGCTTTTGGCTGAAATGGAGTTGGAGAAGTCCTTCTGTTTCTCTGTCGAATTATCAGTTCAAAGCTGCATCTATTCTGAAGATATTAGAAGGCATACACAGATTTTGTTTGTTCCTTCTCTATTAACATACTGTTGTGCTTTCTGATTTGACAGTACTAATATAAGTGTGATATTAACAGTAACTTTTAGATGTGGAAACAAACTTCTGTAAGACTTTAAAAGTGGATTTATGAAGACCATAATGAATTGTCACTTCACGTGTCTGCCAATCTGCCTGAAGGCAAAGGATACCATTGCATAGGAATATAATTTTGAAATCTGTAAATACTTGTTGGGTTGTGGAAGTGCAGAATTTTGTGATACTGGAACATGCTCCAGCCTTTGAGTGTTAGAGGCATTGTGCCTGACTGAAATGGATGGCTGCATGGCATTTTGCTTATTTTAAAAACCTGATTTCTTCCTAGATTTTTTTGTAAATCAGAGAGTTTGTATGGTTGTATGACAGAACACTCCATTTATAATCATTTGGTGCTCTTTGAAAGCAAATGTTGAAGAAAATTCGTCTCTGATGAATGTTACTAAATGTTGATGATGCATTAGCTTTAGAGTTTCTTCATTAGCTTTGCATCCCTGCAGTTTTTGAAGCTCCTGGAGTGTTCTGAGTGTGGCAGGCTTCTGCTGCCATTGTCATTTGAAAAATAACTGCTCAGCTGCTTTCATTTTGAAATGAATCTTTGCATTATAGGTGTATTAACCTGTGATCACTTGGATGATGATGTAAAGCTGCCCTTTGTTTTTTTAAAATGGTTCTAAAATTGATCTTTTTCAGAGCGCTTTTATTAGGCCTGGCTTGCAATCACAATCTGAAGGAGGTGTCTTTAGACCTCAGTAGCTGTGAGGTAAGGAATATTTATCAGGATGTGTTCAAAATATGCAATGACAAGGCTTTAGAGTTCCTGTGAAATCCACTGGGCAAGATATTCTTCCTCTGTAGTCAAAAGTTGTGGGAAAGGTAGAAAAGCAGTTATGGTGAAAGTTAGAATGTGTGTTACAGCCTCCTAAATAATGAGCACAGAGGTTCAAAGCACCTGATTAGCAAAAGCCTCCTTGCAGTGCAGCTCTACTACTACTGCTACTACACTGTACTACTACACTGAGCCAGCCTGTTGGATGCTTGGCAGCTTCTGCTCTCTGGTGGTGTGATTAGCAGTAGGATTTTCCAGGATGCCCAAATTTGAGTGGCTCAAAGGAAGCTGCATGCCCTGAAGGCTTGTCTGTTGTTCGATTGTCGTCCTTCAGAACCAAAGACATGCTCCCTCTTCTGCAAGTTTGCTTTTTAACCTTGGGAGAAATTCCATTTTCCTAATCAGTTAATCAATTCAAGTCAATAAGGTCAAAGTTACTAACGTAAGAAGCACTGTAAAAGTGACCTCAAGAATAAGTAAGAACAAATGTGACAACTTATTTGCCTTATCTTGTTTCCTCTTGCTTCCCCATGCTTGGCTGTGCACTCTGTTTCCCAGGATTGCCCATATCCTTGCAGGGTGATTCCTGCATGGTTATGGCAGAGTGAGAAAAGATCAGACACACCCCTGGGGAGCCACTTGAAGCAAAGTCATTTTGTAGAAAACTGTGTGGTGGACTCTTGCCAAAACCAGCACAAACCAGTTTAGGCTCAAGCCTTCTCTGGCTTCCCTGTTTTCTAAGCTGCAAAGAAAGGCTCCCATTTGTTAGATATTTCCAAGGCTACTATTTCCAAGTTACTACTATGAGTAGTAAGTGTTCTAGAAGTGCCTGCAAATACAGTGGCTTCCCTTTAAGAAGAAAACACACAATTTTGATAACTATGTTGAAGTGCAGTAATCCTTGCCTTTAGGTTCATGGTCAATTGCTTTTGAAATGTGCAGAAATTTCCTTATGAAGCAAAAAAACCCAAATAATTGTGAATGCATGTCATAGTTTTTGGTATTTTAGACTTTTTGGAAAATATTATTACTTTGAAGAGCACTACATGTAAATTCCAAATAGAAAGGCTTTCAAGTCAAGTACATATGCTTCTGACTTCTGAGTGGAGGGATCAGACGGATGATAATTTATCTTTCAGAGGAAGGAAGGAAAAGGGAGGAGTAATTAACGTAATAAAAATTAAGTCCTATGATCACAGCCTTAAATGAATAAATCAATAAAACACAAATATAAGTAATGAAAGTATAATTAGCATGTAAATCAACAAGGGCTGAGAAAATATTTCCCTTTCGTGAAATCACACCCAGGATGGGATGTGAAAGAGCCCTTCAAGGGGCAGTGAGATTTATTGGACACCAAAGCACATATGGTCATGGCTGACTCTTGTGACAGAAAGGAAGGAATCCTGCCCAACTCAGTGTTGCATTCCTGTAGCTGGTCCCTCCAAATTGACAACACTTCCATAGATCCTTCCCTTAACATTTTTTTTCCCATCACTGAGCTTTATCCATTCTCATGTGCTTTGGAAAGAAGTTATGCTTCCACCAGCAGGGAAGGTGATGTGCCAGCAGCTGGGAGTGCTCTCAACGGGGCCAGCACCTCAGGATCCTGCTCCACCTCTCCCTGACCCCCTGGGATCTGGGCAGGGTAATCTACACCCAGAGAGAGAGTGGTGGGAAGCTTGGAGGCAGTCACCACTACTCCCAGTTCCTGCAAGCACACGCTGCTAGGGGGCTATAAAGCTGATGCTTCAGCTTTGCCCTCTTCTTTCCTACATCAGGCAAGCTGTACTCAAGTATGGAAGGATAAATCTGTGTTCCTTCCCTCTCCCACCATTTTTCATTTGCTCCCATAATTTTCTGGTATATTATCTCCAAGCTTAATCATTTTCTATTGCTTGTTTGGTTGGGTTTTTTTTTCAATTATTTTTTACTATGAAAATTACATTTTTATTTCTACCTGCTCGGCACTGATGTATTTCACTCTTTTCCCTTCTGCTTCCCTTAGCTTGGTCACTGTGTAAGTACCCTCCATGCTTTACCTTAATTGTTAAATCAGTAGCAGCTTTGTTCACCCTTCCCATATTGCTACTTCATAGCTTTGAACACACTTGGCATTTTTAATTGTAGAAGGGTTATTCTTCATTTTCTGAATAAGAGCTTTTCTTTGTAGTCTCAGAAGTATGTCATATAGGAAGGTGTTGCAGAGGGTCTTTTTGTCAGTATCACAGTCCACACTGACAAGCAGCACTTCAATTCATATCTGCTTTTATATATATATATATATATTTATGTGCATAATATTTTAACACGGTTGCAGCAAATTGTGATCCTAAAAGTGGAGGTTTTGTCATCACTTTCAGATTAAATAGATATGAACATTTGTACTCATGAAATGTTTATATATTTAAAATTTTGAATGTACAGTTATCTGGTACAAGATTGAAAGCTACTCCTGAAAAATTGTCCACTTCAGCCCTCAAAGTATATATAGCCATAAGCGTTTGGATTCTATTGTGGGTATAATTTTAGTGTATAGAACTTTACCCTGCCAACAAACAATCCAGTTCCACATATGATCTGCCACTTCCATAGATTTTGCAAGAGTAGATGTGTCACTCTGTGTAAAATGGTTGTCTTGTGGTGGGCCACACTGAGAGCAGCCCAAAGCAAAACTGAATGATTTTGGCTTTCATACAGCAAATGCTATAAATGCTTGTACCAAAATAAAGTAGAGTTAAATTTACAGCACTTCTGGCCCGAATACAGCCTGTAATGTGACTAGTTACTGAGAGGATCAGGTGAGGGATAGGCAGGCTTTGATTATGGAGAGGGGGAAAGGTGCCTTATGTTCTGTACTTCTTACACTTCAGATAAGATTTATGATTTAGGTGTTATCTTTGACCACCATTCTCCAAATACTCAGGTCAAGTTATTCAGCTGCTTGTTAATCCATGACATATCTCAAACTTTCAAAAAAGTGATGAATGAAATCCTTATTGAAAAATGTTTCTAGAAGGCATTTATGGCTCTTAAATTATAGCTTGGATAAAAGTTGATGATCCACAGAAATATCAGCAGGCTGATTCAGGGTGTATACCCCCAAGTAAGTCAACTAAGTAAAATATTGTACAGTTTTTAAGCTTCGAAGAGGTTTGAAAAAGTTTTCCAGTCTTTTTGAAGGAAATAACGTGAAAATAGAAAATGTAAAAATAAAATTCCCATAGAGCTTTTTCCCAGTTTAGCTAAAGTCTTCTACTGGGGCTAGCTTATAAAGTGAAATGCACTTTATGTAAATGTGCATAGCTGCAAAAAATAAGAAAATGCTTTTTCTCTTTTGGAAAAAAAAAGATTGTGTTAATTCATTAGCATTAGTAAATAAGTGTGTAAGATTTCATAACTTTAATTCTTAATATTGATATTTTCTCCTAGAACATTTCATTGCTTTTTCATTAAATCCTGTAATTTCTTTTATAGTAATGTAATATTTCAGATTAATAATATCATAATTGATACTTTGCAGCCAGACATTTTCGTTATTGCTGCAATTTTTTTCTTTTATTGCTATTTCTTAAATTAAGAAAAACTATATTACTGTTTTTTCTTGTTTATGGTCTTTTATGGCTGTTTGACAATTGGATTATTTGAATTTTCTTTTCAGTGAAGGGAGACATAATTTAATTGAGCCTTTTTTTTTTATGCTTCCCACTTATCTTTGAAATGGGCACCTTTGCATTGTGCTAAAAGCTGGAAGAAGGTGCTCACTGTAAGGCCTGGCTTTAGTGGAGTTCAAGGGTGCCAGTGTTGCAAGCTGATAGGCTGGTCTAAGTTTATCTCTTTTTTTATCACCAGACACTAGAAATGTCCTGGGCCATTCATGTGGAGAATGCTCACCCCAATCCCTCAGGCACTGCTCAGCACAAGTGCTAAAGGATTTGCTGTGTTTAACTATTTAAGTATTGTCCTGATTCAAAGGCTGAGAGGTAGTTTCAAGAGAAAAGAGAGTCCCTTTTCTCATTTGTATGCAAATACTGATAGTAAGGATGGGAACAGTAGGAATGTGTGCAGAGGCTGTCATTTTGATGTCTATAACTTCTTCTGTTGCTGTTGTTTTTGCTGCTGCTAGTGCCTTCTGTATTCACAAAGCTCCTACCACTGTCTTCTGTGTGATGTTGAAACCATAACTAGTTTGCAAAAATGGATGATGTTTTGTCTCTAGTTAAGATCTGGAGGTGCACAAGTCTTGGAAGGATGCATAGCAGAAATACACAATATCACCAGCCTAGATATTTCAGACAATGGTAAGTACACAGAACAGGGACGGAGGGTCGTGCAAGTCAAGAAATGCTTTTTGTTTCAGCTCACAGTGTAACCAAGGATGGTTGCTCTTGCTTTGTGATTATCGACTGTGTTGGTTATGGAAATGTCTCAGACCAAGGCCTTTTATGAAGAAACCTTGAAAGACTAACTGTACCCTCAAACGTTTGTTTGACACCAGTGTCACACAGCAGAATAAAATAATGGCGCTAAGCTGAATTAGATCCAGAGTAAATTTGGTTTAAGTGCAAGAGGATGAGAAGCTGGATGAGAATTGGATGAACAAAGGGAAAGGTCTGATACAGAATGGAGCTAAGGGGGAAAATTTGGACCAAAGAGCCAACGGCTTCAGGTCAGAGAACGCCTGCTTGAATCTTTGGAAAAGTCTTTGAATATTTCTGCTTTGGAGTCTCTGTGCTTCCTAGCACAGCTATTCCTGGGAATATGAGCTGGCTTCTCATCTTGCAGATTCAAGGTGCAGATGTATGAGCTGTAAGAATTCATCTTCTGTGTTTCCCTGTCTATGAGCCAAATGCAGAAGTATTTCAGAAACAGGCTCCCAGTACAGTAGAATGCCCAAGAAGGGTGGGATGGACAAGTGGAAAGCTTTGAGAGCTACTGATTCAGCCCAGTTACGCAAAAAGATTTATTTTTATAAATAAGGATAGATATTTGAAATCTAAACTATGCCATGAATCTGAATTCTAAATAATTGTAATCTAGCTAGTGGGCTCCTCAAATACATAACTAGTGTGGGAATGCTAAAGTTATTTTTCTTTTACTCAGGAGTAGAATACAATTTGTCTTGTTTTTCAGGTCATTTTATTCACAGTCTGTTATGTTAGCCTTTTTTGCAGGCTTTTGAAGGCTTGGAAATATTGTTGGTACACAGCCTTACTAAGACTAAATTGTGATTAGCATTGTTTCAGAATTCTCCAAGGAACTTCAAACTCTGCCTGACAGTGCGAGGAACTACCTACCCTTGGGTGGTTGGACTGTTGGACTGAATTCTGTTCTGTGTTTCTGAGAGATGCCTTTAATAGCTGATTAGCATGGAGATTTAAAGGGTTTGTTTTAAACAAAGTATTTATCCTCATAGAAAAGCAGTGACACTAATGAGAAAAAGATTGGAAGATAGAAGAATGGAAATTTTTCTACACATTTTGGAAATCAGTACACTAATACAGTTACTTAAGTGAATATGGCATCAATAATTGGACCTGGTCCAGGTCTTTTGTGAAAATGTATTTTAATTCCTAATCTAATCTGATTCTTTACAGGCCTAGAATCTGACCTCTCAACCCTTGTAGTCTGGCTTAGTAAAAACCGATCGATAAGACACTTGGCATTAGGCAAAAACTTTAACAACATGAAATCCAAGTAAGGATTTTCTTTCTTTTAAATAACAAGAGAATGGATGAGGAGAAACTGCTGATTTCATCATCTTCCTAACTTTTCTTCCCTCAGAAATCTCACTCCAGTACTTGATAATTTAGTTCAGATGATTCAAGACGAGGATTCAGTGAGTATCTTTCTGCCTACTATCATCGTGTGTATTTGTACCCTCACAGTCTAATTCTGATAATTTTCTTTACTGTGTTAATTTGCTGCATAAGATTTGATCACAGCCCTGCACAGATACATCCAACATTTTTGTTTTGTTTTTTTTTTCAGATTGTAATTTGGATTAATTTGTGGCATGTAGGCAAACATTTTCTGAGGATAGTCATAGGATCTGTGGTTTTTGAAAAATATTTATTTTAAATAGTTGGATGTCTGTAACCTAGTTATTTAGGTCTAAATTATACAGCCCTTTAGGCACAAATTTTCAGAACTTCTGTGTCCTGATAAGAGATAACAATGGTAGTGTTCTCAATAACAATTTTTTTTTTTAAATTATGGAATGCATTATTTCCGGATAGCTGTTCTTGGGTATTAACTTTTCTTTTCCTTGACAAAATGCAAGGTCAATGCAGTGATCTCTCAGAATTCCTTCCTTCTTCAAAAGATGGAAATAAACCATTTACTGTGCTGTTTTTTACTTCTCTTACTCATGGGAGCAATTGAATAAAACCTTTCCAGGGTTAATCCCATCCTTGCTGGGATGCTTGCCCACTTTCTTAATTTCTATGCTCTTTTGTGATTCTGAAAGACTTCTGTGGTTGGATTTGTGTTCTTGCCTGTTCTCGGCATCCTAGTTTTGGTTAGAAGGGGATCTTAAGATGCTCTGTTACTTTCATGCTTGTCAGTCTTTATTTATCTACTCTTAGTCCTTTGTTACTCCTTAATTTCCTGTGCAAGTACCAAGCAAGCTTTCTTCATCCTCCAGGGACAGCCGACTGCAGACTCAAGTTGTCTGAACACCTGCTATTTCCTGTTGCCTTTTTTGTCTCACCTCCAAGTTCATATTCTCCATATTAACTGCTTGGCTATCTTCTCCTCCCATCTGTGTCTGTATCCTGACAGTTTTAACCAGGGTTTCCAAAGTCTCTTTGCTTGCAAGGTCATTAGACTCATATTCTGTATTCCCTTTTTCTTAGTTCTCGTATTTGAAGTGATTTATTAAACTAGTCCTCTGTGCTCTTTCTGTCCTCTTAAATGGGATTAGTGGTACTGGTGTTTCTTGATTCTGCACCTTCCTCCACATTTTATTCTTTAAAACATGGGATGTCTGTGTGATGTGGTGAACTTCTGCATACAAATACCAAAACTGATTCTAATTGAGGTAACACCTGTAATGAAAGCACCTTAATAAAAATCCTTGTTTTGCACAAGTTAGATGTAGGGTTGTGCTAGGTAATGTATTGGGGGAACTCTGTGTTACTTCTTGTACCAAACTAGCCTTTCCTCTGTGCTGTGTGACCACCTCCTTCTACTCTGCCTCTAAAAGGAATGCTGCAGGACTGCCTTCCCCTTCTCTCCTTTTCCTTTTGATCCTGTACCGAGGGGTTTCATTTAATCAGACAGCACCTGCTTCTTCTCTGTGGGCATTTGTCTCTGTCCTGCCCTGTTTCTCATGCTTATCCTCTCACAGCTGTCTTGAAGAGCGGAATCACAGGCAAATGTAATTTAGTATGTTTTCTACTTCCATTTCTACTTATTCCTTTGTTCTGTTGCAGGTGAACATTTCTTCCCCTCAGACCATATCCCAAAACACTTTGTCAATGCACTCTGTGTCCTTTCAGTACCCAAGTCATCTTCTCAAACACACTGTTGGGGTTTTTCCTCTATTTCATGACTTTCCTTTTCATGCTGTCTTTTCTTAAGAACAAAAATTTCAACTTTCCTTATATTGTTTCTATTTAAAGTGTTAACAACCTTCTGCTTATCTTTCCTGGCTTCCATTTTTGAAGCTTCCAGGTCGTAGGAAAAAGTAGGTGCTATATTTTGTGTGTATCATTCTTGCAGCTCTCTCTCTCTCCTTTGCATCATTTGCTTCCACTTCTTGCATTCCTTTTCTTTTCAGCCTGAGGATGACATCATTTGTCATTCCACTTTCTGCCTTTTACACTATTCACTGGTCAGGTGTGCTTCTGTAATTCTTACCCACCACGTTTTTTGACTTAAACCTACACAATGTATTCTCATCCTGTTTTCAAACAGCATTATAATGAAATAATTCACAGAAAAGTTTTTTTTTATTTAGGTACTTAAAATAACTGTCTCTCTTTCATGTCACACATTAACATTTGGCATGTAGTATATGATCCTTTTGGGGTTACCCTGCCTCTTCTTTCCCCATGTTCTTTTCTCTTGTTAATCCTCTTCAGTGAAGGAATTTTGTTTTTTTCTGTCTCATCAATTGCTAAAACCAGCATGAGGCATCTCCTAGTAGCAGAAGTGTTGAGGACAGACACTGTAGCACTGTGGGAAAAACACGTTGCAGAAAGCTGCCTAGGATTGTCCTTACTGTATCTCGATGCTTAGAAAATTATTTTAAGTCTCTAGCTATTTTGATTTGATTTTGAATCTTAAATGGGGTGGCCCTTGTTCTACCAATGGTATGCATTTGCTGCCACAGGACATTAAAAAGTTAAGATGCATTTGGAGAGACCAGGGTGTGATGTTGTCCAGAGCATACTGCGCAGTTTAGGGGCTGCACACTGTCTGCCAGGAAAGCTGAAACAAGAGGCTTTAATCTAAAATAATCATCTCTCAATGCTTCTTTGTGTATTTATGCACACTTTAAATAGTTCTGTTGCTGTGTTAATGTGAGTCACAAGTAAAATAATTTAAACAATCAGTGGCTTGGTTCCATGGCTGTTGAAACAGAGCAATATCCAAGTGTAATTCTATACAATTTAAAAGCAGTAGTAGTAACCTACATAGCAGTACTTCACAGGTGAAGTTTATATGAACAAGAATATAATCTTTAAATTCATTATTTAAATTCATTTTTTGGGTTGTTTTCATGTGTTTTCTAAGTAGGTGCAATACTGTGCAGACTATTATAATGTATTCTTATTGTGCCATTCCTTTTCTTGTTGCAAAAATTGATGTTACTCTGCCGGTATGCAGTGTTGTTACTCAGAGTGGTAATCACTCCTGCATAGGTGCAGTGAATTTCTAGTGATTAATACCTTCAGTTGTTAGTTCAGTCTTTGGTGCAGAATTGGCTTTTTGAGGGTTTTTACAGCATTTTTGTTCTTAAGAAAAACAAATTTAGCTTGATTTAATTCTAAGGGTTTTTTCCCAGCAGAAGTATGACTGAATCAATGAATAAAATCATACAATTTCTAAATGTATATTTGTACATTGAGAATTCCTCTTCCTTAAAAGATTGTATTAAGGCATCTTCTCTGTATTGGCAAAGTACCTGTTTTCTGTAGCAGGGACACTGAAAGTGCTCCTTAGACTTCTGTTTTCTCAATATCTAGCTAAAACTATTAAGTTGTTAAAAGAAGTAAGCGTTTGTAGAGGATTTGTCTGTTTGTAGAGTATTGTCCATATTTGTGAGAGATTTGGTTTTGATGTTTCCTTTTTTTGTTGTTGTTGTTTCATTTGGGATTTTTGATGTAATGATCAGATAATTTAATGAATATTTAGATGGTGCATAGTTGTCAGTCCTTATGGAACACAGTACAGAAGCGTTTTCAGTCATACACTGTCTTGCCAGAATGTTGGAATGCAAGAAGTTTCCTGGGAGGATATTTGAGATTCAGAAAAAGTATGTGGGAGGGAACACCTGCAGCTCAGTTACTCCACTGTCTATTTCTAAAGTGACACACGAGAAACAGAAGCAATGTCACATTCACAGTTTATTGCTGGTTTCTCCTAGTGCTGCTTTACTGTGAATGTCAGCAAAAGGGCTTCTCAGGTTTCTCTCAAGAGATCTTAAGTGCCATTCTAAATGTGATGTTAACATTTTTGTGTTAATATTACTTTTAAATTCTTAATAATTCTTCATATCATGCAATAAAATTGGAAAACAGATTAAGGGCATTAGCGTGGTAATTTAATAACTTCCATTGAAAATAAAACCAGCATGTGGCTTGTGTTATTGTTAGACTTTTTAATTATAAACCTGCTGTGCCTCCAAATTTTTGTGCTTTTCCTCATTAGTAAGTGCATTTCTTATTGTTGCAAGTTTTTTGGTTATCACTGTAATCCATTGGTGTCTGGAGGGTAGGGTCCCATTGTATAGCAGGTGTGGTGCAAGGACCTTGGACCCTGGAAAGTGTGCACAGTTTCGTTGGTTTATTTTCATTAATCTAAACTTCAGCATCTAACATAAGTGCTGTGGCTCATTCTTATGAGATACAGATTTTCCTATGCTGGCAGTTTGGGGATTTTTGGGCTCATCCTCCAGTATGTGCCTAGGTGGGTGTAAAATGACGATACACTCCACTGTATAGACTCACACATGAGCAAGGGAAATGTTTTGTGGAGTTCTCTCTTATCACCAAAGACAAATTACACTTTTAAGGCCTGTAATATCTGTGCAAGGCATGGGGGTAGATTGACTGTGTTTTTTGAGCTCCTGCAGTTGAGTGTTGGGGGCCTTGAGAGTGGAGAAAATATGGGCATTTCTAGAAATAATTCTTTTAAGGCTTGGAGTGTGACTTGCTGGAGCCAAATAAGGTAGTTTCAGCTTAAAATACCATATAAAAAAATAAAGTTACTGAAAGATATTGTAGTTATGGACATTTGTTAAACACCATTGATAATAATATTTATTGACTTACTCATTGTAATAGATACTCAATACTGCTTTGACTTTCAGACCTGCTGCAGTTTTATCTTTCCTCCAAAAGTCCATGCCCTTTGTTGAAGGAACAGATATGCAAAATCACTTCCTAAGGTTGAAGTAACAATAATAAAACATTTTAAGGAAACTGTTTATGTTTAAACAATGCCTTGGACTGTAATTTGCCCTTGGGCAAATATCTCAGCCTGAGGGAGAGAAGGTAGATACTTTTATTAAAAGTAGATACTTTTATTTTTCACTGAAAATGCAAATGCTGGTTAAGCAAAACCCACGGGAGACTGGAAATTGTCATGTGAAGCTGGTTGTTGTTATCTTGTCTTTTTTTGAGGTTTACGCTCTATTCTGTATTTGAGGAAGTTGGAGGCATTGCCACTTGAAAATAATTTTTTCATAGGGTGTTGCAACTTAATCTGCTTGTGTGCATGTGTTTGACACCTGTGCTGTAAGTTATTGACTCCCAATTTATCATGTGTTGTAGGATCTGCAGCAAACACAGGAATAACTCTTTGATGTTTACTGCCATTCCCAAGAGTTTGGGAAACTTGTGACTTCTTTCAGTTGGTGTGTGAGGAATGAGTGCATTATCAGTTTCTGTTATCAGTGCCTTTTCTGTGATCCACAGCCTCTACAGTCACTATCCCTCGCAGATTCCAAGCTGAAGACTGAGGTCACCATCATTATTAATGCCTTGGGCAGCAATACTTCTCTCACAAAAGTGGATATTAGTGGAAATGCCATGGGAGATATGGGAGCAAAGATGCTGGCAAAAGCCCTACAGATAAACACCAAACTCAGGTAAGGGAAATGTATTTGCAGTAAACAGTAAAATGACTTTATAATACTGAAGTTGTTGGCTTATTCTCAATCTGTTTCTCTTCAGAGCCTTTCTATGTATAACCCTTACGAGTGTCTCTGTTTGGAAGGATTCTCATCCTTCTTTTTCTTAAGAGAAAGGAAAATAACAGAAAAACAAGAGGAGCAAGTTGTCCCTTCAAAAACATTTCCTTAACTGAAACTGAGGAAAATTTTCTGCATTTGTACAGAAAAGGCCTCTCGCTGTAATCAAAAGACTTTTAAAATTGGTAGAATGACAGGAAAAAATTACATTGTTACAGAGCTCTCTATTAGTTAAATCCAATGTTCTTCTCAAAGCTGGGCCTACATTAGAGCTATAGGAGGTTGCTCAGGGTCTTGTCCAGGCAGGTTTTGAATATCTGCAAGTACCAAGATTCCACAGCATCCCTGGGAATTCAGTTCTAGTGCTTAGCTACTCTCTTATGTTCTGCTCTCTCTCTCTTACTGGAGGCTTTCCCAGCAGAGAAAAATCTGATACTTGGGTAGGAAACTGAAGTAAATTATTCTTTGTCTTATGAAGTGTCAATTTGTAGAATTAAGAGCATGTGGAATTCAGAATGGGGAGCAGCATGGACCATCCATCCTTCCTTTTTTCCCTTCCTGCCGTGTTGATGGACCTTGGCATATCTTCTCTGCAACTTCATCTGCCCAACAACTTCACTGCTTTTCAGCATGTCTGGCACTGATGGCTTGAGAGTATCACTTTTTTTCTATCCAGCATGTGTTTCACAAACAGTAAAACCTTCAATCAGCGTGAATCTGGATGGGGACCTCTAAATATGCCACCCTCATCAGGAAAGATAATCCTCCCTCCTCCTCGTCAGACTGTGCAGATGAACCTTCCTCAGTGTATTGTCAGTGTAAAAACTCCACTTTTTACTTGGTCTCCAAGTATTTGTTCCTTGGAGGATAAGAAATTCCCCCAAACAGTTTTGGCTATTTTGTTCAGAGGATCCTCTGGCCTCTGTGTTGCTATGCCCAAACTGGATATTAATAATGTCAAGAAAACACTGGAGGGATGGTTTAGGTTTATTGAATGTATTAACCTGAAATGACAATATCTGAAGAAATAAAGTCTTGATACATTTCAGGGTGGCAGACTGAAACATTTCACAGTATGCTGAATGTCGCAGTTGACGTAATGTCACCACAGTCTGTGGTGTGATTACAGACTGAGTAATGCAATGGTAACTGGCTCTGCCAAAAGTATTACAAAATGACACCCAGGTAGAAATATAAACACACTTTCCAGTGGCAAAAATATTCAGGATTTGACCCTTAGCATATCTGATGTTTGCAGAGTGAGGGTAGAATCTCTCTTCCTCTCTTTCTTACCTTTCATCTAAAAAATAGAGGGATAATTCTGCAACAACAGAAGGATGTCAATACTTGTGAAAGCATGCCATCTATCTTTTCTTTTTCTCTTTTAAATACCAGAAATCTTTGTTTGGTTTTGTGCCTTTTTTTTTTTTCTTTTAAGAACAGCTACAACTGGTGCTCTAGCAGAAGCAAGATTTATCTGCTTGTCTGTCTCTTCTGCCTACTAATGAGATCTTTGAACATGTGTTTGCAAATTGCCAGGCAGTCTGCTTGAGTGGTCTGAACTGGGGGAGGAGGGGAAGGCTTGATCACTCTTATCATTATTGTGAATTCAAAGGAGCTATAATTTATGCACCTAACCTAATGGTTTATATTGGCAGCTACTTTTGTTGCATGTGGAATCATATGAAGAGTGTGATGAGCCTAGTGCAGGGTTGAATGTGTAATAGCTTGCAAATTTTGACTTCTGATTGGCATGAATTTTAAAATGCATCTAGCCTATTTGGAACAGAGATTGACCAGTTGCTGCAATTTTCTGTTTTTTTCAGTCAGGCCTTGCAAAGCAGACATCTGAACTTTGATTTTTATGCTATTCCTCCAAAAAGCAGACATTTTGGACCAAATCTTTCTGTTCATTGTGTTTTGGAAAAGTAAGGTACTTATGTTAAAGATGGAAAATACAGTAGAGTCCCCTTTAAAGTGAGGGGAACTGGATTTTGGGCATTTGTCCATAATTTTGGTAATTTCAAGGATTTAATGTATAAGTAAAGACAAGTTTTTAAAGTGCTGCCTTCTGCAATTTTGAATATGAATATATTACGAATATATTTCGGCAGTGTGTTATTTCAATATGCAGAGTTTCATTATAGATTTATTTGGTGGTTCTTGTTTAACTTATATTTTTCTTTCCTCTTCCCACCACCTCTCAGAACTGTAATATGGGACAAGAATAACATCACTGCACAGGGCTTCCAGGACATAGCTGTGGCACTGGAAAAGTAAGTCTCGAGTAATTGAATGTCTGATGATGAGGCCAAAGATTCTGAATGATCTGAGCAGCTGCAGTTCTCACCGCAGTCAATATGATCTTGAAGATGCTGAGTGCTCTCAATTTTAAGCATCAGGATGTTTAATCTAAAGGAAAATTCATGACTTCACATCCTTCAAAAGGATGGGAAGAGGCTCTGTGGCTCTTTCATCCATACTCTACTGTCAGCATTAAGGTCCTTGAGTTCTGTTCTTGGTGTTAAAATTCTGAATTTGGTGATATTTTCCCTTTTCTTCATTCTCTTGTGTTGATAGTGTGCAGAAATTCTATTCTAGTGAATGAAGCTGTACATAATAACAGAAAATTACTAAAGTGGGCCTTTGTGATCTGACTTTTTTTCTTTCCCCTAGCAAGGTGAAACTAACAGTGATGATCTCAGGAACTGCAGTTTTTCTTGGTAATTGCTGTGGTCTGTGTCATTTTGCTTCCACGAGTTTACTCACAGATGCAGCCATTACCAGCGATAGATGTTAAATTGCTTTCATCTCTCTCCACCTCCATCACATTTCTTTATATGTTGTTATTACTTTTATTAAGAGAGAAGAATTACAGATTTAAATTAAGCAGCAGCAGTTGAAGTTCTTTCACATCATTAAATCCCTCAGACAGCAGCAAAGGCTCTCTTTAGAAAGTGAATGTCACCTACAGTTGCTAGGTTCTAGACAAGATATCTTGTAAAACTGTATAACTACTGAAGGGAGCATCTTAACCCTTGTAGGGGTCATGAGGCTAGAGCTTATAAAGTTACTTGTTTTATGAAACTATTGTAGTTTATATACTCAGTTTTGAAATTAATTCAGTTGCACTGCTGTGGGAAATTAGATAAATTATGTATAATTAAGCAAATCATCTTGCAGTGATTCCATTGATAGTAGTGAATAATAATTTGCAAAGGTTATTTGTCAACTTTCAGACATTTCTCTGTTAAAGGGCAATAACATGGGGAAGTCTGGTAGAAATAGAAATACATTTGTTTTCTGGCTAGCATCAGCTTTATGTCTCTGTTCCAAAGTGTTTGGATGAGTAGATAGAGAAGGGGGGAAATCCTGAGGCAAAAGCAAGTAATCTAAACAAAAACACCCCTGGAATGCTACAGTAATTATGTGACACTGTTCTTTTTCGGGGTGGCATCTCATTTATTTAACTTGGAAGCTGAGGTCATTTTGTGTTGCTTTAAACATTTTTAAATTGTCAAAAACATTGATAACATCACAAACTAAGCCACGAGCAGCAAAGGTTTAAACGTCAAGAGAGGGACTGTCAGTACTGGCTGTAAACAATTAGGCTGTAAACAATCCATCTTGAAGACATTTTGAGAACATTCTTCACCATATGTTTCCTAAAAATACCTGAGTCCATCAATATTCTGTAGAAAAGAACCGTTGCTCAAAATGGAATGAAATATACTGAAGATGCTTGGGGATTTGGGTTCTATGTGTTATCTCTGTCTTAAGAAAAGTACTCATCTACCAAACCACAAAACAAAGAAGAAAGGTAGACTTTAGTAGTATGGGCAGGAGGCTGAGGAGATTTGTAAAAGACTTTAAAGCAGGCTGAAGTAATTGGAAGATTTTTTCTTTCCCCTTCTCCCAGCCTTTCTTTATCTGCTTAGTGCTGGTTGAAAATGTTATTCCTGCAAGGGAATTCCAGAAGCATGGCTGTTGGCAGATTTTGCCCCAGAGGTGTCCCAGGCAGGTGCTGAGATGATTTTTTGCAGAGTTCCTTACAGATGTCTGTTCAGGAGAGCATTTGAGAGCAGTGGGCATCCAACTCATCTTGGCCATTAAGCAGAATCTTGTATCTCTGTGATTTTAATATGAAGATAAGCATGTGATTTACAGCCTAGAGCCCCCTCTGTCACAGGACTCTTCTGAAAGTCTTTTTTTTTTGATGAGGAGAAGACTGAAGAAATAGCTGAAGTTCTAATATCTAAGGAGAAATGCTGCAGTTTGTTAGAGGGCTATGAATTCTTCCCTTAGCAGTGATGTGAAATTCACACAACCTGACCTGAAAAACAGATGATCTTATTCCTGGTTTTAAAAAAGTAGTGAGTAAAACCTCCACTGCAGCAGAGAGCATGTGTAGTGTGTGGATCAGAAGTTACTACAGGGGAAATAATGTGATGAAATGTAGGAGTGCTGTCACACATATTGTATGTAGAAGAGATTTTTGAAACCTCTTTTGGAACATCCTTTACAGTCTTTGAGCACCTCTGAAATTTAACTTCCTTTAAATATATGTATTTTGCTGAGTATATTGATGTGTTAGGAAATTACTGGATTATTGAGTTTGTAGCAAAATGTAGTCCTTTACAAGAGAGAAGTGGAGTGTTAACAAAAAGAATATGGAGGGAGTATTTCAGACTTCAAGGAAGCAGAGAAAAACAAAGCGTAATGATAAAGTTGAAATGTGAGCTTTAAATTCTTGATATTTTCCCCTAAGTCCTGGAAAATTCTTAGATGAAAATAAAACTGTATGTCTGAAAGCAACCCAAGTACAGAGGATTTCCTTCCTTAGGGTAGTGGTCTCCTAAAGTTTTGCCTCTGTAGTGGTGTGTCCATGAGATCTCCTCAACTTTCATTTGCCCTCCTCCCACTCTGTGTGTCCGTGTGTGCAAGGGAGGATGCACTAAATAATGACTAACTTTGAATAAATTGAATTTAGGAAATAACTGCTAGCATGAGAGCTGGCAATTACAGATTTCAATGAATTGGATGCATTAAATGTCAAACAGCTGCATAGATCCTTCAAAGTCTACCTTCTTTTTTCTTTCTTTTTTTTTTTTTTTTTACTTAATAAATACCCCACCTGTCAGGCAATCAGCAAGTTCTGTAATTATCTGTCTTTGAGCTCAGTATCTTTGACATTTAAAAATTCTCCCCATGGAGGAAGCAGCCATTTATGCACAGGTTAGTATTACTTGAGGACACATAACAGGGTCTGTGTAGTTGCAATGTTCTTTTGAAGGACAAGACAGCTAGAAAGAGGAGTTAATTTTCTGACTGATGCAGTAGATAGTTGGACACTGTGGGAGGACAGGGACCTTGACTGCTTGCCACTGACAGTTGTACATCACTATGTTTGCATTAGGGGAGAAACATAAAAGTCTTCCATTATAATTTCAAGTAAAATGTTGGGTAGTATCAATGAGGAATCAGCATGTTTGCAGTTCAGGAGGACTGAGCTGCCCTTCAGAGAATGGTGTTGCATGTGTCCAAGCCCCTGGTGGGAGGAGGAGTGAAAGAAGCTTGGAGTTTCACACTGTTTAAGGTGTCTGCTCTTGGGAGTTAGTGCATTTAGTGAGGAGTGGTCTACTGTCATCAGTGGTGGTGACTCAGTTGAAATTGCCAACTTAAAAATGCTCAATAATAGAGGGTTCCAAACATATTTGTGTAGCTCTGGATGGAATAGGAACAGATGGTTAGTGGGATGTTTGCAAAAGGAGGAGAAAGAGATATTTGCAGGAAATAAAGGATTAATTGAAAATAGAATAATTTCCTTTCCAGGTTTTAAGAACATCCTGCTCTTTTTTTTCCCATTTACTCAAGTCTGAAGTTGTGTGGACATACCACTGTGGGTAGCATTTTAAGTATAACTGTGTCATGGTAGTCAGTTTATGTTCTCAGAATTTAAATGTAATTTTTACTCAAGACCAAACTCCAGTCTTGAATCTCTTGTTACAGCAGATGGATGAAGCTGCAGAAATATTTTGCATCAAATAAGTAAAATGCAGGGAACAGTTGTTTGCACAAAGCACTGTGGAGGTGCTGTGCTTGTTTTGTCAGCTATTTATTAGAAATTGAGCAAGTGTCTTCAAATTGTTGTAAACACATGAAGTTATTAAATAGTAAATTTCTAAAACTTAGTCTCTTAGTTGCTATCTGTCTATTCCTGAATATTTCCATTTAATCTTAGATCTGATACAGTGGCCCGTGGGCACTGATGTTCCCTGTTCTGTTTAGATACAGGAAAATAATCTAACCTTGTGCACAGAGGTACAGAGGGCAGCTAGGCTTTTAATCAGCAGCCACTGGGCATGGACCATGTAACTGCATTTCAAAATCTACCCCTCTGTCTAGTAGCAAAGAAGAATTAGCAGCAAAAAAGAGCATGCATTCTTCCAGCTATTCCACTTAAAAGTGTGAAAAATACATTCTTAGTACCTTCCCCAGGCAAGCTGGATGCACTTTATTTCTCCCTTCTAGGGTTTTTCTTCATAAAGAAGTACAGTGATTTTAAAGAGATAACAGTAATTAGATTAAAGTTCACCATCATTTTTTTTTTCTTTAGGAATTATACATTGAGGTTCATGCCTATACCGATGAATGATGCTTCCCAAGCACTCAAAACAAACCCTGAGAAAACAGAAGAGGCCCTGCAAAAGGTATTGCATATGCTGCCAGCAAACAGAAATAAAACCAGCAAAAATACAGTAATTTACAGTGACTGAGACTTCATGCTTGGCTGAATAAGAATTTTATGCTGGATTCAAAGATTGTTTGGTTTGCATAGACAAATACGTGGTAATCAAGAGCTTTTTGGTTCCACAGAATGCTGGGAGTGAAGGCTGATGGAATGCAATGGTGTAGTGTCAGAATGTCATAACTAAAAAAATACAGGCTAGACCTGGTGTTGGTGTGTGCCTGACTATGAAAGGGAGAGTTAGAAACTGCCTGTTTGTTTCATATGTGCCTGTGGGTATTACCAAATGTTTAGAATTACTGGTGCACGCTTTTTATATTGGCATAAAAAGTGCAGTCAGCTCTGTACAAGACAAAGGGTGCTCTTTAATTTGAGGGAGGATGAAAACATTTGCTGCCTGTGTTTTATATTGTACATATAAAATTCACACACTGTGTTGCCCTAAGTAAGCAACTGCACCAGCATGTTCTTTTGGATGAAAAGGTGTTGACAGTATCTGTAGCTGTTCCACTTGCATGAGTTATAAAACTCCCAGCTGAGTTTTAATATGGTAAATCTTGCAAGCTCCAAACAAGCCTCCTGCTCAATCAGGAAGCATACATTTCACATCTCTTTAATGAGTATTTTCTGTCAGCCAAGGTAAGGCCATAAAAACCTTTTAAATAGTTCTTACAGATAACTGTGATTAAAAGCAAATGTCTATGATTCTTATTTTCAGTAACTTGAGTATCACGGGGGGAAGTGCTGGCAGTTAGTATCTTTTTCTTTGATGCATGAAAATGATCTAAATTCTACTTTTAAAAATATGATTCATGGGGGATGGACATACTTCTTACATCTCATTTAATATAATTGGCCAGGTTCGTATCTAGACTGGTAGGTGTATTTCTGAAAAAAAAAATACTGGGAAGCTTCTGGCCATGGGGATTTAAATTCTGTGTGTTAATTAGGTGCTGTGTACAAAGTGCATTTCCTTTTATTCATATCAAAGCTGCTAACACTGTTAGGCCCTGAGTTTGTTTTAATGTGTGGTTCAGGCTTTTTTTACTGAACACGAGGAAATTCCCTCCTGGAGAAGGTATCAGTGTCAGGAGTGGTGCTGTGAACACAGCACAGGTGATTCCCTGCAGGTGGGGGTGCCAGCCTCCCTGCATGGACTGAGCCTGCTGCTGGGACAACTGCACGGACTGACTGACGGACACAGCAGCCACCCTCCCGAGCTCTGGTGTCTGTGCAGCACACTTGACTTGGGGAGGGCAAACTGCATAAACCCAGGGATTTGCTCAGGGCATGGTCAGATGTTGCAGTTCTTGCTGCTGCTGCCATGTTAGAGGCGGCCATCCCCACTGACCTCAGCCTCACAACCTGCTGGCCACTCCACTCATCCTTCCCTCTCTCTTTCAGACCAGATCCATCACCCCTGATGAACCTTGAACAGTTTGCTAATAGGTGTTTTTGGCTTCACTAAGTTTGATAGAGCAGGGTTAGGCTGTTCTCTGTGTGCCATGAAGCTGGCTGATAGTGGGTGCTTACTGCTGGTGACAATTGTGGTGGCCTGTGAGTAGGAATCACTTGTCTCTGAAGAGCACTTCTGTACTGCTTAGCTTTAATTAGCCAACATGTGAACTGAGGCTGCACTGTCACTTAGACACTTTCAGAGAGTTTGTTTTCTCGTCAGACATACTGCCATTCAAATCTGTGTCTTTGCAGCAGGCCAAAGCCATCTAAAAAAATGAACCAAGTATCTTGAGTCATCATGATCTCTACAACACCTAACAGTTAAGAGACCCTTCAAATATTTCTCAAACCAGGATCTAATCCTTTGTCAGCATAACCTGCTAAATTGTTCAATATAGGATACTCTTTCAGAAAATACTGGCAAAAGCACAATGTTTAACCATGTTTTACTAGTTTGTGAGTGAATTGGTATTTGCTTATGTGATTATTAAGCACTGAGGCACACAAAATAAAGTTTGCAGATGATAAATAATTAGGCAGCTTTTCTTGTCAGTCCCCTATTCTGACACAGAAAATTGAAAGCAAATTACAGTGTGAAGAGTCAAATCAGTTTTCTAGTCTGA